>JAKSZT010020074.1:22332-273069 GCA_026826555.1 Tolypeutes matacus | reverse complement strand
AAAAAAAAAAAAAAAAAAGGACTACTAAAAACAATAGTGGGAAGCGGCTGTGGCTCAATCGATAGGGCTCCCGTTTACCATATGGGAGGCCCCAGGTTCGATTCCCAGGGCCTCCTGGTGAAGGCAAGCCAGCCCATGTGGCACGGTGAGCTGATGCAGCAAGACGACCCAACAAAGGGAGACAAGCAGACACAGAAAAACACACAGCGGACGGACACATCGAGCACAAGCAGCAAGAAGGGGATAAATAAATTAAAAAAATAAAATAAAATAAAAATAAAACAATAGTGATAAGCACAAAGGCTTTTTAATAGAGATTTTTAATAATTACAAAAGCTATGATTACTATATTATAAACTTTGTCAACATAAAAATAATGTTATGACTAATGAAAACCAGTGGGTAGAGAGGAAAAAGGGAAGCTAAAAGAAATGAAAAGGTCCTCATCTTTTTTTAGCAGGGCAAAAATTATACTGCCCAAAGTCAAAATGTGGAATGTTTTTAATTAGCAACCTTCAAAGATTTTCATAATAATTTCTGAAGGAAGATTTTTTTAGGGAATAACATCTTTGGTGTTGAAAAAATATCTATCTGAAGCTCAAAAAATATGTATGTTTCTCTTCTCTTACATTTTCTTCCACAAACTTCAACAAAATTAAATGCAATATATATTTTATTTTACATGATTTGTGTAGCATTTAACCTTTTCTTAAAAAATCAAATCTACTTTTATTCTTCCTATGACTTTATATATTTAGAACAATGTCCAGATTCTAGACTCGGGATTGATGGTCACCAAATAGTAACAAATTTCATTTTGAGTGCCCAAATTTGAAATGAATTTGTTACTTTCTTCTTTTGCTCTATTGTTTAAAATGTTTAATAATGCATGTACATTATTTTTGCAAAAATTTTTCTTCAGAAATGAAGATAAGAATAGTCAAGAAAAAATGGAATCAGGATATATAGCTTCAAATTCTTTAGAGACAAAATTAAGAACATAAAAAACCCAAATCGTCCAAGTAAAGAACGAAAGTTCTAAAATAAACCTTATAAAAGGTAGAAAGGAATTGATAAATAAGCAGACATTAATAAACTTTGGAATTTATTTTTGAAATCACACAAGAAACAAAAAAGGAAAATACATCAATTAAACTAAAAATTGGTTCTTTGAGAAAGCTAATAAACAAACTTGAAAAATGGTAACAAGGTAAAAAGGAAGAAAAATGGATACTATAAGGAAGCAGATGAAGTATAGAACAACAGATATGAATATTTAAATATGCCATGAAAATATGTAATTTTATAATGTTAAATTTGAAAATTGAGATAATACAATTTTTAAGCATGTATAGGTAGCCAAAACATACTCAAGAAGAGATGAAAAAAAAAATAGCCTAGATGAAATTGAAATAAGCAAGTACCCAACCAATTTCCCCCTCAAAATATAGAAATCCTAGTTGACTTTGCAGATGAGTTCCACCAAATATCCAACGAATAGATAAAGCTTATGCTTTTTGAACTATTTCAATACAAACAATCATGTGAAAAATTACCAAACTCACTCCATAAACCCAGATATTTAAATTAGAAAGCCATCAGAAAAAAATAGAGACTAATCTCTCTTACAAAAATAAACGCAAGTCAAAGGAATACAAAGACTATTGCATCACAAAGGAGTATGTTTGCCCATATCCTGATAAATACTCTAAAAACTAGCAAGAGAAAGAAACTTTTGTAACTTGAGAAAAGGCAGTTACCAAAGTGCAACAGCAAATATCACGCAAAATTTTGAAATATTCAAAGCATTCTCGTTATATTTAGCAGGAAGACACATCTATTTGCTATTACCATTATTACTCAACATTGTTATAAGCTGAACACTAATGTAATAAAACCCTCATAAAAAGCAAGATACACGTTAAAGCGACAGTAATTAAACAGTGTGCTATCTTTGCAGGAATATACAAATAAGCAACAACCATGGCAGTGATGAACATTTATGAGCTTGCTATGCCGCTGTGCTCTTCCGTGATCTTTATATATTCCCTCACTTAATCCACACCACAATTCTCTGACATAAGAAGTATCATTATCTGCACTTTACAGCTGGGGAAACTGAAGCTGAGGCACAAACCTGATAAATAACTTTCCAGGGCCACACAGCTCTTTTATTTGCCATTACAAAAGGCTCAAGGATACAGTACACATCGGTATACAATTCAGTTAGTAGAAAGACTGAACATTTAATAAACAACTGCCTGCACATTTAGAAAAAAATAATGAACTAGCTTCACTTTTATTGTTTTCCAGATAAGTTTATATTTTAGTTTTGATTTCTGATGCAATCCACAAGTTATTTGGAGACTATTCCTTTATTTTCAATAGTTATTTTGTTACCTTTTCAAAAATCACTTTTATGGAGACATAACTTTCATGCAATAAATGCACCCATTTTAGGTGTCTAGTTTTGCATGGTATTTCTACCACCGTAACAAAATAAACAACAATCCCATTATTTTATAATTTTGTTATCTAGCTAAATGTCATTTGGTTATGATCAGAGAATATAGCCTGTAAAAATCTTTACTTTTTCCTTATAGCCAAAGAAACAATAATTAAAAACATGTAAATCAAGTAATTTTAAAAAAAGAAAGTTAGATACTACTTTGTACCATACTCCCCCAAAAAAAAAATCTTTTAAAATTAAAGATATAAAAAATTTTGAAACTATTAAGGGAAAAGGAGAAATACAGGTTAATATTTTTTAAATCTTGCTTTGGGGTGAAATCCTCAAGTAAGAAATAAACCTGAAGTCATAAAAGAAAAAAATGGACACACTTGACTACATTCAATTTAAAATTCTAGTACAAAGTCACTATAAAGGAAATTCAAAGGTTGCAAGAAAATATATATATCCAAAACCTGTAAGAAGCATGTACAGGTCAATATGGAAAAAAGATGAACAGCCTGAAAGAAACACATAGGCAAAGCTGTACATGGGCAGTTCAAGAAGAAAAGCATGTGGCCAATACACCTATCAAAAGATGCTCGCCCTCATTGGTCATCAGAGAAATGCAAATGAAATCACAAAACGAACACAGTTTTTCAGCCACTCAGGTGGCAAAGATGTAAAAGCATGCATTGCCAGTGGGCACTAGGCGTGTGGGGAAATGGGCACGCCCATTTGGGAGTATAAGCTGCTGCAGACTTTCTGGAGGACAATATGGCGGTGCTTCCATCAGCTATGGCTGCGTAACAAAGCAGCCCAGAGCGAGGCATAGATCAACAAGGGCTTTATTGACACTCATGTTTCCGACTGGGCAGCTCTGCAGACCTCACCTGGGGTCCCCCATGCTGGTGCTTTCGGAAAGCTGCCGGCTTGGAAGCTCCCCTGGGTTCTGGGGTCCTGAGCCCTCTCTCTGTCTCTCAGGGCCTCCTCTCTCTGTGACCTTCCCAGCTTGCTGCACAGCTCAGCCTCCCACGACGAGTTTCCCTGACATGCACGGTGCCCCTCCAAGCTCGGCCTGCAATTGTCATGCCCCTCTCACTACAATCTGTTTGTCCATGTGAATCACAGGCCAGCCCAGGGCCGATGCGGAAGGTCCCAGAGCAGGGTGTGGCTGACGGAGGTCTGGTTCAGTCGGGGCTTCGCGGACACAGCGACCACAAGGACCCTGGGCACGTTAGGAAGCCGAACCTTAGGTTTCTCACCCAGAACGGGTGGAGGCTGCTGTGCAGGCTGAACGACATAATCCACCGAGACTGGTGGTGGGAAGAAAGAATGTGATTAAGGTTAATCATTCCCACTATCAAAATCCTTCAGAAGTCAAAAGGAAAGCCAGTGCTTTCCACAAATGAAGAGAACGTTCTAGAGAGGAAGTGCTGTCATGAGAACTGGTCTTGGATGCTCAGCAGGCTTCCTCCATGAAGAGATAGCGAGGGCAGGACGGAGTAGCCAGGACAGCAGCCTGCACTTAAATCCTGATTCGTGTGACAACCATAAGAACACAGCCTGGGCGGAGGAGGCCAGGGAGGACGTCCTGTAGGTTACAGAACACGAACCGGAGGCGAGCTGAGAAGTGTGAGCCAGAGGCGTGGATGATGGAGAGGGTGACCATGGGCTTGTTGAAGAAATCAAAGCAGAGCCAGCGTGGGCAGCGGGCACAGGCTCTAAACTGACCTTCAGAAAAACAAGAGCAAAGGGCAGGCACAACTGAAACAGAAGAGGCCGAGGAGGGCAAGCAGGGTCTGGTCTGCCCGTCCTAGGGTGTGACTGGCAGGCAGGGCGGCAGGGGAAAGTGGCGCCTTAGAGATGGTCAAGGCGAGGAGCCAGGCAAGAGGCTGCCCAGCTGAGTGGAGACCACAGGCCAAGGCAGACCTTTCTCAAGAAGTTCAGTGACTTTAAATAAAGTGAGAGAAGCCAGATGCATAGAGACCAGACTTTCCTTTTTAAGTGTCTGAAATAAGCAACATTCATTCATTGGGTGAAAATTGGTAAACTTCCTAAGGCACCCACAAAGTTACAGGGAGAAAATAAAGAAGAAAAAAGAGCTCAATGCTTACCTTAAATGGGACTAGGGGATTAGGATAAAGGTAGGGCTGGAGCAGAAAGTTGAGACAGAAAACTTTAAATGGAGAGGAAATGAAAGACCCAGAAAAGAGAAAGAGGAGAGAGAAAAGGAAATCATGTGAAATTGTTAAAAGAACAAAAGACCAGCTGCTAAAAAGAAAATGATCAAAATAAAAAAGCCCTCTTCTCTTGTCTTTCTATCCCCTCAGACCGAGCAGGGGCGCTGGTGACTTCAGGGAAGAAGGTGCTGGCGAGACAGGGACCAGCGCTAAGCCAAGGCCAGAGCCTCCGGGCGCTGTCTCCAGCTGGGGTACAGTCCCCCTTGGCCAGATGCAGGCTCCAGGCCCTTCCTGGGACATTTGTCTTCCTAGGGCTGTTTGCTGAAAGGTACACTTGTCCCGAACAAAGTAGCTTGAGGCAGCTGAGAGAAATCTAGGGAAAGACTGCCAGGGAAGGAGAATGCTTGAATTTTGGAATGATAGAGAATATTTGGGTGGTTTTTTCCTGGGACATCTAGAAAGATCTGCCTTGGAGTGTTAAATGGGCACTTGGAACTTACGCCATGTGCTTATAGAAAATGTGCTAGGTCATTTCTGTGTGTGTGGTGCTCAGGTCCCACTTCTGTAGAATTAGGAAGATGAGATTCATTTTACATTCCTTCAACTCCAACATTTTGAAATGCAGTATTCTCTCCTTTGCCTGCCCTTCATTTTCACAGGAATACGTATTCCTGGAACAAATTCTTGCCTATCTTCCTAACCATGGTGTAGCCCCAATTTTTTTTAGGTTTCCTTCTTTTGTCCAAAAGGAGTTAGAAAACGTGTTAAAAGATAAGACAGTTTTAGGACACACTGGGTGAGGCTGGTTCGTATCCAATCAGGAGGCTTTTCTTTGGAAAACGCCCTTTCCCTAGCTGAGCCTACCGGTTTGGAACAAACATTTTGATGAAACATTCTCTAAAGAAGAACTGGTTTTCACAGGAAGAAATTAATGCCTACTCCCGGAGCAATCATTAATTCCTCCCCAAACACTTCTCTGGTTGTTATGTAAACATAACCTAAGTGGGTTTGTTAAATGTAACTGCTAATATTCTCTTAGCCTTGTGATTTGGGAAAGAATAAAGGCGATGGCGTTATTACCAGGGGGGTAGAGAGAAATGGCCGGTTTACATGGAACCACCAAACGGATCTTTTGAAAAGTCGGAGACTTGGACAGATTCTTTCTGTGCCTGGTTTGCCTTCTTCTCCCATTCTGGTGTCCAGTGGACGGATGACCTCTCAGGGTCTTTTTGGGCACTGCGTCTTCACGTGCGTATGTGTACATCAGAATACCTTTAGCATCTTAAAGGTAAATGTGGAAAGGAAAAAACAAAGCAAAAAAGCAAAACAAACGTGGCCCAGAACTCCTTTTTAAGTTATAATGACAATGAGACGCGAGTACCTCTTTCTGAGAGATGAGAGCATTTATTTTCAGTACCGTCTTGAATCTAGTCTCACCTGTTTCTTAAAAGGAGAACCGAGGCAGACAAGTTAGGGACTTGCTCCCACCAGAGGAGTGGAAGGCCTTATGGGGGGGGGGCCTCAATTTGATAAACGCCATCCGGCTGGTGGTTCGTGGAACGGCTGGCGGTCCCCCAGCGTGTGCAGACCCCACATGGGACTTGGCGTCTCAACCAGGGGAGCAGGAGGAACTCTCCAGGACAGACGGGGCTAGCAGGGTCCCCGCGTTTCTGCCGCTTCTTTAAACCGCGGCCACACTTGGGGATGGAGCTGGCTGGGAACACCTGGGAAGGGCAGGCTGCAGGGGAATGGGGTGAGGACGCGACCTGCAGGGCTGGCGGTTTCCAAGCCACCTGGGCCTCTGCCTCTCACAGCCCTTTCAGGAAAATGTCCTGTTTAACAAGCCCTGCAGGAAAAACCCAAGGTGGAGGCGGGCGCGGCCCTAAGAGACCTGCAGAATTGCCAGCCCGGGCCAAGGCACTCGTCTTTGTTTTGCTCTGACTTGCAAGGGCACTGTAAGCCACCAGCAAACCATCTCGGTGCCTTGGTTTACCTCTCCATGAGGACAGATTTGTCCGCTGCTCAGAGTTGTAAAATAAAATGTCTTCAGGGTGTGATGAGCTCCCATGTTTGCATAATCTTTTCTCTAGCATTTAAAGTTTGTTGAGCGGGTCTAGATGGGGCCATGCAGCAAAATCAGGATTCAAATGAACCCCGGGGGGAAACGAGTTGCTCTTGTTGTGTTATGAGGGAGACCACAGCAAGCTACACATCCGCAAACAGCCTGCACGACTTCCGCGAGGTGCTGCGGTTCCTGGCCGGAGCATTTGTTTGCTCTTTTCTTGTGGAGTGAATCCTTCACAGAGTACACTTGGGAGACCAGTGGGAGACAAAGCAGATCTAGGCTCTAATATTTTCTTATATTCTGATTAGGGAAAATGGTTTGAATCCAAAAGGGTGTCACTGGGTGCAAACACAAGCCTGGAGCCGGGCCCGTTGGGCGTGAGTTTCAGGAGCTATTAATCTGCAACCTTCAATTTGTAAATATGCAGGAGACTGAGTCAGTAGAAAGAAAATAATTTTAAACATCTGCAGTATTCTTTCTGTTCCAGATTAATTACACTACTTGGTTTTTTTTTTGTTTTGTTTTGTTTTGTTGGTTTTTCAATGCTGGCCAGAATTTACAATTCTCTGATGCCATGCTGAGAACATCGAAAGTATTTTTCTCCATGTTTATCACTATGTCCCATGAAACTTTGTCTCCATCACAATCTGTCTTTCACAATTTACTTTCGGTCTTAATTTTGTTCTTTGGCTCACCTTCCCTAGACCTCTCGTTTTTCCTTTAATGCTGAGCAATACGCAACTCTGCCTCGTGGGATACTTAGGATTCCGTTCAAGAGGCACCTCATTCAGGCACAATCACACATGCGTGCGCCATTCCATGAAACGGTGGTATGAATGCAAATCCAAAGAGGCTGTTTAATCATTTGGAGAGGCTGATAATCATTTTCCATCAGCTAGGGTGACTTGGCCAGCTCAAAGATTATTAATGAGCGCCAAAGCTGTTCATAAGCTGCAAGCGGCCCAGCGCCGAGGGCAGGCTGGGTACTGGGGGGGCCTCGTCAGAAGGCGCCGTTCAGCCTCCACGTTTGCGTCGTGGAGGGCTCCTGCTGCAGGGCGCACCCTTCTGTGGCAGCGCAGAGGGGCCAGGGAAGGCTGAGGCTGGCTGCGGGAAGGGCGTCGGCTCTGGATCAGGACGCCAGCTCTGGATGGGCAAGTTACTTAGCCTCTCACCCGAGTTTCCGCACTTGTAAAATGGGGGTATGAAGGCTGCATTTCATGGAAGCGAAACTGTTCATTACAAAGCACACTGTTACTTTATGTCACGTTGAGAAACTGAAAATGCTGCCAATTAAACGCCAGCACAGCATCCTGGGCCGAATTGTGTGCTCCCCAAAAAGTCCCTGTGAGTGGGAGGTTATTTGTAGAGGGTCTTTGCAGATGTCTTCAAGCTGAGATGAGGTCACACTCGGGTAGGCGGACACTAAATTTAAAATGACTGGGTCTTTAGAAGAAGAGAAGAGACCCCAGCACACAGAGAGGAGAAGGTCATGTGATGACGGAGGCAGTGGCTGGAGGATGTGGCCAAAAGCCAAGGAACCCCTGGGCCACCAGAAGCTGGAAGAGACCAGGAAAGCTCCTCCCCTAAAGGTTCAGAGGGAGCACGGCCCTTCCGACACATTGATTTTTGGAGCTCTGGCTTCCAGGACTGTGAGAGAATGAGTTTCTGTTGCTTTAAGGCACCCAGCGTGGGATTCTTTGTTACAGCAGTCCCCAGAGACTGAGACACACACCATCAAGAGGAAGATGGCTCCAACTGCACAGGGAGGGAAACGAGTGTTAGAAACAATGAAATATGGATTGTACCGGTCTCAGAGGGCTGTCATGACGATTAAGTGGGTTGATCTAAGGCACATGGTAAGGCCTATGGGAGACTTTGCTGTGGCATATCATTACGATGACAGATGAATGAACATAAAAAAGAAATGCAAATTACCTGACTCAAAAACTAAAACTTCAAATCTCCTCAGAAGACCCGAGTGTGAACTAGCTTGCTTCTAAACTAGCATTTGTCAAGCTGATTTCCTTATAAGCACACAGGTTTCTTGGCACGCGGTGAGCTTGGTGGGGTGAGCCAGGGAGAAGGCAAGTGAGAGACATTTTCAGGCCGTCACCTGTAGCAAAGCTCAACTTTGGCAGCTCCATCTTTCTCAGGTGAGTGGATTGGGGCTCAGTGTTAGGTTTTGTTTCTATTGTGTTTTTACGCTTTAAAAATAAATAAATGCAGGTGGTTCCTCGCCAGCCCTAGCAAATGCACCGAGGTAGAGAAGGACTTGCAGAGATGAACGAATTCTCGCTCAGATCCACAGATCCCTGGGCCTCCGGGGGTGGGCGTGGGTGGCTTCCTCCGTTCCTTCCAGCCATTCTCTACGGTTCCTGCAGCAACTGCTCTTGCTTCTTTCCAGAGCACTTGGCAACACCCTGCCTAAGCGATGGCTTGTCAGACTGATTTCAAAACAGCTCATCTCTCTCTCAGACCCCAATAGTCCAGTCAGGAGTTGAAGTAGAACACATAGGCATTTTCGAATAGGGGGTTAGAATCTCTTTAAAAGTAGTCAGAGTCTTCCTCAAGGTCTAGGTCAATGCAAAAATATATATATATATATATATGAGAAACAAGTAGGAAAAACAAAGAAAACACAAAAAGCTTTGCACTGTGAGTCCCACTATGTAGCAAATACATATATATGCATATGGAGAACGGTATCTGAAAGTTCAGTGGGTTGTATTGGGTCATCGTGAGCATGGGAGATTAAAAAAGCATTTTATCTTCATGTATGATAATGTTATGTTTGTTTTTTTAAATAAAAATATCAAAACACTGCTCATGCATTCATTCAACAAACACTTCTTGTACATGTAAACCGGCGTTCACCCTAATCTGTCCCACTCTGCTCTCACCTTTTCTCCCCACTCCCCCACCCAGGTGTCCAATCACTCTGCCAATGGCTGCCTCTGATGCACACATGCGTGGCCTCCGCGGCCAGGCTCTTTGAGGGCAAATGACTGTCTATACTTCCTGTAAATCTTAGGTCCTCCCGGCCCATGGGTTGCATAATACTTGAGCTACATAAAGCAAGTCCAGGCTTACAAGTTCTGCTCAAACATACGATGAATTCCAGAAAAGAATCCTCATGCCTCTTCCTGCTAGGATTGGTGGGTCCCCAAGCCAGGATAAAGGACGGTAAGGCCACTGCTTTGAAGAGAGCGTGGAAGTCACTTAGGACTAGAAGAGGCACATCGGTCAAGGACCCATCAGAGAAGCAGGGCCTGCCTGCGTGAGGCCCACGGGGATCTGGGGCTTACCAGGGCTCACTTCCCATGAGGCTGGGAGCTGGCGGAAGAGTCCACGCGAGACCATGGCGTGGGTGTCTGGCATCGGGCCTGGAGCTGCGGTAGGCCTGGACCAGCTGTCAGGAAGGAAGCTGGCAAGAAGTGGGCCGGAAAAGGACCAGCTAGACCCTGAGAGGATGGCCTGGGACCTGTGAGGACAAACTGGAGCTGGCATCTCTCTCCCACCGCCTCCAACCTCAGCGATGCAGGAGGCCTGCAGAAGCCAGCACCCTTGACCCTGGGGTTGGGAACGTACCTGGCTGGGGACTCAGGGAAGCCAGGGGAGGCCTGGCAGTGGCTGGGGGGAGCTGCAGCCCAGGTGACCCACAGGTGAGCTGGCAGGTTGGCACCAGCCCCTGTGACCCCCCCACGGGACCCAGGATCCCACCTGGACGTTCAGTGGCTAAAGTGTGACTGCTTCACGGGCACCTTCTAACTCATGCTCTGATTTCTCAGTGCCTAATCATGACTTGGAGCCAGGCAGGTATAAGGATTACAGGGAGGTAGCTCCAGCTAGCTGAGCTGGCACGGGACCAAGCCAAGCAATAGTCTCTCCACTTCCCCCTTGCATGGGCATCAGAAAGGCCACACGTCTAAATTCAGTTTAGCACAGAGCTGGGCACCCTCCTCGAGGTCCTGGAATCCCCAGAAGGTTCCCATCCCATCTCTAAATCTGAATGGAGGAGACAACCCAGCGGGATGGAGGAGACAACCCAGTGGAAGGTGCTTGTAGAAAAGGAGCAGAAATCAAGCATTAGAACTGGAAACTACTTGAAATTACAATGACGATGAGCTCTTCTTCTGCACAAAATACAACTACCCATCATGTACCTAATTTTTCAAACGGCTTTATCCTCCCTGCCCCTGCTCCATAAAAAGGAGGGGAATGGAGGCAGAAGGAACGGGTTGACCTTCACATGGAGCAGCCGTCCCTGCTTTCATTCACGACAAGAGCCTGCCAATCATTTACTCACCAGACATTCACAGGGCGCCTACCTCATCCCCCTCCTGGCTGGGCCCTGGGCTGGGACAGAGTCCGCGGGAGGAGTGGGGCAAGGGTCAGAATCAGTTCCCCGTGTGCTCCAACAGCGAGCTGCCATGCAACAGCCTTGCACCTGAGCAAGGCGCTGGCTTCTCGCCCTGAGCTGGGGCTCGGCCAAGGGCCGGGGGACGACACCGACGCCAAGAAACGCTGTCCGAGACCAGACAGTCCCGGCAGAAGCCCCTCGGTCAGTGGGCACCAAGGCCCTCTGGTTAAAATCACATACACGTTTCCATCAAAGTGTCCGCAGCCCGGGACGGAGTGCCGTGGACATCACTGTCGTGGCCACGACCCCACGGCCCGCGCTCCACAGGACGCCTGTCCCGTCAGCAGGCACACAGTCCAGCCACCGCTCCTGCGGGCGGGAGCACTTGCGACTCTCGGGCCTCGTCCACCGGGGCTGGGTCGGACGAGGCCTAGAAAATTCCACACCTGTGCTGCTCGTCCTCAGGGGAGAAGAACTCCAGGGTGCATTAGCGAAGACCGCTGGGGCGCTGCTTGCCTGTCCCCAAGGCAGCCTGCGCCTCGCTGTCTGGACTCATTTTTCACATTCGTGAGCTGGGCTGGGCTTTGTTTTGTTGGCGTCAGTTCGTGTGTGATGGTTATTCACAGGCACCTGACTAAGCACCTGTCAGGCTGAGAGCGCAGGCCCTTCCTTGTGGGGATCGGGAGGATTTATTCTCCCTCCACTAGGCCTCAACAGTTCCCTGTTGGAACCAGTTGGTTCACGAGGGCTGAGTGCCAGCTCACGATTGCCCCACCGACCTTTCCGCCGCTTCTCAAAGTCCAGGGCAGTCGGATTCCACCGTGGTCTGTACTGAGCCGATGAGAGTTGAGAAACTGGTATCACCTCTCTGCCGTTTGGGTGCAGAGTATCACACTCAAATCCATCCTCATAGTTCCAGGAAGGGGGGTTGCCTGGAGCTGCATCTGTTCTCAAAAAGCTGGTCGGAGGCTGGCTGAGCTGGGGATACCACATTTTCCCAGGCAAGTTAGCTGATGCTGCCAAAGCATGCCTTATAATGGAGAATTACTATCAAGTGAGAGCAGCTGTGGGGAAGCACTCATACAAACTCAGCTACTTCTCCATGGTGAACCCCTAGGTATTAAATGTCTGCCTATTAGGACAAGTGAACTCTCCAGTCGTTCCAATATTTCCTTAATCTACAAGCAGCTGACTTTTAAATTCATCTAAGTTTTATTAATGATTGTGGTGAGACAAAATTATTTTCTTCAGTATAAAATAGATCCATTTAGCTCATCAACATTTTATACATTTATAAATTTTATAAGATATGGATGCCCATTTAATAGCATTTTCTGCTAGGCTCTATTAGAAAATAAAAATTCTATTTTTGGAAAATTATATTCACTCTCAGGCCCTTCCCTCCAGTCTCATACTTCTCTGGCATGAAAACTGTCAAAAAGAAAATAGACCTATGCAGAATTTGAAAACATGAGTGACCATGAAGAAGTAAGCACATTTCTATTTAATAAGTGTAATGAAAACACATCTACCACCACTAAGAACTCGCCAGATTCCAGGCATGTTACATGTATGATCAGGGCTTAGGACGCTCCTGTGTGGAAACTGTTGACATCGGATGCATCTCACTCCTCAACAGCTGAAGATGTACAGAGGTGAAGGACCTGGCAGGGCCAGCCCGCCGACAGGCAGGCCACTGGGATTGCTGGCACAGTTCTCCTGGGTCGAGAGCCAGAGGTCCTGGCTGCCAGCTAGGCTGCCCCCCGCACCAGGGGTCCTGAGCAAAAGCTCAGGTGGCCACGCATCATCCTGAGAATGTTAGGGAAACTGTCCCCAGAAAAATGCGATACATGTGCACTTCCTCGCCAAGTGATTTCAGAGGGTGCCTGGAGCCCGCTGAAGACCGGGAGAGCTTTCGCTGAGTCTCATGAGGCTCAAAGGATGTCGTGCGAGTTGAGTATTTCCTTAAGTCTTCGTGGGTGGGGATTTGATCGTGGACTCTTTAAGGAGCTGTGGGGCACCACTGAAAAGTTAAGTGAGCATGGGGTCTGAGTGGCCCAGATACCTACCAACCACCAGAGCCAGAGAGAAGGAGGCTCACCCTTGGGGCCTGGGGTAGGCTGCTCCAGGGAGAAAATGAGGGAGGGGCGGCTGCTGTGAGGACACGCGGGGGCGGGAGAAACTCGGGGAAGAAAAGAAGAGCCACGGCGGGGCCAGACGGCCCTGGGCACAAGGTGGGACTGAGGAGCGCGTGGGTGTGCCTTGTCCCCTGTCCCGTCCTCCAGCCACCGTTTCCGCTGCTGTCAGCTGCCCTGTCTCTTGCATTTCCCAGTGCCTGAGCCCTGGGGTTCTTGGGGCGCGAGGTCACGCCGTGCGTTTCCACCCACCTGGAGTCCAGAGCAGCTGGGGACACAGGGTGGCACAGCCCCACGAGGGAGGGCGCCTGCTCAGGGGAAGAGCGGCCGTGCTCTGCGCTCACCCACGAGCGATGGGGCATCGGCAGAGGGTTTTGAGGAGGTGATCCACATGCAGGTTTTTATCTGCGACAGTCATTCTCACAGCACGTGGAGGACGCGTTAGGAGGGCTATCAGAGCCCTCTGCTGTCATTTAGGGCTGACCTAGGGCAGCAGCAGTGGGACCAGAGAGGTGGCGCCTTCGGGAGATGTCACAGGTGCCACTGGAAGGGCTGGTGCCACGGGAGCAAGGATGAAGGGAGAGGGAAGAGGCTCCCCTGCAGCCCTGCGCCTGACGCGGGGCTGGTGCTCGAGGAGCTGGCGGAACACCCAGTAGCGAGCTGGGCAGCGGGTCTAGAGTTCCAGAGCACCTGCTGGGACTCGAACCATCAGCAGAGACGGGTGAGTGGGCGCGAGACCAGGTGGAACTTCCAGCAGCCTTCCCCAAGCACGCCTGCTGCCCTGGGAACTCCCACCACAGCCCACTCCCATTCCTGAGCTGGTGGGACATGCAGGCAGAGCAGTCAATGCCACCAGCAGGGACAGGGGATAGCAGGTGACAGCTGACATCTAAGGGAAGGTGTAACAGAGAAGCTGGGGTAGCTCCTGGGGAGCCTCCAGGGAGATGCAAAGACTGTTAGCACAGTCTCCTTGAAGCCAGCGAGGAGCACAGGGGCGACCTACAAAAGGAGGGCGTGGTCAACATTTCAAATTTTGTAGAGAGGGGATGTGAAAGGGACCCCAAAGGGCTAAAACACCCCACAGAGCCAGGGACGAGGGCAAGTAAGACGCGGAGGCGAAGGGGCTCTCTAAATTATCAAATAGTACCCAGCGTGAGCAGTTACAAGGCTCAACACAAAGGGAGACCCCCCAGCCCCACTGCACCAGGCAGCACCCCACAGCACCCCGAGCAGGGAGCCTGGGCTGGGAGTGGACGGATGGCGAGGACCAGTGCCCATCACAGGGCTCTCCTCTCCAGGCACAGATGGTTCTTCAACAGACTCTAATAGATTCATTTCTTTTTCTTGGCCTAGCCTTGTTTCTGTCCTATTTCATGCCTTCTCATTTTAGGAAAAACCAATCAGCTTCTTATCATTATGTAATAAAGGTATGTAACAAAATTATCTCCCAAAATTTCCCCCTCCTTGTGCCCCCTTCTGCTGCCACCTCGAGTCTCCCCAGAGGCCTGCTTTGTTGCGTGATTTCAAACATGGCCACATGCAAAGCACTGGACTAGTTTTGCAAGTTAAATGTTCTGAGAACTCATCCTGAGCGCTGTCCTAAATTCTAAACAGTTAACATCTGCTTGGCTGGCCTCAATTTCTAATCTTGTAAGTCTCCTTAAACCCAGCTTGTCGTAATTTATCATTTTAAAATCTATATTATTTATGGCCCTGATCGCATGATCACAGGTGTTCTAGATTGTGGAGTTTTCCTCAGTTTTTCTTCAATTCTCTTGTGAAATCATCGTATCTGATTCACCAGGAGGCCATTTCTACTCCCTCTTGGCCCAGCTTTTGCTCATTTATCCTTGAGTCTCCTCCCAGCTCAGTGTGCTTATTTAAGGATGATAACTCAGGAAGTTTATCTTCCAGACTTGCAGATTTTGGGGGCATTTCCATGTCAGAGACCTACAGTTATGAACAGATATTTTTACAAGGTGTTTATACTCATCTTCTCTTCTTTATGCTCAGGAGCTTATGCAGTTTCTGCAAGGCTGAGAGCGGCTTTTCTGAACTTACAGCCGGCGGTCCCACCCCTCTTAGGGCCCCCTCTCCTCCTGCAGTGGACTGGGCCCCCTTCTTCCTTCTTCCATACCCACAGGAGCAGCCCAGAGAGCCGCCCATGGCCTCAGCCTCACCCAGCCACTCACCCCTTCCACCCGGGCCTGGCAGCCGCAGACAGGGTCATCCCAACGTCCAGGTCTTGGAAAGACAGTGGAACCTCGAGCGGAGGGGGCAGCAGGAAGCAGGCCAGTCCCAGCAGGACTGGGCTCAGCTGCACCAGGTGGGTGGGGGCTGTCGAGGCCCATGGACACCCTGCACCGGGGGCCTTTCAAGGGTTTCAGCTCTGCTATCTTAGTAAAAAGTGCATAGACTGATGGGAAGCGGCTGTGGCTCAATCAGTGGGGCTCCCGTTTACCATATGGTGAAGGCAAGCCCGCCCGCACGGCGTGGTTAGCTGACCCAGCGAGCACAAGCAGCAAGGGGGGGGGATAAATGAATAAATAAATAAAATCTTTAAAAAAAAAAAAAAAAAGTGCATAGACTGGAGTCAGGGAAAGAGCAGAAACGTGTGTCTTTGCATTATGTATTTTTTGTTTTTCTTTTCTGTTGTTTGAAAAAGTGATCACGCAGGCCACGACAATGGCCCAGTCACTGCACGCGTTGGTTCTTACTTCCGGCCAGGTATCCGCTCTCCATACCCAGGGTTCTTGGCTGCAGGGTCCCCCCACCCCTGCAGGCCTCATTCCACTGGACTAGAGGCCCCAAGGGCACCCCGATACCCAGAGCTCTCTCCCCTGCATCCCCAGGCAGCCAGCCTCTCCCTTGGCTCCCTGCAGTAGAGCCCGAGTGTGCAGCGGAAGGGTCCCCTTTGACAGGGCGATGACCAAAGCCGCTGCTGCTTTGTGGCACCACCAGACCAGATCAGCTTTGTCTTAGAGACTTCATCACCCGGCACTTACTTTATTCATGGCACATTGAAAGACTAATCAATGCAAAAGCGGCTGTTATTACCACGGCAAGTGCACCTGTCCACAAAATTATCCACAGTTTTGTGTTTGCTTTTGTTTGGTTTACTGGGTCCCTCGGCATATTCTGGATGCAAATAGAATTTAAGAGATAATCCTAAGGGGATGTTATTAAGTGCTTGGCTTTTTATAATATCATAAAAACACAATCCCAGGTCTTGTCGCTAAAATGGACGCTATGTCGATGACCATTTAAACAGCATTTTCCTGCAGAGACAGACCATGACTGTCTACGAGAGGCTCTACCAAGAAATTATCCCCGTCTCTGGGCCATTTCCACTTTGTTTGTGATTTACTCCTGAGAACGTGTTCGCCTGGGTGTTCACGCAGAGCTCACGGAGCTGCTGACGCTGTGACGCAGAGCGCTGAGCCCGGCGCCCGCCCTCCGTTCCCTGATTATCCGTCGTCCGCTCTCCTCCCTGGGCAGAGCCACTCTGGTTTCACAGGGGAGACGCAGCGTGGAGAGTTGAATGTGCTTGGATGTGCTCGATGCCAGGTCCTTGCTCTGGACCAGGTCTGGCCGCTCAAATCACGAGGACAGAGCAGTAGTTTGTACCTGTCACCCAGAGGCGCCCTGGCCCAGACACAAAGTGCATCCTTTTCACCGGACTCACAGCAACGAGGGCAGTTGCACCTTACACATCAGTCACTGGGTGCTGAAATCATTGTGCTTTTACCAGGTGTCAGGTCACCAGAGAAGCAGACGACCACGGACCACGGACCCCGGCATTTCACCAAAGCCCGCTCCTGTGGTGGCGACCGTGGAAGAAACTCTGGCACCAGTGTTTCAACCTGGGGGAGAGATTTAGGGAGGTCTCAGCCGGACCCTGTTTGTTCAGCACACTTACAAGTTCACCAGCACCTCTGTTCTCATCATTCCCAAACCAACGGCTTTTTTTTTTTTTTTTTTAAGATTTATTTTATTTATTTATTTCTCCCCACCCACATTTGTCTGCACTTGCTGTGTCTGTTCATCTTCCTTCTTTCTTTAGGAGCCACCAGGAACTGAACCCTGGACCTCCAATGTGGGAGGGAGGCACCTAATTGCTTGTGCCACCTCTGCTCCCTGCTTTGTTGTTTTCTCATTATGTTTTTCTCCTTGTGTCTCTTGCATCATCTTATTGTGCCAGCTTGCTGCACCCACCCAAGGTGCCAGCTCTCTGTCTTCTTTAGGAGGCACCGGGAACAAAACCACAGACCTCCCACGTGGTAGGCAGGAGCTCAATCACTTGAGCCACATCCGCTTCCCCCAAATCAATGGTTTCTAAAGGTCAAAGAGTCACACCACACACTGGGTGGCTCTAGTTTTCAGCTGAGGGTTTACACGAGTGTGTCTCAGGCTCGACTCGGTGGTAACAAGAATACGCTTTGCTCCTCACCACACACGGTGACCCAACATCTCCACAAACTGCGCTCAGACCAGATGAAGTCTTCATGGCAGAAGAATCCTGCCCCATAAAAACTTCCTGCCCGAGAAAGCTTGACCGCCAAACCGACGCAGGTGGAGATATGGAAAAGATGACAGGAACCAACATTTTCTGAGAAGTTCCCTAAAAGTATATATATCCCTAAAGAAATAAGAGGCACTTTTCCATCCATTTTAGAGAAAAGGATACTAAGTCTCAGAAAAGTAAAGGAAATAGGCTAAAGGCACACAACTCAGAAAAAGGGCGTCAGGTTCCAAACCCAGTGCTGCCTTCCCCTCAAGTCCATCCCTCCAAAAAGCACTACCTAATCCTCTCCTTTTGGCCCTCAGCATTAGGAGCATATTCTGAAAAAGAGGAGGGGGGTACCCAAGGCACTGAGCTGGAATCCTCCCTCCCCCCGCCCCCCAGCTTCAAACACTCCTGGCAGGAGTAGGATTCTAGATGGTTTAGGATGGGTACAGCACGAGGGTCCCTGATGTGGTGTTAGGACATGTTACATAGTCATGTTCTTGCAACCGCAGCAGAAGTCCAGTTGCCTTTCTTGCTGTGTTCTGAAATCAGACTCCAAGTGCTGAGCATGTCGCAGCTGATGAAAAGGGGCCCAACACCTTTCAGAGAGAACCAATTTGGGGACCAAGATGTGCCACAGATTCCTGTGATCGGAGAAAAGTGCCAGGAAAAAATAAAGGAATTCAGAGGTAGAACTGTTCACCTGTTTAGCTTGTCAAATTATGTACTCTGAATGTAGACAGGCAAATTCCCAGGACTGTGGGCATCGTGTGTGTGTGTGAACACATCCATTTGTCCTCTAAAGAAGACTTAGCTAGATTGCATCGAAAGGTTGGACCCATTTCCAGAAGATACGGTTGATGGTCAATCCACAAGGTAGGCAACAAGAAACTGGAGCAGAGGGTCTTAATATTCACCAGGATCATTCAAGCCCAGGAGGAACGAGAAAAGATTCTGCACTGTGCCAATCTTATGCTGTGGGGAAAAGTCATACCAGGAGGTGCATGCTTACTGAGGGGCAGGTGCCAGGCTCTCTGAGGAAACCAGAGGTCCATGAGGACGCTAGAATCAGGCACCACGAGGCTTTCTTTTTTACCCATCACTTTCCCAGAATGGGAACCATCCCATCAGGGAGGCACCTATTTAAAGTAATCCCCATGTTAGAAGTTCCCAACAAATAACCAGGTTTGCTCCAAATATTTGTTTGAAGTCAATTGTTTGAAGTTTCTAACACTTTTTCCCCACAGAGAAAATGTCAAAAATGTTTCCCAGGTAAGTTTCCAAAAGAAATACCAAACAATAATAGCACACTCCACTGCAGGAAGACTACCTGAGCCCTGGGCTCCTCGACTGTAAAATGGCATCTGTGATTCCTGCCCTGCCCACCTCACACAACTATTGAAAGAAGAATTTAGAAAAAGCGTCACTGCCCAGATGCAAGGCATTTTTAAATACTCATGAAACTCTTGGACTATGGCATGAAATCAGTACTCAAACTTATGGTAGTAACCATACCAGTAATGAAAGAAAACGGAAGAATAATAGGTTGCAATAAGGAAAAAAGCATTTCCCAAATGTGGGAGCTTAGAAAGAATAAAGAGAAAGAGGAAGCAAATGTCAGCGTTTCCTGTTTTTCCTTAGCCCTTTCACCTTCCGACCTGCAGTTTCATTGGCTTGTTTATTTTACGTATTGCGTGTCACCCGCCTCCCAGGCGAGACTGCGCAGTCCTGCGTTGGGCCCTTCTGCTCACTGATGTATCCCAGGCACCTACGAATTTGCAGTGTGATGGCAATGCGAGGTGCCTAGTATCTGATTTAACTCATATAGAATTTTAGAGCTACAAGAGACCTTAGGAATCAAATTCACCTCCCTCATTTTAGAGATGAGGGAACTGAAGCCCAGAGAGGGGAAGTGACTTAGCTAAGTTCACACAGCAAGTCGGAGGCAGAAATGGACGCTACCGATAGTCCTCACCTCTCCGGCACCTTTGCCTGAACTGCCAGGACCGTCTGGGGGAAGCCAGTCTCCAGGCCTCCTAGAAGCAAACAGTGGCAGCACCTAGCAGTGAAAGGTTGTGTGCATCTGTAGGGAAGAGTCAGAGTTTCATCATTTCTTAAATATCTATATCCAGATAAATCCAGTAGTCGTTACTTGATTTATGAAAAAGTACTCTTCTTTTTTCAAAAAGATTTCCCTGCAGGTTGCTTTAAATAGCCAGTTTCCCCTAATGTATTTGAAACATGATTTTCATTCACACACTCTACTACTATAATCTCACCGCAGTGTCATCTCGTAACGTGTTATTGAACTCAAAACTTCTTGATGTAATCATCATGACAAACATGATGTCTATTTCAAGAGATTTGACCAAGTTTTCCAAAATTCTCATTTATGTACAAGTAAAATCAGGCTCTGAATAAGACCATGTAAATGAAATAAAGCAAGTAGATCAATCCCAAACATTTTTGCAAAAAGTCCGTTTATAGATTGGTGCCATCTAGGGAAAAGGGAGGTTCTTCTAAAACCTGGGAACTGACATATTTAAGAAGGCAAGGGACAAAAGAGCTTTCAGACTAGGGTTGAAGGGAACCATAACGAAATATTGTCTTGTCCAACTATTTCGAGGTACACGTAGGAAAACAAAAGCCCAAACCTGGACTGGCCGGCTCAGGTTGGCGAGGTCTGCTCCTTGACACCTGGGATTTCTTTTTATCCTAGCTGGGTAGAGGGGAGGAGTTACAAGGAGGTACAGAGAGGAACGTGGAATTTTTAGGAAATAGCGTGAGTTCCTCCCAACCAATAGGGAAGCTCTCCTCTCGGGGTTTCCTTCTACTCTAGCTTGTTCTGACAAAAGAGAATAAATGGATCTTCCAGAATTCTTGGGCAGAAAGCATAAGCAAAGGCTGGGTCAGTGAGCAGGCCTCCCCGAGGCAAATTTATTTCCAGGAGTCAAGGCCAGCCTGCCCCTGGGATGGGGAGAGAGTGCCAGTGGGAGGGAGTCGGTATTCCAGCCCCGAGTCTAGAAGTGTTCCTTAGACCCCTGCCTCTAAGTCAATGGTCCAAACCCCGGGACACTGGCTGGGTCTGGAGACCTTCATGTCAGATGTCACAACGGGGGTGCTGCTGGCATCTAGAGGGTATAGGAAGGGATGCTGCTAACCATCCCACAGGGCATGCCCCCCCAACACACACACACCAGCGTTATCCACACTGACTCCGAATGCCAATGGCACCAAGGTGGAGAAGCCCTGCCCTGATTACTGACCTAATCAGATTCTGTATTGCTTCCCCCAGTGAAGCCTTCTAAACCCAAGCAGTCCAATAATTCTAAAGGCTCTCCTCTCCCTCTCTTTACATCTTTCAATTTTAAATCTAGAGGAAGAGGAGGTACGCAGGAGAACAGGAAGCAGCAATTTCAGCAGAAATACTTAGTGCTGAAAATATATGCGTAGGAGGGACTATTTTCCATGTACTTATATTTTTCTTGCTCTTTGTTGTCATTCCACCATCCTTGGTAAATTTGTTTTCATCTTAAGTGTTACAAGCAGTTATTATGTATTCCAGGCAGGGCTCCCAAGCTGTGACAATTTAAATAAGGGAGACTTTTTGTAGGGAAAAAAAAATGATAAAAGTATAAATGATTTGTTGAAACACTGAAGAAAAGCTTACCTCAAAGAGCAAAATGCCTTTTTTTAAAATGTAGTGTTAGTATTAATTCAAAATGAAAATGTCCTTTGCACCAAATGGGTAAGACTTGGCAGGGATAAGATATAAGAGGGCAAGGAGATGTCCCCTCCACATTTAGAATCAAACGTCTCATGAAAAGGCTTTGAAATACACAGTTTATAAGAAGCTACAAGGAAATTTTAGAATGGCTTAAATCTTTTACACGTTCAGCTCAAGGCAGCAGGGGGGTCACAGTGGCAGAGGGAAACGAGAAAGGACACTGGATGAAGGACCAGAAATCTGACATTAAAGTGCCCCGTGGACCTGGACAAACATCGTAGCTCCTGGCTTGAGTTAACTCTACAAGTAAATGGTAACGATGACAATGGTTTCAGCTGGCTGAAGGCTGCCGATGCAACACACCAGAAATGGGTTGGCTTTTACCATGGGAACCGATTAGGTTAAAAGCTTAGAGGCCAGAGGCCATGAAACTGGCGGAATCAGAGATGCTTTGTCTCAGTAAGTCACAGCCATGGGCGACCAGGCACCTGGTAGCATCCCCTAAAGATGCTTCTCTCTGGGCTCAGTGGTGAGGCCCGTGGCAGGGCACGATGCTGGTTGTTCGTCTCTCCCCTCTCCTCTGGCCTCGCCTCTGCAGCTTCCAGCTGCTCACGGGCCTCGCCCCCCAGGGGCCTCTTCCCGCCTCCGGGACCCCTCCTTCTGAGGCTTTTCCCCCGTGTCTCTGCTTTCAGGCCTCCGTTTATAAAGGACTCCAGCAAGAGGATTAGGACCTCGTCATAGGCCCTTCACTGACGCTGTCGAACCCAGAGCTCCTTCAGCTGCGCCTGCCAAAGCCCCCACCCAGGCAGGTCCACACGCACAGGAGTGGGTTCCCTTAAGAACATCATTTTCTGCGGCCCACAAAAGACTCAAACCAGCACAACGGTCTTTGCCTCACGGGCCTCACGAGGTGGTCGTGAGACTCCCCTCCTGGGGCGTGCGCCCTCAACACCCCCACGATGCCAGGCGTGGAGCTGCTGGCCCGACCTCAGGCCTCAGCCCTCCGGACGCATCGCTTCGTGACACACCTTCAGATTTCCATTTTCTGCTTCCAAAAGTGTCATTGGCATTGTTTAAGGTGAGGGATTATTGCCATTGGGTGAACGTCACTCAAATAAATACCTCTACAGAAAAAAAGGCCTGTCAAAGCACCCTGTCACTGAAACCAAAATATTGGGACATTAGCTACTGAAGAGAAAACTTGCTTTCCGGACATTTCTGGCAGGCTGGTGAATGAGTGAAAGAGTTAGCGAGGCATGTTTCTCACCACCGGAGGAACCAATCTGTGAGATTTATTTACCTCATCGAGTAGCCACACATCTTATCTGTTGTGTCTTAGCATTAAAATGACACGGAGAATGTGTCTTTGGCTTGCTGAGTTTCAGTATCTGGCTGGGGATGATGCAAACAGAAAAACAGATAGGAAAAAAACAGCACTAGAAGATAAACTGACCTTGCCATAAAGGGAGACGAGGCTTCTAAATCCCTGGGAGGATGGTATTTTGTTTATATGCCTTTGGTGTTATTTAATGCAGAATTTTATGGCGGCAACAACATGGTAGATAAAGGAAAACTAGTGGATGCCATTTATCTGAACTCTCACAGGGTTTCTGACACAGCCCTGCACAAGAGTATGAAGGAAACTTGGCAAACCCTGGGCAAGGGGCAAAGGGCTGTCAGTCAGGAGTAAACCTGGGTTAAGGGACAGGAGGTGAAGGCAAGAACAAATGAGCAGCCTTTGCAGGAAGAGGCGTTAATAGTGGGGCCTCGGTCCTGGATATTTATTAACTCTCTTGAAAATGGCACAAATAACAAGGGGCTAGAATTTGCTGGCTACATGCAACTATTTTGGTTCCCTCTGTCTACACAGATGGATGTGAAACACACGGCATCCAAACCTGGTCATTGGACAAAAACATGGCAGCTGAAAGTCAGAGCAGACAAGTGCAAAGCAATGTGCATTGGAAGGACCAATTTGAATTACTCACGGGTGAGTTCTGAATTAGTCTATGCTCAGAGACCAAGATAGAGGCTCGCAGAAGACATCATAATGAAGATGTGCACATGCTGCTCAGCAGTTGTTGTTTTTTTTTTAAATGCAAATGCACTGTTGAAATGCAGTAAGAATGGAAGAGAATGTATTCCAATGTCATTGCAGACTTCTGTGGCACACCCTTGCCCTACATTCAGTGAAAATCACCTTGTTTCCAAAGGAAGATGGTAAAAATAGAAATATCTGATAACATCAGGAAAATAATTAGCAGCAGAGGGAGGGGACAGGCTCAGTCTCACACAGGAAGTTTTTAAAGGTAGCAACTAGTTAATCATTGGAATGGAGGAGAGAGGAAAATAAGGGGGCATCTGGGATTTCCATAGTGATAAAATGTCACGATAACATTTTTGCCTCTTGGTTTGCAGGTAGACTAGAAACTGCCGGCGATTGGTACCAAAGATCATGTGCTGCATGAGCTGGTCTGGGCTCAAGTGGTTCTCGGTTCTGTCTTCTTACCTGCAGTATTCATTTCTCATTTGTTCTAAGGTGGGCAATAAGAAAATGTACCAATTGGAAAGTCGCATGAATAGTATTTTGAATACCATTTGCCGGTTGCCTCCTCCTGCTCCCAACACCAGAGAGAGGCGTAAAGATTTCAGGGTGCTGGGAAGCGGCTGTGGCTCAATCAGTAGGGCTCCCGTTTACCATATGGGAGGCCCCGGGTTCGGTTCCCGGGGCCTCCTGGTGAAGGCAAGCCCGCCCGCACAGCGTGGTTAGCTGACCCAGCGAGCACAAGCAGCAAGGGGGGGATAAATGAATAAATAAATAAAATCTTTAAAAAAAAAAAAAAAAAAAAAAGATTTCAGGGTGCTGCCGTGTATCCACGCAGTAAAATCAAGGCTGGCGAGGGGAGCCACAGCTGACGCCTGGCCCTCACCTGCCCACTCGCTTTCTCCCTCTTCCCCAGGAGGGAGCTTGGTCCCGGGAGCAGCAAGACTTCCCCACCCCCACCGCAGCCAGGAGGCCACCGATCCCAGGGCTTCCAGGCCCACCTCCCCCTGGAGGAGGCCAGAGAGAGACGCCCCCCCCCCCCCCCCCCCCCCCGTCCCTGCGCTGGTGGCAAAAACGACATCCTCAGGCTCGAGTTTGTTCGCTGTCAGGTGCAGGGGTGCGGCGGGGCGGGGAGGGTTTGCTCCCTTCCCACAGCGTTTGGAGCTCACCAGAAGGCCGGGGCCGCACACTTGGTCTGGGGGAGTTTCTTGACCGTGTTTGCTGTGTTCCCACAGTCAGTGTGGCGTGCAGCTTCGGAAGCCCCGTCCCTAGTTTGTTTTTCTTCCTGAAATCTAATCTCTGTGCACCGTGGTAAACAAAAAAAACTAAACGAAGAATGACTAGCAGTACAACAGGTGCACTACAACCCTTAGGTGAATGTAAAAGCAGCATTAATAGAAACTAAAACTTGAATTTCATCACATAAGGGGCACAGCAGAGTATGTTTTACAAAATCTTGCAGGTGGCAAGGAGCATTCAGGGAGGGACCGGCTTACCCCTGGGAAATGGTATATTTTTCAGATATGCATTTGGATGCCTAATAAAACATCTCAAGTGACACAGACATTTTTCTCTTCAAATATGTAGATTCCTTCTGCAAGGCAGCGGAAGGCAACATTTTCACAGCAACTCTGCAGTGTGCAAGGCAGGCCAGTGTGCTGGGGTCAGCATGCCGCAGGAGCCTCAGACCAAGTGGAAAGTTACTGGCATGGGCCACTGTTTACAGAAGTATCTTCAGCTCTACACGCTCTTAGCACCAAAAATATCTCGCAAACTTTTTTTTTTTGTCAAAAGAAAAAAAGTTCGCACTGCACTTGAATAGTTTGCTATTTTGAGGCCGCATCTATTCTTTATCTACCTTCAGTTCTCCCAGTGCTGGCTTGTAAAAACCAAATTCGCCGTCCCAGCTCCCCACCGCACCCCTGCTCCCCTCCCCCTCCCCAGGCTCCATAAGGGGCCGTGGGCCTTTTCGGAAGGCCCATGTCAAATCAACCCCTCTCATCCGGAGCTGTAAAACTCACACACACACACACACAAATGTCCAGAGATAGCCTATTCTGTCCCCTCCCAATTGGCCATTTGAATTCTTGTGTGGGAAACAAGTCGTTCAGAGGGACACCGACCGCTTATCTAAGGCCATAGCTCTCCAGACCAGAGCCAAAAGGAGAGCCCCCGGCAGCCAGAGGTCCCTTCCAGGTCGTCGCCCAAAGCCGGTTGACTTCTGCTGGACACGTAGTGTTAACAGCTGATTTTTCAGTTCACACATGGTGAGAAATAGCAAATAATCAATGGGGAGGAAGTTTTAGTGATAGGCACGCTGGCGACAAGATAGAGGAAAATAAATACAGGCAGCAAGTGTAAAAGCTCCCAAAGCAGAGCCCTGTCTGGTCCTGGGGGTGGGGACAGCAGGCTCAGGGCCTGGAAAGCAGCTCTGTGCTCCTGCACGGGAGGTGACTGATGTTCATTACCATGGCCTTGAATCTTCTTTATAGGAGGGTTTTAAATTCCACATGGTTGGTTTAAAGTGGCTGGGAGATTTACGGTACAGTTTGGAGCTGGGGCAAAGGGGAATGAAAACTTGTTGTCAAGGATGTGCTCTTCAATATTTAAGAACCAACCCTCCAGGGGGATAGAAAACGGCTGGTTTGTACTTCCAGTAGAGTTGATCTCAAGCTATTCACGCGATATCACCCAGCTCACAAGCTTCCTGAAAAGTTATCCATCGGCTCACAGGCCAGTAGGAGGCAGCTGGGACACCCTACAGCCTGCGGGGTGACTGCTAGTCCCTTTCCAAAAATGACTTCATGTCCTGCTCTCCGGAGAAACAAGTACATTCATCCCTTTTGTACACATAAGGAAACTGAGGCTCCGAAAGCATTTGGAGACCTGCCCGGGAAGACACGGCTAGGGGGTGCCACACTGGTCTTACCAAAGACTGCATTCTTTCCGGTACACCAAATTGATTTCTCACTTTAAAAAAATTATTTAGAAAGTTCTCAGTCAGAGAAGCGGATGGAGCTCAGTGGTTGAGCGCCTGCTTCCCACGTATGAGGTCCTGGGTTCAATCCCCAGAACCTCTTAAAAAAAAAGTGTTATGTCAACCCTAACTCTTTAAATGGATTGAAAGGCCCTTCTGAAAGTGAGTCAGCCATCATTCTGAAATTTGGCTCATCTGGAACCCCGCTGGGTGGGCACGTACAAGGAGTTCTTTGGAAAGAGAAGCTCCTCCTGCAGCTTCACCAGAGGAGAACGGGAGCCACCCAGTCTGGCAGGGCCTGTTGGGTGATAAGGCCAGAAGTCAGGCAGGAATTTGCAAACAAAGCGTCCCCAGCTCCGGTGCGTTGAACGTGGCTCCCAGTATCTGGGAGAGTCCCTTCCGGCTCCGTGGGCAGCTCTGGCTGCAGCAAGGCCACCCCCATTCCCGTCTGCACCGGCAGCCAGTGCAGTAAGGCACCATGACAAACAAGAGCCTCACGGCAAATGCCGCAGATTCCATCTCAGCATCTACTAGGTGACGATATGCCCCGCTACTTCATGGTGCATTAAAAAATTAGAAAAAGAACACAAGGTAGCCCCTAATCACATTTTTTGGAAGCAGAGTGAGTATGTCTTGGGACTGAGCCTTTACCAAGGTTCAATTCAAATAAAACACTCACTTCTCCACCCATAAACTAATGATCACTGCACTTAAACATTTGTAATTAGACAAATCGTATGGAAGGGAACTACTTATACAATCAGTGGCAAGTTGCAACTTCTGTTTCCAGCTGGTATCAAAGAGGTGGGTAGATCTGCCACAGGATAACACATTCTCTTTGCCCTCCCTGGCACCCAGGGTGGAATATATTACTCCATATGGAAGTTGCTGTTGTGTACTTGTGAGGTAGGTAGGATTTCTAATGTAGCAGCCAAGCTTTGGTAATTAGCCATCAGCCAGCCCAGGCTCAACCCTCACCAAAAAAAGTCTTCAAAAAAAAAAAAAAAAAGCCTAAAGAAGGCGCTCAGTCAAGCCTTTGGGGGGTTGACTAGAACACAGAGCTATGTTCTCCCAATATCTGCAAGCAACCGGGCCCTTTCATGCACAATACTCGCCATTGTATTTGGTTCTGCTCTATATTAAAACCTGAATCAACTGGATAAAAAAAAAAAATGCAGGCACTTTTTTTTTAACCTTTCACCCAACAAAGAGTACAATAAACAGTGGCCTCATTCAGAGGTCTTTGGTACAGAGCGGAGCGCTTTGACGCCAAGATTGCCATCGCTACAGGCTGAGCGGCGGGTTGCAGGGGAGTGAGAGGACGGGCGAGCCCAAGGGTGATGGGAGAAGCTTGGGTGCCCCCGGCCTCCCCTCCACAGCCCCATCACGCTCCTGCACCCGCCCTCCGTCCTCTGTGGGAGCTGACAGCCCCCGAGGCGACCCCCGAGGCGGCTTTCCCCGGCCACGGCAGGGGGAGCACCTGTCTCCGGCCAGGCTCTCGCCTTCCTGCCTCCTCGCCCCTCCAGGCATGTCCCGTGCTGAGGCCAGGCTGCTGCCGCCCAGGAGGTCGCCAGTCCTGTAGCTAATGCAAAAGGGTGCAGGGGCGGCTCCGTCTTCCGCTAGGTGCCTTCAACCAGCTACCTGGGCCTCCTGGAGGCAATGAGTGGTCACTCCTTGTGACCCCAAGGACGAGGATGGAAGCCAGGCTGTAAGAAAGGGGTGGGGGGGACGAGACCACCCCCAGCCAGCCTCCCAGAGGGAAGCATTTCCACCCCCACCTCCGTGCAAGTTACCCACCCGAACCTCTGGGCGACAGCACCCACCAGTGGGATGGCTCCTCGAAAGCAACCTTCTGGACCCCAAGCTCCAGGCTTTAGCGACAGCCTGACCACAGCCAGGACGGTGCCTTGTGCAACCCATTGCACGAGACTAGAGGGTTCTCTTGTTTGGCAGCCAGGGAAAACAGGGGCGACGCCTCTGAACAGACTTGGTCCCCTCCACGCCCTTCGAGCACAGAATTCCTTTGGAAGCCTCTGACTATCCCGAGTGGAGCAGAGGAGACAGCCCCTTTGCTTCTATCTGCACCTCTGCCTCCCTCCAGCTCTCCTGGCCAGTTTCCTTCTCTGTTTCAGGCCTCTTCTCAAAACTCCCACATTCCAGGGAGGCTTTTCCAACAATGGATCTTCTCTAAGGTGAAACGGCTGCCGTCCCAAGGTGGTGCCAAAGAGAAACCCAGAGAGAGGTCCAGCCCGCTGTGGAGGCCTCGGCAGCTCCACGGGCCTTCCCCACCTCTGCATTTTGTTTCTTAACTGTCATGTCCATGGCAGTCAGGTGGCAGACACCTGAGGCAGGCATTACTTTCATCCTAGTGTTTTCACTGTGCTTCAGACCATGATCCACTCAATAAATGGAAAATCAGTATTATAGACAAATGCATATGCTAATTCATGACCTGTGCTCTCTTGTGGCAGAATAAACAAACAATGACTGGTATACACCAGGCTATGGCATTTCAGTGAAGTCAGCCCAGAATCGTAGCAACTGTCTCTGCAAACCTAAAGCAAGGTGCTGGTGGACTGAGCAAGGGAAATATACCCTTGTGTTTTGGAAACTTGGGTCCAACCACTTAATAGTCAGACCCGGAAATATACTACACTGTTATAAACACACACACACAAGGAAACAGGCTCGGTAAAATCAAGACAGCTCCTTTTAGAAAGAAAAAGAAACAAACAAAAAAAGAGGCCTATCTCATTTTCTCCCTAGAAGCAGGACAAGTTTGGTAAATCCAAGTAGAGGGTAACAAACTCGTGCAGTTCTGAGTTTTGTCCTGCTTGCTTTTGAGCAACTAGAGAAATGCCTCCTGAAGTCGCCCTCCAATCAGGCAGATTCGTGAGTGAGTAGAAGGGCTTTCTTTCTCAGGAAGGAATTTCTGATGGTCCAGTGTCAGCACAGTGATGCATACCTCATGGGATTCCAGAGAAGTCAGTCTTAACCTGGTGCTATTTTTAACAGTGACTGACGATGGTGGAGAATATGGTTATTAAATCCAGTGATGACATCTAATCGGGTGTGGTACGTTCCAATTTGGAAAACTCTACAGAAGTGCAGATGACCTTGGTGAGCTGAAACAGTGAGTGGACAGGAACAGCTCGAGGTTGTGTAGTGTAATTCACATGGGAAGAAAAACAAACCACACGACTGCAGGGTTCATTTTGTGATGTCATAAAGAAAATGATCTAGAGGTCATAGTCAACCTAAGCTATGAGTGTTCATGCTTCAGATTTAAAAGCGTGATTCGTTCAGAAAAAGAAAACCGGTGGTCTTTCCTTGATGCTCAGTCTGGCTCTAGGCTATGCTAAGAGCACTCCGTACTGTCTTTAGCCCCACATTCTAAAGTGGGAGATGAAAAGTGTGGGAGCATTTAAAAAGAAATTAATTTTTTTCAACGATTGCATGTTTGAGAAGCAGCCTTTAGAGAAAAAGCTGAAGTGATAAAGCCATTTGGCCTAGAAAAGGTTGAAAAGGGATTTAGCCATTTTCCAGCCCTGAAGGACGAAGAAAGGTGGGAGGCTACCAGTGTCAAGGGCATTGGGAAAAGCTTCCTAGGCAAGCAAAGAAGGATAAGGACAACAAAAAAGCTGTGGAAAACCCGAGTGCATCACAAGTGGAAGCTGATGGAGTCAAACAACCTTCACGGGAAACTTCAAAGAATGGGCCTTTCTCCAGCTGTGGGAATAGCTTTATGTATAGACAGAAGATTGGAGTTTACACATGAGGGTAAAAACAAAACCAGTTGGTCTGTTGGGTTTTTTCTATTTCTTAAAAGAGAAAGAGGTGGGAGAGATGGGGGGCGGGTAGGGGAAGGGGAAGAGGTGTCCACAGTTTGGGGACCCTCTGTTCCCCACATGGGACTGTCACCACTCACGTCCCTCTCACTCACCCCCGCTGCATTGTTTCAAGGACGGGCTTTACAGGGAATCTTGACTTTTGAAGGGATGATGAAGCCCAAGCTTTATACATTTTTAGGGGGAAAAGTAGATGAGAACATTATAAAATAATTGGCAATGCCTCCACCTCCAAATTTTGCATTTAGAAAATATTAAATTACAAAGACTCTAAAATGGTGCCACTTATAACAATTATGCACCTGTTGGTATTGTCATCTCAGTAGAACATTTCTTATCAGCACATGCAATTATAAAACTCAAAAGAAACCACCTTGTGTGTGCGTGTTTCATTTAAGACGATTTGGTCAGGTCTTTTATTATTTTAAGGTTAATCATTTATGCTCACTGTACCCCAGGTCACTACAACTGGTCTTTCTACTCTGACTGCCAGCAGGGTGCCAGAGGGGGTGGCTGTGCTGAAGACATGTCTAACCATATCCTAGACTTCTGAGTTGGAACGCTGGTCCATTTTACAGAGCTGGGTACCCTCTGCTAGGCAGCACCTCCAGAGCGCTTTTTAAAAAGTCTCAGTCGAGGGCCTTGTCTAGGAATGAGCAGATGTTGTTCTTGTCAGCACTGATTGGTTGTTTGTTTTCTAAATACCGTGGGAGGTCGGATGTTCAGATCTTGGACAAATACGAAGGTGTTAGGATGCCCGTTGGTTGAGGAGGTTGTTTGACATCCCAGTAAAACTTGCTCTTTGTGTGAACACATTGGAGGAATTTCCTGGGAACCTGTAGCACAGAATAACATAGAATACCCCCCTCCCCCCTGGAAAATTTCCAGTGTAATTCAGGGTGTTCAAAATTCTTACAAAGCAAGTGGAGTAGGCTGGGCAGGGGGAAGGGATTTTGACATAAACTCTGGGTATGAGAATCAGTAAAAAAATAATCATTTTCTGTCAAAATTTACATGGCCTCATTTCTGTCTTCAAAACGGGAGACACAATAGCAGAAGCCTGTTTCTGTGCTGAATCTTGGGCGGTTTCTGCTGAAGGCTGGCTGCCACCGGCGTAGCTCAGCCGTGTGCGTCGGCTCAGGCCGCGGCGAGGGCCGTCTTGGCTCTCCAAGTCAGAAGCCAGACACCCAAGGGCAGAGGGAAACCGGGGGGCCCAAGGACAGAGCGGGCCCACGAGAAGCCACCATTCTCAAAGCCCTTTGCTTCTCGGTGCCTCGCCAACGCAGGGCTCAGCAAAGGGCCTGCATTCTTGGGACCCTCATCTGGGATGCCCAAGGGGGGCAGTGTAAGTCCGGGGAGGGGAAGCTTTGAACCTCCAGCTGCACAGGCGGTAGAATAGGGCAGGGGCTGAGACCCCCACTCTGCCACCAGCACCCCCCACACTCAGCCACTCTCTGCTTCAGTTTCTTCACCTACAATCACATTTATCTCAAGTGGCCACGAGGGCTAAAGGAAGGGATGTTAGGAATATCAGGACACACGAATCTCTCAACGAATGAGGCTTTGGCGGATTCGCACTACCCCCTGGGACAAAGGAGCTGCTGAGGACCTCCAGGTCAGCCAGGATGGCCTGCACTGGACCTTCCAATGGACGGGCCTGGGACCCACAGCACTGCTCCCCCACAAGGCAGAGGTGCGGCCTGCTCCCCGCCTACGGCCTGTCCACTGTCCCAGGCAGAGTGGGAGATCAGCAGGCATTTAAACTGGACAAAAGAGCAGGAAAGTGCAAGGGGCAGGGGCAGAATCTTAAAGGATCAAAGGGATTGTCATTAAAGCAATGCCATTGGAAAGTTCTGGAACTTTCTTTTAATTTATTGTGGGTGTATATATATATATAATAAATTTTGCCATTTAAACCATTTTAAATGTATAATTCAGTGGCATTAATTACCTTCACAATGTTGTGTAACCATCCCCATCATCCATTACCTAAATTTTTTCATCATGCCACTGGAACTTTCTTTGAAAGCCAATATTCATTCCCTTTGGGTGCATTACCCTGGCATGTTTTTCCCTTCTCACTCCTACTCTTTTCATCTTTTGGCCAAGGTTTGTGAACTCTAAAACCCTCCACCAGATGTGATTCCTTACAGAAATTCCTTCCTTTCTTCCTTCCTTCCTTCCTTCCTTCCTCTCTCCCTCCTTTCTCCCTCTCTTTCTTTTTTCTTTATTCTTCATTCTTTCTTCATTCAACCTTTATTGGCAGGTCAGTGTAGGGCAGATACAATGCCAAGTGATCAAAGGTTGTAACCAATTTTGGAAATTTTCTTACCACCCAACAAGAGTGTCCAATAGGATGGGAGAAACCCCAGGCCGGGAGGGGGCAATGGGGCAGGCTCTTTGACCTGCATTTACTGTTTCTGTATATAAATTCCCGGCCAAGGGCTGAAGTGTGAGAAAAGGAGGAAATAGATTATTTGAGTACCTTTTGTGGATGTGATTCACAAGTCCTCATTTAACTTCTATAAATATAGAAAAGACTGGAATATTCCATGTCCTTCTGCTGGGAAGCGTCTTGTCTCACCTCACTTCAAGCACTGTGTCTGAAATTTCAGGCCCTCAACAGTTTAGGATGTAGGAAGGCTGACTGAACTTAAACCATGAAGTGATACAGAGTAATTTTGAGGCAAGGAGAAATTTCTCTTTCTTTTTTAGTTGGGTCACATGTGAACACAGATTTTCCCCCAAATCCCCAAAATATTTCATGCTGGATTGACACTACTCAAAAAAATTTGATTCTAGCCATCCCCTCAAAATTGATTTCAAAGCCAGAATGCTGCTTTGTGTACTATAGGCCCAGGGGTCATGGAAAATGGTGTGAAGTGTCCAATATCCAGTTCCATTATAAATAAATTCATAATTTCATATTTAGTATCAAACATATTAATTTCAATAAATAATCATTAGGCATTAAGGAAATGTAAAAATCATTCCAATCCCAAAAATATATGTTAAATAAACAATAAAGGGTTTGGGATGGGTTTTAAAACATCTAATGAATTTGCCACCTGAAAGCTATGGCAATTCCCAAGCTAGGCATACGTCGATTGGCATCTATTAGGATAGTACAGACTGATGAGAAATCAGAGAGGAATGAGGCAGGGAAGCAAGTGAAGCAGAAGAATATGAAGCAAGGCACACTCATTGCTGGCAACATGTTGGAAGGAGCTCTACTCTGGTCCAGAAGAGCCCGTCTCCAAAGCGCTATGCTCAAGCAATTCCTGAAGGACAAGGGGGACTTTCTCAGGTGGACACAGCAGAGGGACAGCAATGGCAGAGATGTGGAAGTGCAGGTGGTTTGGTGAGGCCAGAGTGAACCATCCGTACTGCGTAAGGGGCGGGGGTGGGGGTCAAAGGACAGGTGGCCGAATAGAAAAACTGGAAATTAGGTGAAAGCAGGGACCTTGAAAGCCATGGAGTGCTTTAATACACACCCTCGGCTTTATCCTGCGACCCTTGGTAAGGTGGCCCCATATCCTCCTTGGCCCAGCTAAGTTCCCACTTACACTGTGAATCCAACCTGATCAATAACAGTGCCCCTCCCCTGACCTGGCACTACTCTCAAAAGTATCCCAGAGCAAGCGATACATTTTGGGGTCTTCCCAGTGATTGGAAACCATTGGCCCAGGGGATGCAAGATAAGTTAAGCCTGGCCCCTGGCCTCCAGGAGCTCACAGATGTGGAAGAGGGCAATCCAGAAAGAACTAACTATAATACAAGTCATTTGACGGTTTATGCTATAATAGAAGAATGAGTAATCAGGTAAGGGTTGCGGGTCTCCCTGAAGTGATAACATCTGAGCAGGACTTCGGAGAGTCTGTGGAAATTGAAGAGAGAAGGAAGACCCCTTCTCGACACGAAGGTCATGCCACTTCGGAGAAAAGAGAAGCATCCATGATGGGTTCAGAAAACAGCAGCAGCTCTGGGGGCGGCTGGGCCTGAAACCAGCCTTGAAGACAACTTGCCAAGGGCCTTGAATACCACACCAGGAATGTGGAACTGACAACGTCAACAAGGAGGAACTGGTGTCTAATCAGGAGGCTTTTGAATCAATAGCTCCAGGTTCTCTCTGAAGGCAGAACTTGGGAGAGAAGATAGCTGCTGTTCCCGTGGGATGGAATTCAGGGTTTCAGATAGCAGAGCCAGATGACTATCTCCTCAGAAGCACAATAAAGATGGCTTTTGGGGGCCCAGGACTGCAGAAAAGAGTAGCCTTATCTAGGAATAGTGATAAGCATATTCCCAGTCTGAGAGAGGTAAGGCAGCCAAACAGTCTGAGGAAGTGAGGACAAGCCCACTACCCAAAAGCTGAAGTGGGGTTTACACACTATAAATCGTTCAATCAGTTGTAAGCCCCCTGAGCCCATGGAAAGGTTGGCGACAGAGCTGGAACTACTAATGAAGGGCCTTTTCCCTTCACTGACAGGGATGAAATCATTTCTAATAATGGTGAATTCCAGACCAAGTCAGTACAAAATCTGACAAATTGGGGACTGGGAGTTCGTTTCACTAAAGCAGCCTGCTGGCTGTTTTCATAATCGAACTAGGCTAGTCAAAAGCCACAGGCAGGAGAAAGAATAACTCCTTCACTTGTCTTCTTTTCCCTCTTATCTTTTACTTTTCTTTCCTTTAGTTAATTTTTTTAAAAGAAAGTAACACTGAAATTTTGAAAAGAACATAAATTCAACACAATAAACTATATTCAGTCTGATGGCGGATAAAGAGGCCAGGTCACCCTCACATCCAGTTGTCGGTGGGAGAACCATTTAAGCCGTATTTGCCCAATTGCAGGGTGATTCCTCAGCTTTCTGAAAAGGGGATTCTGTGCAGAAAGGAGGCTGTGGACTGCATGAGCTCATTAACTAAGGCAGAGATTCCCCCGATTTCAACCAGGAAGGGGTATTTTCATTATGCTTTCTCCTATGATTCCAGTCCAGTGTTATTGAAGGAACAGATGATCTATTTTCTTATTGTTTTATTAATCACACATAGCCCTTCCTGTCAGTCAGAGTTTCACAGCATAAGGAGAGAATCTCTGTTACCAAGAGAAACTTGACATTTTATTTAGCCCATAGGGACTTGTCTCAGGTAAATGCAATGATTTCTATTAGCCTTTTTGAAATAATGAAAATGACTCAAGGAGTTCAGCACAATCTCCAAGGACCCTGAGGAAGGTAGAAACCTGGCAAAAGAACTTTTGCACCAAAGAACAAACTTTGAAAGGGTGATGAAGAAGAAGCACATCTGTGTGTATTATAGTGCCCAGCCCCTGTCCGTTCTTTCTGGTACTGAGAAGTTACTGAGCACCAACTAGCTATGTTGTAGGCTCAGAGCCTGAGAAGTCTTCCAGAAGGGTTAGCACTAGCCGGGACCTCACTGTGGAGAAGGAGCTGCCAGGTGAACAAATAGGATAGACCTTTCCAGAAAGAGGGAACAGGGGGTAAAAAGGTGTGAGTCACGGAAGACCAGGAAAGGGTTGCTTCAAAAGCAAGTAGCAGCTCGGGGGGCCAGGCGGTGTCCTGGTGCTTACCCCACACTCTGCTTCCAGCCACATCATTTGGACGCTGGTGACTTCCCAGGCTCCTTAACCTCGCCAAGCCTCAGCTTCCCCATCTGTAGGATGGGAACAACCGCAGCATCTGCTTCTTGGAGTCATCGTGAGCATGGAAGCCTGGAGGCCTAGGGCTGAAAAGGAAACTATCAATGGCACAAGCCAAGGAAGACAGTTTTAACTGCGATTGCCAAGGTGAACCTGCCAGAGGAAGACAAATATTAGCTCCATTAACTCCCACCAGCTCTACAATATTCTGCAAAAACCGTCCTCCCTGAACTGTTTGCTTTTCTCCTTAGAGCAACAAAGCATCTTCTGAATTTGCATAGCAACCCATGTGGGAACTTCATTTTCAGCTCCACACAGGAGAATGTAGAGAAAGTCTTTTTAAAAGATTTCCCCACCTGTAAAAAGCCTCTTGGCCTCAAATGTGATAACTCAACTAATGATATAAAAATAGACCCCCTTTTGAAATGCAGAAGTGGCTTAGAAGGAGCTCCAGGAGATTGCATTTGATATGCAGAAGCATCTTGGAAAGTAGTTTCCCTCTCCCAGCCCCCACGGGGGATTGGTGGGAGACCATTTTTCAAGCCAGTTAGGAACACCAACCTAGATGGATCTTCCCAGCTCAGCCTCCGCTCACCAGCAGCTGCGCTTTCAGGATACAGACTGCAAACGGCTTTTGCCAGAATTCTCCAACTTCAAGCTAACATGGGCTCCCAAGGAAGTGGAGAACCTGAGAGCTGGAGATCAGAAAAGGGGGACCACAAAAGTGAGGGGATCTTGAGGGGACAAAGCAAGGAGCATTCTGCTCTGCCAGGAAGATAACTCCACCATCATCCTCCGCTTCCTCTGAAAGGGTGTAGCATAAAAAAAATAATCATACAGGACAGACACCCAGAGAGGGGAAGCCCCTCAGCCCTAAACAGAAGTTCACAGGCAAGGGGAAGGGGGCAAGGGAGAACTGAGGGCTGGGTGGAGAGAGCCCTTTGCAGAAGGTGGAGTGCCACCTGAAGGCTCTGTGCTTGGTCCAAATGGTTTCTTCACCGCTGCTTCATAGCTGAGATCCTTTCCTCTCCTGCAGACCCCGCAGCTGTGATGCCTTGGTGCCGGATCCTTCTTACTGGCCTTATTAAAGGCAGCTGCCTACAAGTCAGGGAGCTGGAAACCATGCCCAGAGATGCGAGTCCAAGCTCAGAGGCCTTGCAAAGCAGCGCTGTGGGGAGTGCTACCATAAGATTCCCCAGCCCCCTTGGAAAGTCTTTCTGAAAATACTGGATGAAAAAAAAAAAATCCTGATGTGTCAACTTTAGGGAAATTGGGACCAATTTTTGTTTCCTTTTTGTGCTTTCCATCAAAGTTATTTTTATAACAACATAATTTTACTCCTCCATAGTGTATCAGCATCAGTTGCCTTCATCATAATCAAACACAATTTATTAGAAATCAGTGGCAAATTTATGTGTGCTATTACAACATAATCTTCCCCCTTTGTCTTTCTGCACATTTCAGTAAAGTCTACTCTACATACAAAAAAAAAAAAAAAAGGTCCCTGTGGAATGTCAGAGCCACCCCAATCTATGGGTGCAGAAGCTGTCCTCAGAGGAGGGCACACAGAAATGCAACCAAGGAACAGTTAGTATAAGAGAAAATTTGGAAAACTGACTAAAAATAGTCTTATGAGTCTAACAAATCTGGGAAAGAGGAAAGGGATTATTCAAGCCCCAGTGTAAGCACCCTAGAAAGTTTTGATCTCTGACCCTGCAACAAGAAAAAAGAGAGAAACACTTGTGAATGGGACAGTCTGGAAATAAAACAGGAGGTTTCTTGGGAAAAGAAGCACACAGGTGTAAAGATAGGGTCTCACAGAGAACACCACGGGGTCTCACGTGATCATTGGGCTTCCCAGGTGAATCTTGGTAACGAATGTTTTTAGAGTAAACTTTACGAAAGTCCTGTCTCTGCAGAAAGGACCTGTGTGCTGTGCACTGCATGTGTGAGCGTATGTGGTGTGTGTGCGAGTTTTATAAAAAGTACAAGGAGCCAGCGTGGTCCTGCTTACAGGAATTTTCAACCTAAAATATTGCAGGTCAGGAAGAAGCAGACCTACACTGAAAAATTTACAGCAGAAATATGAGTGATATAATGGAAGGAGCCAATTGAAGACCTCCAAGGAAAGACTTTCTTTGATCGTCAGAAAGTATACTGGCAAATTGAATAAACAACCAGAACTGTCTGTCAAAGAGATATCTGTAGTAGACAAAAAATTATCTTAGCTTTAAAATTTTTTTTATTTTTTATTTAAACTGCTCCTAGGGCTTTCTACTGATGTGATTCAATATCCCTTTCAGGACAATTCACATGAAAAATTCCTCTCAGAGCTCAGAGTAACAAGAACAGTTTATCTTCCTAAAAAAGTAATATTTGACAATGAAAGCCATGTAACTCAATGTGTTTCTCTCTTTGCTTTGGCTACCAGGACACTCAGAGATAGTTTGCTTCCCTGGGATTACTTATACCATTATCCATGCTTCCTTCTTTGTGGTTTACCCCTTGCTGTTTTCTTCTTGTGTGAAGGTTCTTTTTCACTCAATCTTTGAAAACTTCTTATTTCACTCAAAGTTGGAAGGTGGAGGTTGGAGAAAGAAAGGGAATGAGTTTCTTCATCCTCATCATCTAGGACTACCCTGATTATTATGTCCTTTCCTCAAAAGAACAAAAAGGCCAAAGAATTTCAGAGCAGGTTCTCTTGATTTGGAGAATCCTTAAGGCATAATTTTGCTTTGCAAAACTTAACTTTGGTCTGGTATCAGACTCTACCCGACTGTCTTTTTTGTTTTTTGTTTTTTGTTTTTGCAAAGAAGCTTTAGATTACATAAATGTTACATCAAAAATATAGGGGGGCGGGGAGAGCATGCAGCTCAAGTGATTGGACTCCTGTCTACTATATGGGAGGTCCCAGGTTCAATTCCCAGGATCTCCTGGTGAAGGCAAGTGGGCCGGTGTGGAAGGCTGGCCTGCATGGAGAGCTGATACATCAAGATGATGCAACAAAAAAGAGACACAGAGGAAAAAGATATTGAGAGACCCAACAAACTAGGGAGCTTAGGTGGCTCAAGTGATTGAGTGCCTCTCTCCCACATCAGAAGTTCCCAGAATCAGTTCCTGATGCCTCCAAAAGAGAAAACAAGAAGAGAAGACAAGCAGACACAGAAGAACGCACAATGAATGGACACAGAGAGCAGACAGTGAGCACACGCAGCAAGGGGGCATGGGCGGGGGGGAGTAAATAAAACAAAAAATAAATCTAAAAAAAAAAAAAAATATATATATATATATATATAGGAGGATTCCCATATACCCCACCCCTACCTCTCCCACATTTATCCCCATTAACAACATCCTTCATTAGTGTGGTACATTTGTTACAATTGATGAGCACATATTGAAGCATTGCTGCTAACCATGGACATAGTTTACACTTTGCACCACACAATTTTATAGGTTTTGACACAATGTATAATGGCCTGTATCCATCATTGCAATGTCATGCAGGACAACTTCAATGTCCCAAAAATGCCCCCATGTTACACCTATTCTTTCTCCCTTCCCTCAGAACCTCTGGTGACCACTGCCTTTATGTCAATGATACAAGTTCTTCCATTGCTAGAAGAACAATAAGTCTACTTTAGTCCATAGTTGCTTTCTACCCTTATGTTTGTTCCTTCCTCAGTCTTGAGGATTTGGGGATGGCAATGGCCACCCTGTCTCCGATTGAGAGGGGGCTTAGATCCCATGGGGCAGATGGATAGAGCTATCTTGCTTACAGTTGCAGACACTCTCCGCTTCCTGGGATGGGCATTGTCCATCATCATCCTTCTGTTGATTGTTCTGAGTGAGTCCAGTGAACTGGAGAGTAGGTGTAGCAACTCTGTTGAGATTCAGGGCTCAACTGGCATATGAACAGACCAAAGATTTAAGTCTCTGGGACATAAATTTAACAAGTATAGTGCTAATTATAGGTTCAAATGCAAGAGGTAGAAGAGCTACGTGTAGGGAAATTATAAACGAGTCTAACTCTGCCACATTGGGGAGTGTATATTTCAAAGTAAGGCCCACTGACAAGATGCCAAATTCCTGAGATTGTCTGTGCTTCCTATAATGTCTAGATGTCTCTAGAGCCCTCAGGAGCCTCCCTGCTTGAGGCACTGCTTACTGCGGCAGTCAGGGAGATCCTCCTGAGACATGCGTAAGCATAACCTCTGGAATGACCTCCCAATTCACTTTGAACTCTCTTTGCCATAAAAACTCATTTGTATTTAAAATTTCTCCCTTTTGGTAAAGCTCTTTTTCCAAATGCATCACTAGGTGGTGCTTGGCAATGATCCCTCAGTGTCCAAGACGCTCATCCCCAGGAATCACCCATGCCGGTGGGAAGGTTTATATGCTGAGTTTATAAGTTTATATAGCTGAGTTTGGCTTAGAGGCTACATTTGAGCAACAAGGAGGCTTTCAGGAGGTAACTCTTAGGCAATATATAATACTAGGCTAATTTTCAATTTCACAAGTAAAGGTTTATAAGACAAGCACCAATGCCAAGGACCTGGCCTATTGGTCTGTCTTCCTTCACTAGGCACTGCCCATGTACTCAGGGGATTCTTGCTGCTCTATTAGAGAATGTAGCAGGACTTCCCAGGGTGGGAATTCAACATTCTTTCGGTTATTGTGTGGGTCTCCACCCACTGAGACAATGCCCCATGACCACTTGAACATATTCACATGCCCCAGGTGCTCCCCTCCCCACACATCCACCCATCACTGACACTCTGCACCAGGGATCCTTCCCTGCCATGGTTGTGACCCTTCTGCAATCCAAAACCTCCCCAAAAACAAAGCCAAAAAAAAAAAATCAATAAATAAAAATAATAAAATAAAACAAATAAAATACAACATTTAAAAATAAAAAATTAAATTAAATTATTTCATTGTGTCTTTCATCACCATAAGATGTTATCTTTCACGTGCAGTGGCAGTTTCTTCCCTATGTTCCCCCAGTGTCTAATTTTTTTTTTTGCTTTATTTTCTAACAAGCTTTAGGTTACAGAAAAGTCACATAGAAAATATAGGCAATTCCTATATACTCAACCCCCTCCCCCTCCCCTCTCCCCTCTCCATAACATCTTACATGAGTATGGTGCATTTGTTACAGTTGATGTACAAATATTGAAGCATTTCTACTAACCATGGTCAATGGTTTATATTATGCTTTACATTTTACACTGTACACTTTTATAGGTTTTGACAAAATTTAAAATGGACTGTATCCATCATTGTAAAATCATGCAGAACAATTTCAATGCCCTGAAAATGCCCTGTGTTCCATCTATTCTATTCTTCCCTCCCCCATCCACCCCACTGTCTTCAAAAGGCAAGAAACAATACTGTCTGCTTTCCCCTTTGAAGTCCTCACTTTTCCCCTGGGCAGCTGAATGACTTCAGTCAAATCACTAAGCCTCTCTGGGTCTATGTCACCTTTTTAATAGAGTTGCTGCTGAGAGTAAAGTAAGACAATGTCCATGGAAGCAAACAGCATACTATATGGCAGAGACAAGTGCACTCTCGCCTGCCTTTCTTTTAATTTCCCAAAGAGCAAACCATTTGTCTGTTTCTAAGTCCTTAGACACAGAATTCAGTGTGTGGAGCACAGCCAGAGTTCATCATCAGAGACTACTTTTATTATTTTTCTCCCTTAGCTCTTATATTAGGGGGGGAGGGGAATCCCTAACAAATCGAATTAAGGGAGTGGATGTCTCTCAAGCAGTTGAGCACCACTGAGCACCTGCTTTCCACATGGGAAGTCCCGGGTTCGGTTCCTAGTGCCTCCTAGAAAAAGCGGAAAAACAAACAACAAGCAAAACAGGTGACGGGGCCAACTTGGGGAGCCCATGTGGCTCAGTGATTGAGTGCCAGCTTCTCATATACAAGGTCCTGGGTTCAATCCTCAGGCCCCAGTACCAAAAAAAAAATTTTTTTTGAATTAATTAATAATTGTCTTTGCTCTTTTATTAGATATCATAATATATTATATTTACCAATTAGAGCTTCTGATCAACTTGAGATTCCCATTGTTACCAAACTCAGTTGAAACAAAGTATGTCAAGAGCAGAAACAACTCAGTGTTTCAATAGCCTGAACAGCTTTGTGGCCTGTAGGTCTCAGAAGTTTTGGAAGGAACTAGATGCTTCTCTCACTGCTCCACTGACTTGCAGGAGTCTGGGGGCTTCCAGTAGGGTGCTGTGGCGGTGACTGGTAGGGTAGACCAGACGTCTCTGCTGACGTTGGTGGGCCTGAGCTAAATTAATGGTAGTGGCATCAGAAGTGAAAGGTATTTTCTTCACAGAGAATGTGCCACCCCTATACCTTAAAGGGGTCCCCCTGGTCGCCAGATGGCAATGCTCTGGGAGATCCACCAGGCTGCACACACAAAGAGATCCTGAGCTTTCAGGACAGAAACTCGATTAGTTTGAGTGTAGTAGAGCAATTAGCAGAGCAGTCTGACACACTCTAACTACTGTTAAGATAAAACACATATACTTATCTCTGGATTTATTCATTTTAATGGGGAAGGGACATGCTCTTTCTGTGCCTGAAGTGCTCGTGTCCGCCCGCCTGGTAGAATATCTCCTTGCGTGTCTCACTATACCCTGATTCGTAGAAGCTGGATTATTTATCAGAAACGTCCTTGGAGGGTGTGGAATCAGAGCAGGGGCAGGAGTGGCCTGGGGACAGCCCTAGCTGCTGAGCAATGCCTGCCACAGAAGAGAGGACACTTCTCTAGGGACAACACTTGCCAGGGCAGATAACTCCAGCCACATTCTTGCTCTTTGGGATCCATTTAATCTAAATTCCATGCTGTCCATGTGCCTTCTGTCAACACCTCTTTCTTCAGACAATTCATTGAACTTCAGCTTCCATACTTAAGATTCTGTATCTGTCAGAGTTCTCCAGAGAAACAGAACCAACGGGAGGATGCATTATATGGAATCACGGTTGTGGGGCTCAGCAAGACTGAGCAGTCCAAGGCTGGAGAATGAGGGAGGAGTGATTTCAGGTCTTTAATGGGACTCTATGGGAAAGGCCAGGGAGGAGAGAAGGGTGTGGTCTCCAGGTAGATTTCTTTCAATTCTAGAAACCCTCAATTCTTGCTTTTAAGTCTTCCAACTCAATGGAGGAGGCCCACCCACATTGCTGAGGTTGATCTTTACATAAAGTCAACAGATCTGCAGGTATTAATCCCAGCTACGAAATCCCTCCACGGCAACATCTAGGCTAGTGTTTGATCAAACAACTGGGCACCATGACCTAGCCAAGTTGACACAGAAAATCAACCACCGCACATTCTAATCATATACTGTTGCTTTGTGGCTTTTGAAAGAGTTTCCCTTGCTCTAAAGCCACCCGAGGGCCTCCCTGAGCTCTAGCCTTGGCACCTTGTTGGACACGGCGGCTGCCACGGTGGCTGCCACGGCGGCTGCCCCTTCTCCCCAGCCTTCAAAGCCTAGGTGGTCTCCTGAGTTGTTCTCTAGACAGCTGACCTCACACATTCTGTGCGGTCCTCGCTCGTGTCCCTGGCTTCCAAAGGACGGTCCCTGTGTCTATTTAACTTGAACATGACAGCGATACTTTACCTCACCTCTATGTTCTGAACATTCAAAGAACCTGGTAGCAAATGGGGGAGTTTGAAAAGAAAAGTGATCAAGGGTTCTCCCAGGCCCTGGTAGAAGGACACAATTAGGTGATGAGAAATGCTTGGTGAACCTGTCGGTACAATCCTTAGTAGGCACTTTCCTGTTTCAGGTTCTGTTTGTCCACTGAGGAGTCTCCAAATAAGACTGTAACGTATGCCCCCATCAGTCCACATTCCTGATTATGGACGCTGACTTCCACCTTCCCCAGCACCGCTGTGCCCCATTTTTTTTTTTTTTTTTTTTTTTGGTTTTTATAAAGGGTATTTATTTGGGGTAGAAGTCCATAGATACCAGGCCATAAAACGTTAAATTTCTTCTCTCACCAAAGTCCATTGCCACATTTTGGAGCAAGACAACTGCTGACATTTGCCAGAGTTCAGGCTTCTTGAGCTCCTTTCTTCCCAGGGCTGCATTTCTCTCCAGGCTTATCTCCTCTGGTTCCTCCACAAGGTCAGCTCTAGACTCTCAGGCGAACAGCACACTTCTCTTCTCCGGTGGCCTTCTCTCCGACATCAAAACTCCTACGTCAAAACTGCTTCTCACAAACAGCTTCAACTCTGTTCTTGCCATGCCTTTTATATTTGATTCCCCACCCACCAAGGGGTGGGGCTCAATGCCCAAATGATGTGGCCCAGTCAACACCCTAATCCTAACTTAATCATGCCCAAATTAACAGATCAGTTTACAAGCATGATCCAATTATATTTTTGGAATTCATAATTACATCAAATTGCCAAATGGTTACTGTATTAGTCAGCCAAAGGGGTGCTAATGTGAAATACCAAAAATGGGTTGGTCTTTATAAAGGGTATTTATTTGGGGTAGAAGTCCACAGATACCAGGCCATAAAGCATTAAGTTTCTTCTCTCACCACAGTCTATTGCCACGTGTTAGAGCAAGACAGCTCTGGAGTTTGCCAGGGTTCAGGCTTCTGGGGTTCCTCTCTTCCCGGGGCTGCGTTTCTCTCTGGGCTTAGCTCCTGGTTCCTCCACAAGGTCAGCTGTAGACGATCAGGCAAACAGCTTGCTTCTCTTCTCCTGGGGCCTTCTTTCCAACATCAAAACTTCTTCTCAAAAGACTCCCATTATTCTTTTAACCACTGTTTCTGCTTCATCAACAGTTCTCACGAAGTAATCTGAAAGCAGAGCATCAAAACGTTATCGATAAACAAGATTTGGCACCCTGGGCTGAGGGGCGTCCCCCACGTGTTACCTGGGCTCAGCAAGCTCCCAGTCACCTGCACAGGCTCAGCTCCTGTTTTGATATGAGGTCGGCTTTGAGAGATCCCGTGAGCTAAAAGCAACCCTGGCCATTTTCCTGGGCCCCAGCCCTTCACCTTTTGACCGTCTTCAGTCTGGACTGCGAGGAAGTCTTTGGCTACTGGCAGGTTTTCTCTGGTGCCACTGGTGCCCATTGATTCCCACAGGCCCGTGGGCGGCATGGCAGCAGGGCATGGACTGGGCAGGCGGGTACCCAGGATCTTCTATAACGCTGTCTGGGTTTGCTCTCCATTCCCTCCATGCCCTTGAGCAATTCATTTCACCTCGCTTAGCTTAGCTTGAATGGTTTTGTCTCTAAATTAAGTGGGTTGGACTAGATAGTTTGTAATGGGCCCTCCGTGGTTCTGGAATTCTTGAGTCTTCTTTAAAAATCCCCCCATCGGCCTTCAAGGTGCAGCTGTAACCAGGCCCATTTTCACCTTGGCTTGTGAAGTTTCTTCCATTATTCCATACTCACATTTTGGGCACCAACTATTAAATAAGCTCCTCAAGGAGTTTTAAATTGTATTTTATTGTAGTTATATATAAATCATAAAAATTGCCTTTTTAACCACTTTTAAGTTCACAATTCAGAGGCATTAATTATATATATTTACCCTATTGTGTAACCATTACCACCCCCAATATCAAAACTTTTTCATCCCCCCCCAAAAGAAGCTCTGTACCTATCAAAGAATAACTCTCCATTTTCCCTCCCTCCAGTCCCTGGCAGCCTCTAATCTACTTTCCACCTCTATGAATTTGCTCATTCCAGATGTTTTATATAAGTGGAATCATACAATATCTGTCCTTATTGCCTGGCTAATTTCACTCAGCAGAACGTTTTTGAAGGTCCATCCATGTTGTAACATTCAATGGAACATCCTTCCTCTCTGCGGTTGAATAATATTCCACTGCATGCATGCACCACACTTTGTTGACCCATTCATCTGTACATGGACTCAGGTTGTTTCCACCATTTGGCTCTTGTGAATTGTGCTGTTATGACCTTTGGTTTACAAGTATCTATTTGAGTCTCTTTTTCAATTCTTTAGGGTATATACCTATGAGTGGAATTGCAGGGTCATGTGGTAGTTCTATGTTTAACTTTTTGAGGAACCACCAAACTGTTTTCCGCAGTGGCTACACCATTTTACATTTCCACCAGCAAAAGACGAGGGTTCCAATTTCTCCACAGCTTCCCCCAACACCTGTTATTTTCTTTTTGTTTGAGTTTGTTGTTGTTTTTATTTATTTATTTTTTTTTTAATTTTTTTTATTTTATTTTTTTACCGGGAGGTCCTGGTGATCGAACCTGGGTCCCTCCATATGGGAGACGGAAGCCCAACCAGTTGAGCTACATCCGACCCCTGTTGTTTTTAAATTAATAGCATCCTAGAGGATGTGAAGTGGTATCTCATTGTGGTTTTGATTTGCATTTACTTAACGACTAATGGTGATGAGCTTTTTTTCATGTGCTTCTTGGCCATTTGTGTATCTTCTTTGGAGAAATGTCCTTGCAAGTCCTTTGCCCATTTCTCCATTGGGTTGTTTGTCTTTCTATTGTTGAGTTTAGAAGTGCTTTATATATTCTGAATGTTAAATCCTTATCAGATATATGATATGCAACTATTTTCTCCCATTCTGTAGGCTGTCTTCTCATTTCCTTGATAAGATCCTTTAATGCACAAAAGTGTTTAGCTTTGAAGGAGTTCAATTTATCTCTTGTTTCTTTTGTTAGTCATGTTTTTTGGTGTCATATCTAAGCCCCAGGTCATGAAGATTTACCCCTATGTTTTATTTTAAGAGTTTTATGGCTTTAGAGTTTTTTTTGTTTTTGTTTTTTAGGAGGTACTGGAAATTGAACTCAGGACCTCGTATATGGGAAGCAGATGCTCAGCCACTGAGCTTCCTCCACTCACTGGTTTTAGCTCATATATGTGGGTCACTGATCCATTTGAGTTCATGTTTGTATATAGTGTGAGGTAGGGATACAACTTTATTCTTTTGCATGTGGGAATCCAGTTTTCCCATCCTCAAAGATTTTTTTTTTAGGATATACTGGGGATTGAACAAAGGACCTCATACGTGGGAAACAGGCACTCAACCACCGATCTATATCCACTCCCCTTCAAAGATTTTTGATGATGTTTGTAACTTGATAAGAGTTAGGAAAATTGAAAATTTTCTGGCCCTAGCTGTCTCGACCTTTTCACTTTTAGGAGTTCAGCTACATTAAATAGGACAAATCTTCACCATTATGATTCAGGTATATCCTCTTTGTGGTAAGGAAGGGGCACAACAGAGAATGGCCAGAGTCGATAATCAGACAGTGGCAGAACATGACACAGACGTGAGCCACAATGAACTTCTGTAGTCTCTAAGTATACTTAGTAACGGCAAAAGTAACCTTCTACAGAAAACCCAGAGTTTTGTGAAGCCAATGAATCCAGTTTGTTTACTAAATGAATATATATATCATAACATAGTTTCTGCCTTCCAGTTAATGTAACTTTATATTTAAAGAGATAAAATAGTTTCTGATCTATTATTGAAACTATATTTATTTACTAAGAATAATTTTACTTATCAAAATCCGTTCCCCCTGAATTAATGTCCCTTTGTCAGCCAAATGTAGTGACAGGGAACGAGTTTAGGGGCTCTGCAGACCACAATATAAATTGGGTTATAAACACTGTGCTATGTGTCAGGACACAAAGAAAAATAAGCTTCTCCCCCTCCCAGGGGCTTGTGGCGATGGCAGCGAGGACATGGGTGAACATAGAAATGGCTGTTCTCTGCTAGAGCAGAAGGATGAGTTCCCATTTGTGGGATCTGTTCTTCTACTTTCTCTCGGTCCTCAGATCCAGAGTCTGTCTAGCCCACGAACTCTTGACCTTTTTTGTGTGTGTTCAGCAGTTTTGTCTCCCTCCTTTTCCAGGAGGTGTCCCTGTTAAACAACAAAGACCATGAAAAGGACTTGCTGGTGCTATGATGCTCAGGAACTTTAGTATTTCATAAAAAGCATCACCGTGCTCCTACTATGGCACCAGGTAGCATGGGGACACAGGAGCACATTGGGATCAAGGGCACTGCATGGGGGTTCCTTCTGCCGGCCCCCGATGCCGTCCTCTTACACGTGGAAAGAAGGAAGGAGGAGCAGGCCCCAGCTCCGGGCAGAGAACTGCCTCCTTCTCAGAATTGTTTTCCTCCTGAGGATGCATCATGAGAGATCCACAAAACAATTATAATTCAGTGGGCAAGGCCCTACAGAGGAGTTTAAGTTACTGGAGGGGATCTGAAACCTTGAGGAGGTGGTAAAGGAAATAATGACTGAAAAAGTAGGAAATATAGCCAATAATTAATTTTATAAATGACCTTTCTAAATTATTTAGCATAAATTCACACTTCTGGAGACAACTTTTGGAGGGTCCACAGCCTGGCAAACTAGAAGATTGGAAAGCATTTCCAGTTTTTTGAAAATGGAGGCTTAGAATGAGAGCTCAGGCTTAACTGCCAGGGTTAAAGGAATCAGAATGTTTGGCTTCGTGACACCTGCTCTGGGTCAGGTACTGCTTTCACAGGAGGGATATAAGGAGGGGACTCTGCAGGTACACCAGAAGCCAGGTCCTCGCCATCATAGACATACAGTCAGGGCAGAGTCAGACATCAACCCAGGAGTCAAACAAATACCTATGTAACTACACCTGGGGAGAAGGACTTGGGGGAAAACACAGGGCAGTGTATACAAAAGAGGCAGTCATGGACCCACTCAGGAGCAGGATCACAGTGAGACCGCACATGAAGACAAGGCATGAGGAGCCATCAGTAACTCAGAATTTCCAATCATTTTAGCAGCTCTGCTGCAGCTGTAGCCCAGAGATGACAGACTCACAGAGGAGTCACCCTGGGGATGCCACCACAGGCCAGGCAGGTCCCTGGCTCAGCTGGCCCCATCCTTCCAGAATGCAAGCCACTCTCCCACTAAGAGGACCTGCAAGAGACTGAATAAGAGCAGTCGGCTGATTTACAAAAGGAGAGGCACCCTTCTAGCCTGGAATTCTTGTGCCACTCACTGTCCTGGAGCCCAGAAAGCCTAGGAGACTGGGGTTTCACCGCTAACGATGCTGATCTTATCTTGTACCTGCTTAGACACCATTATTCTGCTCACAGAAGATACTCTTATCTCAAAGTTCTGAGAGGGCTCATTGTTGTCCCTAATGCTGACCCCAGAAGCTGGGCTGTGCATAAATTAGTTTAGAATCCCTTGCACACTACAGATTAGTGCGGTAAACAAGCACTCCAGAAAACAACCATTTAAAATATAAATATTAATACACATGACTCTTAGGTAGTTATTGGAAGAGGTCACCTACAGATAATTCCAGAGTTGACAACTGAATGAATGGAACAAGGAGCAAATGCATCAAAGAATAAAAAGAATGAATTCACAGACAATTTTGGGGGTCATATACAGTATTTGATAGGAAGAAACCCACGTTTTAAAAAGGAATCCACTATACTTTGGACTTTCCGGTCAATTAAACTCTCCACTCCCTCCCCTGCCCAAGCAATTGCTCCAACTTATTTATTATAAAAGTATGTATTACAATAAAGACGAGATACCACAGAAACCAGCATTTATTCAACTAGCATTCACAGACCCTTCACCACACGTCAAGTATTCTTTGGTGTAAATGGATTTTTTCTAGGTTCTTGACTATACTGCAGAAATGAATTTCAAGAGCACGTTGGGTTAGTTAGGCCAGTAATTTATTAAGGTAGGGAGGGAAGAAAAATGGGAGAAAATAACAGATCATAGGTCCCAGGTAGAGAGGAAGGGGCTGAAGAGTGATAAAGAGGGCTGATTTACAGACTACAATTGCCCATTATAGATTGTAAATGCCCAGGTTTTACTTGCGTGTTGATCCACGTGGCAGGGGACACAGCAAGAGCAGGGCACAGAAGGCCAGAGAGATTCGGCCTTTGCACCTGCTTACTGAGCCATTAATTACTCTGCCCCTTTGCTAATGGCATGGGAGGAGTTCCAGCTTTTGCTGTTTTGATTTATGACCCCACCCATCAATTCCCCAGGAGGGCCAATGATAAGGCTCCTGGAGAATATCCGTGGCTTCTCCTAGCTTCTGGAGGAAATCTCATTCTGAATGGCAGAAATCTCATGAGGGTCTTCCAGCAGCCATCCTGGGGGTATCAGTATCCCCGTGGACTTCTCGCCAGGTTCCAGATCCATCTATTGATTCCCTATTTTACTAGCCTGCTTCATTGGGGTTCTGTTTTTCTCTTCAGGAATTCTCTAATTTTATCTTTTCATTTTGCTGATCATTTTTAGCAAATTAATTGAAGCATGTTAAAGATCATACAAATGGCCTTCTTTCAATACTTGAATATGTGATGACAATTGTGGTCGCACCAAGTAGCATTACTTTAAACACTGAGCAAGAATGAGAAAAGAATGGAGACGGCTTTAACAGATAAGTGATGTGGTCATGCTACATGAAGTCCAAATGAGGACAGAATGCAAGGAAAACAAGTTTCTGCAGCAGATCAAAGACAGTTTCGTTGTATGGCCCACTGTAGTTTCCATAGGCTGACCTCAGTAGAAAATTGAACTCTGTAGTTCTCGATGCCAGTTTCATACCATGAGGGGTATTTTAGTTTGCTAAAAGCTGCTGGGTACAATATACCAGAAAAGGGGTGGTTTTTACAATGGGGATTTATTAGGCTAACAGCTTACAGTTCTGAGGCATGAAAGTGTCCAAATCAAGGCATCAGGAGATACTTTCTCCCCAAGCTGCAGCTGTGGAAGATCAGGCACATGGCGGCACCCGCTTCCCCTCCCTTCTCCTCTGAGCCTCATTGCTTTCAGGTTCTAGCTTCAGTGGCTTCCTCTCAGCCTCTGTGTTCGGTTGATTTCAGCCTCTGGCTCCTGGGGCCCTCTCTCTCAGCTCTGGGTTTCCCTCTGGCTCTGCAGTCTTTTTCTGTGTCTGTGGCTTTTCATTCCTCATTTATAAAGGACTCCAGTAAGAGGATTAAGACCCACCCCGGGTCACACAATCTAACCAAAGGCCCTTAACACACGTAATTTAATCAAAAGATCCCACCTACAATAGGTTTACACACATGGGAATGGATTAGCCCTAAGGACATGGTTTTCTGGGGTCCACAATGGGTGACTTAATTTTGAGAACTGTCATTTAAATGTTGCTAACTTCAATATTATTGTTGCTGTGGATTTATTTAAATAATTTAAATTAGGTAATTAAATTATTTCATAATATAATAGGTTTAGTGTTTATTAAATTGTTTATTTACATAAATTTAAATGTGTTCTGGAATTTCTATTGCATAAAACATAAGGATGTATATATTGTTTTCTATTTTTACATACTGAAGAAATGTAAGAAAAATAATTTAAGTAAACATATGGGGCCTTTTGAAAGAGGCCCATATATTAGAGAAACACTGACTTAAACCAGCATTTGTCAACATTCTTGCCCTGTGAACTTCTTTCAGTGTAACATATTATCTCATGAGCCGCGGGGCATTTTGAGGTCATTTTTTAAAGTTTTGTATGGTGCATAATAAAGAAGAGAGTGCACATAAATATTATATTTTAAATAAATATATTATTGAAGTTAGTTTTGTCAGGTATATTTCAACCCAATCTTTAATAATATTAATTACATAAAAATATAAAAAAAAAACTTTTTTCCTTATGCAGTAGACTTCTAGTGTATGCCTTCCTTTGAATTAATTCAAATCAGCATGATGTGTTGGCAAATTCAAAACTCATTATATATCCCCTTTGGATGTTGGACTCATTGCATATTTAAATGTAGATCAAAATGTAACTACATATTTTGATATCAAAAGTTGACACAAAATACTTTCACTCCCTGATATTTTTAGTTCTTGCATTTAGTACTTATAAATCAACTGGGATTTTAAATTTGGGGGTTTTGTTTCTAAACAATGAGATAAGAGGAATAGTTCCAGATCATTATTGCAAGTGGCTGTTGAGTATTTCCAAAAACCGAAAGCTAATTGGGGTGTAGTCAACACTCCGTTTGATCTCTTTGGCCTTGACTGTTGAATCCTAAGGTTATATAATTGTGCTATAGAAGAATTTCTACCATAGAAGCACCACCTCTGGATGGGGTACACATCATCATGAGTCATTTGCAAAATAATTATCCCAGTTACATTTCTCACTGATGTATTTTATTCAGGATCATTAGTCTTAAGCCCCTTTTATCTTTAAAAAAAAAAAAAAATCTATATGTAAGAATTCAACACAACTTAAAGTTATAAAACAGTACAAAACCATCAGGCGAGTTGGTTGCCCGCTCATTGGATGTCCACAAGCTGCTCAGAGCATTCACGCAGACACACTTGGAGATTCTCAAACTTGCACTTTGAACTGGGAAAATACATTTAAATGATTTTGCTCCCCACTTTAAAAAAAAAATAGAAATGGATGCAGATTCTGCTACTGCCTTTTACAAACCACCCACCTATAATATCGGATGCCAGCTGGGAAATGCTGATCTAAACCATCAACACATCTCTATCCGGTTCCCTTTCTAAGACCTGGGCCTCTCTCATGAACTGTTCTGATGTTTTAAAATCCCGACATTTAAGAAGTTCTTTATGAGCAAGTCACTTAACCTCTGAGGACCTCAGACTTCTCATCCAGAAAACGAGGGAGTTTGGATAAGATTATTTTTCAAAGTCCTGCCCAGGACTAGAACTCCATGATTTCACGTATTAACAAAGCATTTGTTTTCATAACTGTTTTAAACAAGAAACCCTAAATATATAAAGCACGTGAAAGTGAAGTTGAAAACATTCAAGGTCTGCAGGATACAATTTGAAAACCACTGACCTAAAGCTCTCTTTTGAGAAATGTTTTCCTTTTTTCTTTGCCTCGGTGGAAACATCTGGAAAGGATCCACCATATTAGTTTCCCTATGTGTACACCAGAACATATGTATCAATTCACCTGTCAGCCTTTTCTTCTCCAGATTAAATAGCCATTATAAGTCCCATTTCCCATCCCTTTAAAACGTATTTCCTCTTTTTAAATGAACCTTCTTTAGTTTCTGTAACGCCTTACTAAAAACGTAAAGTTAAAAACCAACCATGATTTCTAAGAAGAGTCAAATGTAGCAAGAGGATTCCTTCCAGCTCCATCATGTGAGACTCCCAGGGCTAACACAGTCCAAGTTGTTTCTTTTTCATAACAACATTCCATTGCTGCCTGCTGGTCAACCAATAGCTCAGATGACCCACGGATTGTTGTTTTTTTCTGAACTTGTTATATCTAGTCAATAATTCCCCATCCAATACCCGTGTAATTTGTTATTGTCCCAGTGGTGCCTTCTACTGAATATAATCCTTTCTTTTTTTTTTCATGGAGCATTTCTCTAATTAATTAAGGTCACTGAATTCTTCTGTCTTCCAAAATACCTCATCCAACTTCAACACCAATCCTAATGTTCTTTAATTCATTGCCAAAGTTGTAAACTAACAAAACATCAAATACCTAGAATGAAACTTTGCATGAGGTGACCCTCTTAACCGACAACTATTTGTAGAGACCCACTATGTGCATGAACTTGGGAAGCTCTGTAGGGCATGCCTCTGCAGAGGAGACCACAGAAGGGAGAGCTCCGGTAACCATAAGGCAAGCCACACTAACTCATAAAAGGAGATGGGAAAATGATGTCCCAGCAGCACCAAGGGAGCCAGGATTCTCTCCATCTGGGGGATCAGGGAAGGCTTGAAAGAGGAGATGTCATCTGAGCTGGATCTTCAAAGATGGGCAAAATTCCAGGCATGGGGGAGGTGGGGCAGCAATCCAGGGTCCAGGACTGAATGAGCAAGAACCAGGCTCATGCTATGCCTGGGGTTACTGGAAGGATAAGCCCAGTTGCCGTGCAGCTGCGACCCGGCGTGATGCTTAGCAAACCTGACCAAGCATGGGAACCAACTGGAAAGCTTTTAAAACTACACAGTTCCTCGGGCCCCACTGAACCAGGAGCTCCAGGGGTGATGTCCTGGGATCCTGATGGCAACCAGCTTCTCCAGTGAGAAGGTGAGTATCAACCTCAAGTTTAAATCCCCCTTTATAATAAAAACATTTCACTGACCCCCACATGGTGATGGCGATATTCTTATCAAATGCAAAAACATGTAAAGAGAGAAAACACGTAAAGAGAGAAAACACTTAACAAATTTAGTGATGCTTTCAAGTGATTTCACATTAGAACAAAATCTGCATGTTTAAAAATGACATGCATATATTATTTTTACATACACATTATATGTAAGACACAATGGATTCAACTTCTAGATAAGGCAAGGTTGCACCTCTTTACGGACCATGTGTTCTGACCCACCCACAGCTCCTGCATCATAAACACAGGTCCCAAATCATACTACAGCAGAGCAAAATGTGGGGATTTTCCATCACAGGTACTGCCAGTGGGGGAGAAGAGGAGGGAGGAGGAGAAAAACAGAAACCAGGACTGTTGTCAACCCCAGAGCTCAAGCCGATGGGGCTAGGGACAGGAGACTAATGCTTTTCTCATGAGTTAGGACCTAGAGCCAAGGCCCAGCCAGGGTCTGTCTCTGGCTGCGTCTTTTTCTCTTTCCCCAAGAAGGCAGCCACGTTTCTTGTTTTGTTTTTTCCCTCTTGGGGCTTCAAAGCTCTCCTTTCCAAACTGATGAAAGCAATCTCTGCTTGCTAGGGGAAGCGCTGGGGTCAAGGCTGAGGACCAAAACGCAGCCTGAGATGCCACCCCACACAAGTACAAGCACCTTCAGAATATGTCTCGGAGCTGTCGCTTCGGTCAGCCTTTCAGCCCCAGTTTCAGCTGAGCCCCTCAGCTTCCCTCTTAGGAAGTTCACACCGGCGGGGAACGCCTGGGGAACCATCCTCCCAGACGGAATACCCTTGTGCCCACGTTGTGCTCACCGGAAAGGGGCCACACGTGGGGTTGGGGGAGAGCAGCTGTCCTGTTTCTGCTGGATTCTTCCAACTAGGCTTTGAGAGTCACGTTTCAGAAAATCTTTCCTGAACTGCCAGCTAGGTCCTTCCTTTGGATCACTTGGCTTCTATGCTATATTTCACTCACTCACTCATTCATTCATTCATTCACTCGCTCATTGACCTTTTCAAAGAATCATACCCAGGCGTGTTTCCACACTGGCAGAGCCAAACAGTCGATCCCCTCTTTGCTGCAGCAAAGGAGAGACTGAGTGTGGACAATACGATATGCCACATGTCCAGTGGGGACGGTGCTAAGGAGAAGCAAAACGCGGCTAAGGGAGCAAGAAGGCGTGTCGCGGTTTGGGCAGGATGGTCAGGGAGGCCTCCCCAAGGTGGCGTCCCTGGACAGCATGGGCCCGCTGGCTATTTGGCAACTGTCCCTTCCAGGCAGTGCTTGTCTCCCTGGGGGCCGGAGCCTTGTGTCCTCCAGCTTCTCCTCCACCTAGGACTGTGGTGGGGGTGGGGGAGGTGGAAACAGACCCTCCCTCCCGGGGCTCATAGGGTCAACCCTGGTTAGAGGGGGCTTCCCGTTCCCCTGGGTTGGGCTCCCTGGGCTCCCTGCCACCTTCTCTGTTTCTCAATCCATTCTCTACAAGGCTGATCTGATCACCCTAAACCCCAAATCCGATCCCATCTCATGGGTTCCCAGGCCTTCAGTGGCCTCCCATTGACTTCAGGTTACCACCCAAATATCTCAGCCAGGGGGCACGAGCCCTCTTAGGCTTTATTCTGCTAACCCTGGGGCACCCCTGAGCCCACAGTGGCCTACCCCCTCCTGCCGCAGCCTGCCTTCTACTCAGCAGTAGAGCTCCACTTCTGCCACCTCCTCCAGGAAGCCTTCCCGGATGCTCCCAGGATGGTTGGTGTCCATCCTACATACTCCAGAAGCCTTTGTGTTTAGTTCTGTCGTGGAGCCTCCTCACCTTTACCCAGGTTTGTGCTGGTGGTAACTCCAGGTACTCAGCTCGTACCCTGGCACTTGGGGAACACATGGATGGACGACTCTGAATAAAGCATGCTGTCTTCCAACAGGCTGGTCCAGAAATATTTTCCCTTTAAAGGGTGGGGGATGGGGAGGTGACCTTTCCCGGATTTCCCAATAGTCAGTGGAACCACGGGAGCCGAAGCTGCACCTTTCCTTAAGGTTGCAAGGGCAATTTAGATTAGATATTCGAAAGAATTTCTCCTGTCGCAAGACACTGCAGCATAACTAGGGGAAGTAAACAATCTATTCGGTAATTTTTGAGCTGCGGTGGGCCAATAGTTTGGAGTCTATTTTTTTTATCGGATGCGGCCCCTTCAGTCTATCAAGCCTCTGACCCTGTAATTGCACAGGTGAGGGCGGGTGAGAGCTGGGGCGGGGGGCAACCGAGTGGAGGAGGATTGGCCCAAACCACAATGCAACATGTTCTATGTTCCAAAAAGTAAGTATTTTTGAAGTTTTAGAAATTATTACGTACACGTTTATAAATGCTCAAGAGCCTGAAAAAGGAAGCAGAGGAAGAGAGAAGGTAATATTAAAAAAACAAACAAACAAACAAACAACAACAACAGAAAAACAGAAAACAATTGCCTAGCTAGAGGAAGACAGAGGGGTAACAGAGGGAAACAAGGATGGTGACTCTTTGCAAATTCCTGTAAGGGGAAATGTATCCGAATTTCCAGCCCTTAAGAAAGCCTTACAAAAAATTTTTTAAAAAAAGGAAGGAAATTTTTTTTCTAAATAAAACCGCCTCGCTCTTCGCAGCAGGAAGCCTTCCGTGGCTCTGGACAGAAGTCCTTATTCGGAACGCTGAGTTCGGCTTTAGCCCATCCAGGCACTATGAAAGCTCGGCGCTGCCCTAGAGCGAGCGGCGTGGGGAAAGCACCCGGTTTCCCTGCGTGAGGAAGGCAGGGAGCCCCAGGCCCGGGCGGGGGGTCTGCTTTGCAAGCCCTGCGCCAGAGGGGCGAGCCGGCTCGTCGCGGCGCGTTTGGGGGCGCAGGGCCGCGATCGCCGCCTCTTGCCCGGGCTGCACAATCTGCCCGCAAGGAGCCTGGCGGTGCGCGCGCGCCCGGTGCCACGAGGGACGTGCGGCTACGTGCCCACCGCCACAACGACCTTATGTACAAAGCGATTACAGGGTATCCGTTTGTTTTCCTTTCCCCGCTGCAGCAGCCTTACTGGGCCCCCGAATTTCCTAACTGCAGCCCCCCAAGCGCCCGGCCGAGCCCGCAGCCAGGCCGCGCAGCCTTGCACACACCCCCACCTCCCGGATCCGGGGCGGCCGCGGCCGCCAGAAACCGTGTCTGTGCAAAGAGGTGGATCTGGGGACGGGGACCGCGGAGTTTGTTTACAGAGCAGAGCCGCCTCGGCTCCGCTGCCAAAGCGACCCGGAGCCGCGAACGCAAACTTCGCCGAAGCCCACGTCCCCGGAGCGGCGCGCCCGAAAGCGCGGACCGGAGCGCGGAGGGGACGCGGGCGCCGCGCTCGCTCCACCTGCAGCCGCCCCCGCCCCGCTCGGTCCTGGCGGCGAGGTGCTACGCGCCTACGAGCCGGCTCGCGCCGCCTTTACGCGCGGTCCTAGGACACAAAGGCGGGGCACTGGAGCGCGCGCCGGCAGCGGAGGCGACTTGCCCGGCGTCAGGGCCCCCCGCCCCCACGCCGCGGGCAGCTCGGCGTCCTCCGCAGCCCGGGAAGGCTTGGCACAGCCGGGGAGGCCGCGGGGCGCACCCCGCTTCCTGGCGAGGCGGCCGGCGCGCCAGGAGTCGAGGGGCAGCGCGGCCGGGGAGCGCTCTGCGCGGGCCAGGTCGGGGCGTCGGGCCGGGGGCGCGGCCCCGCGGGGGCGCGGCCCCGAGCCCCGTCCAGCGCGCTGCGCTCCGCTCCGGGTTTCCGCGCCGCCAGGCCGGGAGCTCGCCCCGCCTCCGCCGGGCGCCTTATATCCGAGGAGCCCGGCGCCCCCGAACGCAGCTCATTGTTGGCGGAGCCGGCGGTCTCGGCGCGCGCAGGCCTGGAGCGCTCGAAGGCTCGGCTCGGACCCTACCCGCGGCCCCCGGCGCCCGGCCCGCCGCGCCCCGCACGCCCGAGCCCTATGCGCCGCTGAGCGCGCCCCGAGCCGCCGATCGCGCCCGCGGGGCCCGCAGCTGACGCCGCCCGGACGGAAGGTGAGCCCGGGCGAGGCTGCGGAGCGGCCGGCCTCCGAGGGCAGGCTGCGCCGGGAGCGAGGCGGGGCCGGGGATAACAACAGGATGTGCAGCCGCGGCCGGAGGAGGGCCGAGGCGCGCCCCGAGTTCGCGGCCCGCCCCGGGCACTTCCTCTGTTCTGCCCCTTCGGGGCGCGACGGGGGTGGGCCGGGCCACCCCGATCGCGGGAAGGGGCCGTAGGGTGGTGCCGTGCCCGGCTCGGTGGGTGGCAGGTTGGCGGGCTCCGGGGGGCCCGGCTCGCGGCGGACGTGCGCCCGCGGGGGGATCCGCGGGGCAGAAGCGGGGAGCGCGGGGGTCGGTGCGGTGCGGATCTGACCGTGTGTGTACCCCTTTCGCTCTCAGGACTGGAAATGGCAGAACACATGATGGCCATGAACCACGGGCGCTTCCCCGACGGCACCAACGGGCTGCACCACCACCCCGCGCACCGCCTGGGCATGGGCCAGTTCCCGAGCCCGCACCACCACCAGCAGCAGCAGCCCCCGCACGCCTTCAACGCCCTGATGGGCGAGCACCTCCACTACGGCGCGGGCACCCTGGGCGCCAGCGGCGGCGTCCGGCACGCCATGGGGCCGGGGACTGTGAACGGCGGCCACCCCCCGAGCGCGCTGGCCCCCGCCGCCAGGTTCGCCAACTCCCAGTTCCTGGGCCCCCCGGTGGCCAGCCAGGGGGGCTCCCTGCCGGCCAGCATGCAGCTGCAGAAGCTCAACAACCAGTATTTCAATCACCACCCCTACCCGCACAACCACTACATGCCGGATCTGCACCCGGCCGCCGGCCACCAGCTGAACGGGACAAGCCAGCACTTCCGAGATTGCAACCCCAAGCACGGCGGCGCGGGCGGCACCCCCGGCGGCGCGGGCGGCAGCGGCACCCCCGGCACCCCCGGCGGCTCCGCGGGCGGCGCGGGCGGCACCCCCGGCGGCTCGGGCGGCAGCGGCGCGGTGCCCGCCTCGGTGGCCCACGTCCCCGCGGCGATGATGCCGCCCAACGTCATAGACACTGATTTCATCGACGAGGAAGTCCTCATGTCCTTAGTGATAGAGATGGGCTTGGACCGCATCAAGGAGCTGCCCGAACTCTGGCTGGGCCAAAACGAGTTTGACTTCATGACGGACTTCGTGTGCAAGCAGCAGCCCAGTCGAGTGAGCTGTTGACTGCTCGCCGGCCCCGGCGGGAGAGGAGCCCGGGCCCCCTCCTCCAAGGCGTGAATTTAAAAAAAAAAAGAAAAAGAAAGAAAGAAAGAGGGAAAAAAAAAGAAAAAAAAAAAAAAAAAAAAAAACATTCCCTTAGACACAGTATCTCGCTTTCCAGATTGTGAAAGGTTTGAGAACTTGGAAACAAAGTAAACTATAAACTTGTACAAATTGGTTTAAAAACAAAATTGCTGCCACTTTTTTTTTTTCTTCCCTGTTTTTGTTTCGTTTTTGTAGCCTTGACAGTCACCTCCCTTATGTAGTTGAAATATCTAGCTAACTTGGTCTTTTTTGTTGTTTGTTTTTACTCCTGACTTCCTCACTTTCTCCAGTGCTCAACTGTTAGATATTAATCTTGGCAAACTGCTTAATCTTGTGGATTTTGTAGTTGGTTTCAAATGACTGGACTGCATTCAGATTTCCGAGTGAAAGGAAAAAATTGCATTAGTTGGTTGCATGAACTTTGAAGGGCAGATATTACTGCACAAACTCTGCCATCTCGCTTCATTTTTTTAACTATGCATTTGAGTACAGACTCATTTTTAAAATATGCTAAACTGGAAGATCAAGCAGACGTGGGCCAAACCGTTTGGGTCAGTACAAGGCAGACCGTTCCCGTTGGCGTCGGCTCCCCTCCCCCTCTGTACAGACAGTAATCAGTCGGGTGTGGAATGTCCTCGGTGGCAAACATTTCACAGGTTTTTATTTTGTTTCTGTCTTCAACATTTTTGACACTGTGCTAATAGTTATATTCAGTACATGAAAAGATACTACTGTGTTGAAAGCTTTTTAGGAAATTTTGACAGTATTTTTGTACAAAACATTTTTTTGAAAAAATACTTGTTAATTTATTCTATTTTAATTTGCCAATGTCAATAAAAAGTTAAGAAATACTTGTTCTCTAGAAATCATTCGGGGGTGGCCTTTTCTCTTTCTCTTTAAGTTGAACCTGCTGATGGGCGAGCCTTGCAAGGGATAAATTACAGGACACCAAAACAGGTCAGGCTGGGCTTAAGCCGGCGCAGGATTTAGCAGAATTGGCCTGACGCTTCATTGTTACCGCTGTAGCGCCTCTTAGTGTGATTTGAGCAAAAAGCTGCGAAGTTGTCAAAGAACATTTTTTTAATTGCCATCAGATGCGAGGGTCCCCCAAGCGTTTACAGGTTTGTGACACTGAATATTACAAATATCTTTTTCACTTGGGGGGGGTGAGCCGAGGAGCAAGTGTGATGCCCGATTCAACTGCTTCAGCCAACACGGTGGAATGATAGCTGGGCACTGAGGGTGGCCTTAAGAGAAACCTTCCGTTATCTCTAGTGACAATTCATTCCTCAGCAGAAGTGCTAAGGAGAGGCACACATTTTCTAGCTTGATCTCTGAAATTGCTTCTGACTGGTGGTAGTTCTGAGAGGAAGAGGGTGGAATTCCACCTCGAGGCTTTCTATTTTCTATAATATTTAAAATTTACGCAGCAAGGTTGATTCAAAGGTCACATTACAGTGTTCACGACATGTTTCCTCTCAAGCACACCCTGCTTTCCAGAATCCAGAGCTTTTTCTGTTACCTGCATTGGGTGCAAAGCACAGGAGGATAAGATCATTTCATTTTGACTCAGATGAGTTGTGGAGAAGACGGTAACTACGGTTCAGTGGGCGACAGGTTGTACCTTATATAAAATGAAGTGAAGGAAAAAGTAGAGGTCAAAGCTCCGATGCTTCCAGCTGGAAGGAGAAGGAATCTTCTTTTTGTTTCCCCTTCCATGTTTTTATGATTTGGGCTTATAAGAGCAGCACACCTGCATACAAGAAAAAACATGGACTTTGGTACTCCACCTACTGGGGAGGCGGAAAGAAATGGCTTCAGGAAAACCTTGCAAATAGTACTTTAAAATAGTATTTCATTTTAGAGTCTCATCTCAAATACCATATTTCATAATTAAAAAAAAAAACAAACAGGAGGGGGGGGATGGAGTGTTAACATTCTAATGAGCCTGATAAAGACTAATATAAGTCAGATCCCCTGCACTCTAGAATTCCATTTCCAAGGCTGGCCGTGGAAGATTAAGATGCACACTCCACTGTTTACTTTTTTTAATTTCTATAATTGACACTTTGCTATTAAAAAGTATATTCTAAACAAATAATTTCTTGAGACTACTTTGAATCATTCCAAACTCTTTCGCCTCTTTAAAACGGATCCAAATTTCCCATATTAATCGCTGAAGTTTTCTTCCCCTAAAACCTGTCAATACTCAAATCTGCAATCAGCAGTAAATATTCCTGGCTAAGCATTTTCACGGTAAGGTTTTCTTTTTCTTTTTTTTTTTTCCCCCCAGAGGCTCAAGTGAAAAAATATGTTTGCATACATATTAATACTGCAATTCTAGTTCTTTTTTTACTTGTGCCAGGAAAAAATAAGGCAATCTCAGGCATTGTTTTTAGCATAAAGAAGCAAAAGAATTGTCTTGCCACCACCCTTCACCACTTACTCTGCCAGGGAATAAGCCACAGCACCTGCTCTGTCACTAAATTCCTCCTGCTACTCAAACGCTGGAACACGTATGCAGAGGCAAGGAACTATTATTAGATCGTGAGCTGGCCCCTGCCAGAAGAGAGGACACAAACAGAGGAGCTGGGCTTAAAGCACCATTTCTCTCCAGTAAAAATGCAAACACCCTTCTCCAGGCCCCACTCCCCGCCCTATTCTCTTGGCCAGTCTTTATTTCTTTAAAACTCTTTCTCAATCAACAATTAAGCAGATTCTATGCTATCTGCAGGCCTCTGAAGCAGAGAAAAATAACAACCTAATTAATGAAACCTGTAGACTGACCTAGATCACCCGAGCTGCTGGCAGACATTTGCAGACCCTTTTGTGGGCTTGTTTCCTACTAAGTTGCTTGTAGCATATGGGTAAATTGGACCTCTGTACCTTGACTATTTTTCAAAAGGTCCCAGTATGGTACAAGAGAGCTTCTGTTCTGCAGGTTTGGCCCACAAATGGATGCACCAAGCTTGATTTTCAAGAAGAGATCCAGGATAAACTACAGCACGACATCCTAGATCCGCGTCAGAAAAAATAAGTCCTCCTTAATAAGAATTGTAGCTTTGCCTCGTGGCGGATAAAATCCCGCTTGGCAATGTCTTTGCTGGAGCCAATGAAGACGTTACAGCTCTGGGATGGGTCTTTGAAGAGCAGTTACCTAATCACTGCAGTTTATGGGATGAGACCAGAGCACGGGTACCAGAGGCTGACATCTACGGGGACGTTTATAGTCTCCATGACTTTTACTACTGTAAATGCCCGGGATGGCTATAAATTGATGTCAAAATTAAAGGCCAGATCCTTTAGAGCAAAATATTCCTCCACGCTCTATTATGGGTGGCCAGCTTTGGAAAGAGAAACTTTGCAGGTCCCGACCATTAGGTGTTTTCGCCCCCTTGTGGAATTTATTTAGAAGGTCAAAGGAAAGCTATTTCCTCAGGAGGTTTTTTCTTTTATTGTTTGTTGCCATTTCTGAAGACTTCATTTCCTTTTTTGATGCAAACAGCATATATTTGAGCAACACATCTTTTTTTTTTTTTAATCAAGGAAGATTCAAGAATTAACACTCGTCATGAAAATAAGGGTGTCTGACTCGCCAAAGACATGCTCAAGCGTGCGCAGCCAGGGTTTGCCTTGCATTTTACAGCGTGCTTTGGCTTGGGGATTTTCTCCTTTTAAAGTGTGACAAGCAATGGTTTGGACCAACGCTTTAGTATGTTCCCCATGTGGAACACCGAGGGACCCGCACCTCACCATGTAAGTTTGGAAGAAATGTAACAGACAGTGCATTTGGTGCTCCGGCGTTGGAAAGGTGGAGGGAGATACCCAGGCGTGCAGGATGCAATGCCCCGGGTTGGAATGGCACCGAGCCACCAGCTCACATCTTGTGAAGGGGCCATGGGCTCGTTACTGAGATTGAGTGTTGCTGCCTCGTCGATGCAGTGTAATTTACTTTAAAATAAGCCTGGCAAGTAATACCGTCTCACAAGCAAATAAATTTAAAACTCAAGGAATTTAGGAGCCAAGCCATTGACGATTCCTTCCTTCCCAAACAGTATTGTTTTGCTAACCCAAAAGCATAGCCTCAGAGATGGTATTTGTCATGTTGGCACTGTACCACTATCATCAGCATCAGAGCCCCCAGGCGGGCTGAGGCCGAGCCTCACCAGAGAACAATAGGAGGCACATCCAGTGACTTAGCCAAGGACCCCTATTACCACCCATTCCCCCAGAACAGAAGCAACAATGGCAATGCCAGCGTTTTAATTGCAATGGCCTGGCTTAAATTACTTGACCTATTTTTACCCAGCAAGGAGAGAAATGATTCCACTCACCCCCACTAATTCACAGTGGGAAACGAAATATAAGGACATTTTCTATCAAATCATGCACTGATCATAAAGAGTTTTAGTCTGTCCTATAGTAGGTAAGACCCACTACATTTCTGAAAAATTTTAAGGCACCTGAAATAAAGAACTGCCCCCCCCCCACTAGAGGAAATTAAACTCAGAAATAATGCTAACACCTAATTTAAAATATCCTAAGAGCTGCTGATGCCAATTTCTGCACTGTTTTGCTGTTGAGAAGCACACTAAAGGCAAAGCTAAGAGAAATGGGGGTCGGCTCTGTTGGGGATGGAATCCACAGTCCTTGGGAAGCAGAATAGCAGCCTGATCCCTTCCGTACCATCCGGTCCTCATACAAATATCGGCGTTTCAGTGGCCACATCCTGACCAGTATTTCCTTCCCCAAGACTGAATGCACCAAATGTCACCAGAAGCGACCCCACGGGACAGGTGCCGTCCTCTTGGAGAATTCAGCTTGGTGAAACCAGGATGCATGAGTGAAGTAAAGCAGGTGGAGAGATGAAGGATGAGTCCCATTGCTTTCTGCCTCGGTCTCGGTTTTCATTAGGCTGAACGAATTTGAAAGATTAGTGGCACAGGGATACAATGCGGGGTGAGGCGGAGGTTCACAGGATTCCTGGAATTTTCCCATGGCGTCACCATCGTGCTGGGCCCTGAAATCCCTCCTTTCCTTCCCTCTACAGTAGAGTGGTTACTTGATTGCATGTGGGGTTGTGGAGCAAAGCAGACAAGGGATTCTGGCTCCAACCCACTTGTCGCCAGCCAGGTGAGAGTGTAGCACGTTGCAGGAGAGACGCAAAGAGATGAGTGGCTTTTGAAAAGTTAATAGCACTAAAAAGAATCTGGCAGGTCCGTTCTGGAGAGAGGGGTGGTGAGCAAAATTCAGACTTGAGTGGAAGTCAGACTAGCAGAAAAGCAGAAAAAGGTGCCCAGGGAAGGCCAACCCCAGTTGTTGATATTGTCTTAAGAATACTGGATAATGTTACACACTGGCCTAGGAATACTGAAGAGGACCGCTTGCTAGGGTGAAAAAAATGTGTCCAGGGGCTATTACAGATTTTCTTTTGTGTCTTCCTAGGAATTGACATAAATGTGGCCTTGTGATTTCCTGAAATAACTTGGCCACAGAGGAGCGTTTTTTATTCACTGTAACCCTTTTTCTTCTTCTTCTTTTTCCTTCAGGGCAATTGCTATTTCCATGCTAACACACACATGGTATGTAAATCATGCACCAGAATTCTCAGGTCACTTGGTAAATGTTACCCAATTAAACTTATTTGGGATAAATGTTTGAAAGAGGGCAAGCTGGATGACGGCTAGTTCCAAACACCCAGTTTTGCTATTTCTTCTCTTTATCCAATGTGTTTAGCAAGTATATGGACAATGAGACCTGTCTGAAAAAAGCGATTGAACTGACTGCTCTGCCCCTAACTAGAACATACGTGAACGTGGAAATGTTTCTAAGCTCCCGTTCTAACACCATTATTTAGGTCAGTGGCTCTCGGCTGGCTGGCAGGCGGATCAGCAGGGAGGGGGTAACCTGCAAAAACATTCGATACTATAAAGTATTTAGAAAAAATGTAAATACATATTATTTCAGCAAAACAAAATATAGAAAGACATTTCAAAATCTTCTTGGCTGAAGGGGCACAGATTTTTAAAGGATGAAAAACACTCTTTAGATGATGTGGAACCAACTCAGAGACATTTACCTTTGGAGTCAACACTTCCTAGCCAATTACATGGTTGACTCCAGTCTCCTGAGGCTGGACTGCCACTTCTTGAGCACCTACTATGTGTTGGGAGTTGTGACAGGCACTTTACACACAGGGTCTTATTTGATTCTCACAGCATTCCTATTGTAGACAAGGAAACAGACATTTAAGGAGGAAGTAAATTGTCCAAAGGTGACACAGCTAAGGAAGACAGGACTAGAGTGATTTTTGAGACCCTGCTTCAAAGTCCTTGCTCTTTCTAATACACGCTGCTGCTGTTGTAGAGCCAAATTACTACGGGTCTTAGAGGCCAATTTTTTTTTTTTTTTTTTTTTTTTGCACTTAATTATCCCATTTAATCTTTTTTTTTTAAATCAGGTAAAGTCTACTTTAATGTCAAGTGCACTAAGTGGGGTAAACTTTTTTTTTTTTTAATTTCTCAGTTAAATGTACTGGATACATATAAAAAAAATTTTGAATCAAGCAATATGTTACACAATATATTTGGTTCATAGTAACGCATTCATACAGTATTTGTCCTTTTGTGTCTGGCTTGCTTTGCTCAACATAATGTCCTCCAGGTTCGTCCATGTTGCCATATGCTTTACGACTTCATTTCTTCTTACAGCTGCATAATATTCCATCGTGTGAATAGACCACAGTTTGTTTATTGATTCTTCTGTTGATGGATACCTGGGTTGTTTCCAACTTTTGACAATGGTGAATAATGTTGCTATGAACATTAGATGTCAATTTAATAATAGCGCTTCAGAAAAAGAAAGAAATGCTACATTACAAGAACACAAATTTACAACACAGGAACATGCATCTATCCATACAATTACATGCCACTTCCTTTGGGGATTCCCAATGTTTGGGTCTACACTTTTTCATACTCAGTCTAAAGATTCTTCCAAATTAAGACTGACCCTTGTCAAATTTCAAGCTACAAGTCAAATGAAAGAATACCAGTCATTTAAATTGACACTTTGATATTTTTTTCCTTAATTGAATTACAAATTGCTGGTTGTTAAAAGAAGTTCCTTGCAGAAATTAAGCCAAAGCCTCAGTAGTTGTCATTTCCTATGTGTGGATTATTAAACGGACATCTCTTAACATTGCCTATTTTATAGTATATTAAATGAGAATATATATATGGTAGACTAAAGGAAATATAATACTTTACACTTAAATAATCTCCTTCAGTCTCACCTTCCTGGATGCAGGCATGAGCCCACTTTCTCTCTTGCTTTGCTCTTCTATGGAAATGGAAAACTGCTCATTGATAGTTGTAGTAAAAAGAATACTAGATCAGGAATAGAAAACATGGGTTGTAGTCTTAGCTCTGCAACCAAATAGCTGTGTAATTTAATCACTGTTGGCTAAAGTTTCTCCATCAGTAAAACGAAGATATATGTTTAATTAATACATTCTGTATTGAAATCTCATGAAAAAAACATAAACCCATTCCTATCATTTTTCTTCCTCTGGTAAGGTGGAGCTCAGTATTACAAGACCCCTTCAAATCCTGTTCTATCATTTCTTACCATCCTTTTCCAAGTCGACAGGGCTTTGGGCTCCTAGGAAGCTGGGGCCATGTGAGGGAACTGACCAGCTGGGTCAGGTCCCAGAAGATTGGGATCCTCTCTGTAAATGTTCCACTTCGTTGCCAAAAATGACCACAAATAGTGGCTGCCAAGATTTCTCAGCCTGCAAGAAAATGCCAAAAACTTAGCGACCACTGAATATCTCCAACACGTGCCCCTGGCGAAGATAAACAGGTGACCATGGAGCATTCTGATCAACTCTGCCTGTTCTTTGGCTCTTTCCTTTCAGATTAATGTTTGTCTAACCCCATAAATAGCAGACAATAAATACTTGAGCTTTTGTTCCTTTACGCAATTTTTCCGGACCACAGTCATTGTCACCGTCATCCTATTGTTGCTATTATTTATTTTCTCGGAGAAAATCCTATAAGCAACGCTAAAGTAGAGGGAGCTGGCTCTCCAAGCCAGCTGTACCCCCATAAACTGGGCTCTGAGTGTTTTCAAGTGGTTGTGATGCCTGCGTCTGCAACCATGGATCCATGTCCTTTTCCCCAACGCTCCAACACATGCAGCCCCTTCTGCTTTACCCCGCCATGTCCCCCCAGTTTGGGGAATCAGTTCTTTAGCTAGATGAGAAACAGATAGATTCACCGATGACAGTTACACAAATGGAGCTGTGTGCTGTGAATAGAACCGCGGTAAAACCTCAGGTCAAACGTCCGCCTTCCACGGCGTGACCACTGGGTGTCAGTGCACGCCTGCAAGTTCACGTTTGCACGCCCCTTGAGCGGCTGTGGAGGCAACTAGAGCGTCACTTGCTTAAAGAACATGCTCCCCCCACCTCATTTGTTTTATTGAGACATAAACTATCCCAGATGACTTATTATAACCCTCAAAATTAAAGATAGATGATAAGTTGAGGACCCCCGGAAGCACTCTGCTCAATCAACACGGGAAACTAGCAGGAGGGGCTGCAGCCTCCCCTCTTTCCCTTTCCCCCATGCCCATTAAGGTGCCCTCATCTGCCCGCCAGCCAGCCAGGTGCTAGGGGCTCACTCTTCTGCCGCCTGGGACGTTGACATCTTAAAGAGAAACTCTGAGAAGGAACAACCTTTGCATTAAAGGAACAGATGTTCTGTTGCAGGGGACTAGGCCTTCCTCCTGGGCTCTAAAATCATCACTCTCTCCTCTCACCACCCTGTCCTGGCCCCTGCTTCTGACCTTACACATTGGTGTGGGCCCCAGCTTCTGGCCTCATCACGGCAGCCAATGCCATCCATTCCACAGGCTTCTGGAACAATCTAGACACAGAGGATTCCCAGCGCCCTATGGCCAGCCCACACCTGCCCAGGCTCTGCCCCACTTGTGAAAAGCACAGGAGCTCAGCATGCCCCAGGCTCCCTGCCGGGCCCCCCACCCACCCTGGCTCCTGGGAGCTCCTGCCATGCAGACACTCCAACCAGAAATCTGGAAACCACCCGGATTTCACTGCTCACCCCCCTCATTGGTTAATACATTCCTGAGTTCTTTGCACTTGCTGTCTCTGCCTAAAATGTGTTTTTCCTTCCAGAACCTCTTTCCTCAATGGCCACACTTAAGGGAAACCTTGCCCCAGGGACTCCCCCACCCCCTTTCCTGCTCTGTTTTTCTCCACAGCACTGGTGGCTTGTCACTGTGCCCATAAATTCTTTGGGGCCCATCTCATCGGAAGGAAGCATCTGTGTCTCCTCCCCACGAACTCGGGGCCCTGGGGGTGGAGGCTAGCCTGATGGACAGCCAGGAAAGTTCTCACCAAGACACAGAGACACCTGTCAGGTCACGTGGTGCTTGAACTAAGCTTTCTAGAGTCGAGGCTGGGATGGCCTTTGGAACGTAGACTCACCCAGCAGAGCAGAGAACATCAGCGGGCAGACGCCAGCAGGCGCGTGGGACACGAGGGCTGAACAATGCGAAGAGACCACCTGGCCCCAGAGAACGAGGGAGAAAAGAGGAGACATGGCTGCCCTTGACTGCTTCCTGGCTCCCCGCTTCCACCAGGAGTGATTTTGAGAAGAGCCCTCTGCTGAGCATGCGCTGCCCCCCCCTCACCCCAGCCCGCCCCCACTGAAGTACCCTTCAGCCCATCTCAAGGACCCTCTTGGAGAAACCTTCTCTCAGGACTCCCTGCTTTGTGGCACCCCATGCCTTAGAAACACCTCTGTTGAGTTGTATTCATCACAGTACCACAATCACTTGGTAATAAGCTCATCTCTCCTACTTTGGAATTACAACAATTAAGACATTTTCAGCTGCAAGGAAAGAAATCTTGAGGCTGTCTTAAACCATAAGGTAATGCCTTATCTTCCGTACGTCTGTGGGAAGGGCAGGCCACACGGGCCATTAATTCACTGCCTCAATACTGTCAGGCTCCTCTCGCCTCTCAGCCCCAGCCCTGGGCTGGTAGCTGCAGAGCTCACCTCACAGCACACAGACCCAACCATGTCCAGAAGAAAGACCGACTTTCCTGTGGCTTTTTCTTAAGGGAAAGAGCAAAACTTCCCGTAGAAGCATTGCTCTCCCCATGTATCACATGTCACATACCCACTTGTGAACCAGCCACTGGGGTTGGTTTTACTATGGGATGGAAAGACCAAAATTGGCTTCAACTAATCCCCTGGGGGTGGGACAACTAGGCAACTCCATCACTAGAACAGTTAAGAAGTAAACTGAGGCTTTCTGAAATTTTTGTTTCAAGGCATAGATTTTTTTTTTTTTTTTTTTTTTTTTTTAAGATTTTATTTATTTATTCATTTATCCCCCCCTTGCTGCTTGTGCTCACTGGGTCAGCTAACCACGCCACGCGGGCGGGCTTGCCTTCACCAGGAGGCCCTGGGAACCGAACCCGGGGCCTCCCATATGGTAAACGGGAGCCCTACTGATTGAGCCACAGCCGCTTCCCATCAAGGCATAGATTTTTAGCTGGAGTTGAAAGGGTCTAGTTTTAAGTTTTCATATTTTCAAATAAGTGTTCTTCATATAACAAAGATATATAGTAACAAAATTACACTATAAATCACTCAAGGCAGGTTTATTTGATATAGGTTTAAATGTCTTCTATAAAATGCCATTTGTTAATATAAATAAATATCCTCTTAAAAAGAGATTGTATGGTCATTATGCCTTCATTTCTAGACCTTCATAAATCCTCTTGTTAATATGATTAAAAAACAATTTCTCTGAACCATGAAAATCATGTACATGGCGGCAGATGATTGATTGCAGTGCAAAATGAACAGAACCTAGTATTTATGAACCAATTACTGAGAGCTATATGGTCAATTTCCATGATAAAAAGCTCTTCTCCATGTGCCAAAGCCAAAAAGAATATAAAGTCCATCAAGATTCAAACAGGAAGAGAAGAGAAATCCCATACCTGGTAGGGAACATCTTCTGTTCTGTCCCCTCAGTGCCCACCCCAGCCTTTCTTGTGGTGCTCTAGTCTCACCACAGTCACATGCTTCCATGTGTGAACTTCCAGGGTCTTCCTGGACCCTGCTTCCCAGCCATGGTGAGGGATACGGGAACCAAGACCCACCTGAGGCAATCATCCAGCTCAACCCTCCTGGTCACAGCTGATGGGATCAGAGAAAACACCTGACCCAATAAAATCCTTTCGCTGGGAGTTTTTAACTTGAGGACAGAAAGACCAGGTTTTCACTTCTCTGGAGGTGGCACAGTGGTGCTTGACTTGAAATAATCTAGAGTCAAGGCTGGGTGGCCTCTGAGCTATAGACTCACCCTACAGAGCAGAGAGTGTCGGCTGGCTGAATTCTGCAGGCGCGTGGGACACGAGGTCTGAACACAGCAGTGTGAGGAAACCCCAAGGCCCCAAATAAAGACGGATGGAGAGAGAAGCATGCTGTCCTGGCCGGCTTTCTGGCTTCCCCAGGTGAATCCCATCAGAGCCAGTGTGGCAGTTCCTACGCAATGCCCCTGTCTGGTCTTGATTTGCTCTACCTTGAACCATCTTGAAAAGAACCAGTCCATGGAGTCCATACTTCCAGCTGTGGAGACGCTAGGTCAAGGGAGGAAAGGCAACTTGAGAGAAGTGGAGACAAGAAGTGCTGGTCCATCCGAGTCCCTGAGACCTGGTTACGATTTGCCTTCTGAAGTTAGGTGACATGAGACAATAGTTAATATTCTCTCCAAGAACTCAAGCTAGTTTGAGTTGAATTCAATTCCATGAAACAAAATCAGCCTGAATAACTTATACCAATACTAATATAAATTCCATCTCCATTGGTTTTTTTTTTAAGGAGGTACTAGGAATTGAACCCAGCACCTCGTACATGGGAAGCAGGCACTCAACCACTGAGCTACATCCACTCCCCTCCATTGGCTTTTTAAAATGTTTCATTGAAATAGATATTTGAGGAACTTCTATTTTATATCTGCACTAATTGGAGAGGTTTAAACATGATATTCCGGTAGACAAAATAGCAGTTGTATATCAGTGTAAGTGTAAAGTTCACGTTTCCCTCCTTGGGTAAGGCTTTAGGCTCCTCTGCATCCAATATCACAACATGCTGAGGCCCCTGCGAGGTGCCGCTGAAGAACTTACTGCCTCAGCCACTGACAAGGCAGCCGGCAGACTGCCCTCGGCCCACAGTCCTCCTTCCAAATGGCCTCAGCAGGAGAAAGTCTCCCTGCCCACAGTCTCGTCTTCCCAGCCAGCCTCATCAACGACAGGTCAGTGACTAAATAAAGGCCTGACCCTCCTCCCCAACGTGGGGCCACTCTGAAAGGTCACCCCAGCGTCAGAGCTTCCCGTGGGTGGGCTGGGGACGTCACTGAAGCTGCCTGACAGCCGCCTTCTCCCTCCACTCAGTCCTTCTCCCCCGCAGGCCCTGCTGCCACAGGCACTCCCGCCAGCTTCCATCATGTTCAGCCGCCCCTCAGAGGTCACTTCCCGAGGGCCTCGGCTGACAGCACCATCAAACTCTTCTCTGCAAAGGGGCTAAAGATAACTGCCCCACCTTCTAATGTGCTTGGAATTTGTGAACTTAACGTTCGTTGTCACACGCTCACACATAAACCTGCTGGGCCTTGGCTTGTCCAGTAGGTGGCCATTTAGGATGAGTGGACGCTCGCAGGCGCTGCCCTCAGGTGCCAGCAAAGGCCTTCTGTCTGGCCTTGGGGTGCCCTTCTCGCCAGCACAAACTCACCCTGAGTCATGGTGACCCGCGGATTCCTAAAGGAAGCCTTAAGCTAAGACAGGGAGGGTTGCTAATCAGAAAAGTTGAGCTTTGGTTAAATCAGAGTGGAATGCTGAGTTTGGCAGCGACTGGGCTCTGTTAGATGAATGAATCTGCCATCGTTATTCGATATGGAATCAAGAAAACATGATTGATGGCACTTTCAGCAAGTACTTTAGCCAATGCAAATAGGCTATGTTAACCTTATGTTAAAGCAGGCTTGTGGCTTGAGGGATTCCAGGTGGGTTCGGATGGACCTCCTGTGCCTTTAAGAACCTGCTGCACTGGGCGGTGAGGAAGGGTAAGTTACTTCTTAACCCTTTTTGCCAACTCCATAAAAAGACTGAGTATCTTAAACCGCCTGGAACGCAGACTGCGTACTTCTGACTGGGAAAATAACAAGCAGGCTGGATGATTCCTCCATGTTCAAAGTCACTGATTTAAAGGTGCCCCTATGATTATATAAAACACTCCCTTTAATTTGTCTGTTTCTCTTCTATGAATCTATCCTAAGAAAACAGTGCAAAGTATAAAGATTTATGCATTGCAATATTTATCAAGGCATTTCATGCAGTGAAAAACTTTTGGAAACAATCTAAATGTCCACTGTTATGGGAATGGCTCAGTAAATTACAGCACAAACATGGAAAGGAAAATGATATAGCCATTTAAAATGATATTTGAAAAGACTTTAACCACAAGTGGAAATGCTGTGACAAAATGTTAAGAAATTCAGAATAAAAATCTATTTTACTGTTTGATCTCAACTATGTTGAGATAGGTATGTTGATAAATGTCTGAAAATAAACATGCCAAAATGGTAATACAACCTTTATTCTGAGCACTGGAATAAAGGTTTGTTCAGTACTTCTTGACTTTTCTAGACTATGTACATATTGTATGTAGAGTCAGGAAAACTGAATAAAGTTTAAAAATATTCCATCTTTCTAATAACTAATATTATCTGGCAGAATGATTGCCATAAGCATATGCCCCAAGATCAGAATCTAGAATAGATATTGACAACTGATAACACTTATGCCATGCAGACTTACAAATGTCTCCCAGCTTCTTGTCTGCCATTTGTGAAATCAGGCTGTCTATAACTTTTAAATGTTTCTATAGCCACAAAATGGTAAGTACAGATGAGATCAAGAAGGAAATTCCCAAATGCCTTCTGCTTTTATCTAAAGAAGTTATTCATTTACAAATATCTACCCAATGGAGTTGTGGATTTGAGTGTGCCACGGACTGGGGAAACAAGACAGGATAAATAACATCGTGGGAAAGGCAGATGCGAAGCAGATAATCATTTCACCTGAAGCCAGATGCGTAGTGGGAGTTGGCCCAGCCATGCTCCGGAGGCGCGAGAGTGCGTGCCAAGGGCTCTCCAAGACCCAGTGCTCCCCCACTTCCCCGCACACAGAAGCCTCCACTTCTCAGCCCCTTGGAGCTGGGCAGGGTCATGTGGCTATTTCTGGCCAAGAGCAGGTGACCAGGCGCGGCATGCAATACCTCCAGGCCACGGCGGGCTCTCCTCGCCCGTGGCCTCTCACCGAGGGCGCAAGGTGTCCCGGCCGTGCCAGCCACAGGATACGGCTTCGCCTCCAAAATGCACAGCAGTTGCCCTAGAGAGTCACCTGGACCTGCAGCAGACTTAGCATTGACAAGAAAGAAACGTTTATTGTGTCCAACTGCAACGAATTTGTGGTTATTTCTAATGCATCCCAGCCTATCCTGTCTTAACCAGGGAGTTTAAAGACCCAAGAATTCCATATGCCTGAGTCAAGCAGATGCACCCTGTTCGATGGAAGGGCTGTGCATTGTTAGCTGCAGCCCTTTAAAGCAATCTCCACAATGGACCGCCCCAATCCCTCACTAACTCTCTCCTCAACTCTTTGAAGGCTTCTGTAGTCACTATAAAACTGGAATTTTAATATCCTGCCTGAAGCTTGTTTGCCTCACTTTTCTTGAACCCTGTAATCAAAACGATTGACACAGAAGGAAGAGCATAAAGAGAACGTGCAAAAGAGAAAACTACCATCTTGCAACACATAGTCAACTCAGAATAGTATAGTGGAGAGCATGTAAGGCATGGTACTCAAAGACGAGGAGAGTGTGCTGAGCCAGTCTTCATTGTCTGAATATACGATAATAGCAAACACTGCATCGAGCTTACACATGGTGACAGGCTACAGCCAAGACAGCCACCCCTTCAACCATGCAAAACTCAGAAGCAGGACAACTACTCTCAGCTTTACATCGTCTGAGGATCCACGTGATGCCTCCTTCTCCCTGCACAACCCCTCGTCACTTGCATCAACCCTCACCGTAAGAAATTGACTAGTCCAAAGACTCTCCCCCCTTTTGATATCCCATAACCAATCAATGAACAATAAAAACTCACTAACCCTTATGAGATGCAATTTCAGGATTGGAAGGGTCTCCTTTGCTTTGTCCCGAGTATGGCGAGGAGCTGTGTAAAATGGCAGCTTCCCACCAAACTGAGAATGAATAAGTCAGACCAAAGAAAGACTCAAATCCAGCTTGACGAGTAATAAGCATGTATTTAGGGTCTCACGTTGGGACTGCATTTTCTAAGCTCAATGGTCCGTTTGTTGCAAAACAAGAGGGGTCTTTTATGATGCAAGTCTACATGCAGATGGGAAGGCAAGTGAGGGGTGTGGCAGCAGGACTTCCAAAGAATGCAATGCTATGAGATTTACTGATCAGCCATGAGTTAGCAAATGACCACTTCCCGAGGCTTGCCTCTTAACTAGTTAGAAATGGAATGGTGCTGCCACTGGAAGGGGAAAGAACCAGAAGGATGCAGGGAGAAAACACAAGTCATGTATGCCACAATCCACCCCACCCCACAACTCTTCCACCTGAAGCCCTGAGCATGCAACAGGGGGTTCATAAAGGTTGGCACGTGACACAAGGCCACAGCTTGTAAAGAAGACAAGCAATTACAGGAGTTCGTGAGCTCTGGGACTTGCCACCTAGAAGGGCAGCTCTTATTTGCATCTTTAGCCAATTACTCCAATTTGTCAAAGATAAGGGAAGGATATTCCAGAGGAGGTCAGAGCTGCCGGATGCTGGCACGTATCTGCACACCCAACAGTCTGATTGATCGTGGGTTGTTGCTACAGTGGCAGCCCAGTCACGGAAGATGTCAGAAGCTCTGTGAATTTGGAAAAGAAGCTTAAGGGCACAAGCACAAATGTTTAGTAGGTGCCCGGAAGAGGGAGGTCTTCTCCAGTGAGTGAAATAACAGTGGGACTTTCTCCCACAGTCCCCAGGACATTTGCTTAGAGTGGGCAAGATCCAGGCTTACAATACCACACATGGTAACTCTCCATGGCAGCAGCCTGTAAAGCCAATGGTGTTTCTTTAGGTTCTGCCCACACCGCTCTGGCTAGTGCTGCCCGTGTTGCTGTGTCTTTCGTGCAGTTGACACACTGTAGTACCGTCAGCCTTGTGAGAACAGGAAGGTGGGCTCCGTGGTCCACTGGCCTGTTGCACAGCACCCTCCGGCGCCAGGAGGCAGGGCCGGTCTGGAGGCAGTGCCCACCATACGGCTAAGGAGACCGAGCCGTCTCCGCCTGGCAAAGCCACAGGAGTCAGCAGCGGCGAGCGCCCATCCACTGGGGCCATGGCCAGGTGACGCAGCAGACACCTTTATTGTTCAGGGGTCCTACCAACTGGCCGTGCCAGTAACTGAAACGGAGAGGCACGTGTGCGGGAGTCGGGGCCTGGTCTAAACGCACGGATCTCTCTGCCAGTCCCGTAAGGCTGCGTGGGTTTTGGGCACCTGCCCCCTGCTGTAAGGCACCGACCGAGGCTGGAGCTGTGACCAGCCTCAGAATCTCGTATACTAAGAGCTCTTACTAGGGATGCTAGTGCCTCAGCCGGCACCTCCCCGCGGCAGCTCCTCTACGGCCACTCTTTCTGTGTAGCCTCAGGGCTGCTTCCTCCTCACCTTTAGAGCTCGCTAACTTTAGCTCTGGGCTCCAGGAGTCATCCAGGCACTTTTCTCGAGTTCTTGGGAGCTATTCGATGACACACAAAGAGCAAAGCATCCCCGGATTTAGAAAGGACGACTAGAGCCCAGAGCCCAGGCCTAGCTGTGACTGCGGCAAGGGCCTACGGTCTAGGCCCCAATTTCCTTCACTAGAGCTCTTTCTAGAGACCATTAACTACAGACGATAGCAGAAGCTTTGTTTCATTGTACTTTTACACTTTTACTAAGGTTATGCTAATCAACAGGTAAGGCTTAAAGATTTGCCTTTCTGTTGAAGATGAGCTGACTGCGTGCTCTTTTAGAGAAGCATCAGGACAGAACAGCACAACCAAAAAGGGATTTCGGTTGCTTTCATAACATGTCACATTCTTCTAAGACTAACTATACTTGTAATCAACAATACCACCATACAGATCAGAATATTGACGGTGAGAACTCAAGTCTCTAAGAATTTTACAATCTCTAAATAGATAAATAACATATGTAACATTTTTTCTTTTTAAAAGCAGTTTTATCGCGATATATTCACATAGCATACAATCTATCCAAAGTGTACAAGCCATGGATTTTAGTATAACCACAGAGTTGTGCATTCATCAACACAACCAATTGTAGAACATTTTCATTACCCCAGAAGGAACGCCCCCCCACCTCTTAGCAGCCATTTCTCAATTCCTCTATCCTTCCCCAGCCCTACATAACCACTAATCTAATTCTGTCTCTATAGATTTATTTATGTTTGTGATTCTATACAAATGGAATCATACCATATGTAGTACTTCGTGTCTGATTTCTTTCACTTAGCATAATGCTTATTTCTTATCCTTTTTTCCATTTAAAAATTTTATTGAAGTATATCATTTATACATGAACATATGTAAACAATAAATGTATAGTAAAAGTTTTGTGAATACAAAACAAACATGTGTATTATCACACAGGGTTTCCACAGCTCTGCTGTGGAACTATGGAAGATGATCGTCCTACCACAGATAAGTAACATTTTGTTTACCCAGATTTAACCAACAGAGGCTTAGGAAATTCCTGCAATTTCACACTTCCTAAACATTTCTCATGTAACTCAAAACATATGAAATGAAACTAACTATATATTTTATGGTTCTTGAAAGTATTTTATTTCAGATTGAAATGAACAGCTTCCGTAGTCTTCGCTGTAAGACACACAGTATTCATGAATCAACTTCAGCAGTACAGGAAAAAAAAACAATTATTTTATGAAAACCTAAGATTTCCAATGGAATCAGGATTGTTTTCCCCTTACCACCACCTTAATATGCCTATTGGAACATTAATATTTGCACCCTAAGAGTATATTTACTTTTGACAATGAGGATGATTCTTTTTTTTTTTTTTTAACTTCAGAGTGGTAAATGCAACATGGATCTCTGCAAGTATTAAGTATCTGAAGTAGGCAGCTAATACCAGATTTAATGTCATTTTATGCTTTAACAGAAAGAAAATCAAACTTGAGTTTCATACCAGTATACCATTCGGCAAATAAATCTTAGTTAGCATCAATCACAACAGACTGAGGTGGCGCCTGGCAGGTCTCTCTGCTGTAAAGTTAGTTTTATTATCAATATTATCACATAGATTTCTACTTAATAACGGCTTCCCTGAATCAGCCATTTACACTGAAATCTTTCAGTTTAGAAAATGCTTTTATAAACTTCCCACAACTTATAACTTCTATAACCTCTTATAACTATTTATAATCATATAGACTGGTTATTTCACCTTAAGACTAATTTCACCTTTAAATATGCTTATTCAATCACAGGCAGCAATGAAGGAACTTAACAAGCCCTCCACAACTTTCTATATACATTCAGGTCTTGTCCCAATACTCCCACCCTGATTTTATGAAAACCAGCCATTTTATCTTAGGACAAACACTCACTCACTTAAACAAGCTTATCAAATTTTAGTCAGCATTCACTGTGACAAGTATAATTCACTTCCACAATTTTTTTTTTTTTTACTTCTTTCCCTATCCACTTAATTCTCATCTTATATCCCTCATTCTTTTCTGTGAAACACTTCATTTCACTTGAGGACAGATCTACATTCTCTTCTTTAACTGAATTTCATTAAACAAAGTTTTACAATCTTCATCATCTTAAAGATCTAATAAATATAATGTTATTGTTTTATTATGATCCATATAAACCTAGGGAGATTCCACCCAAGTCAAATAAAATGGAAACAGTTATAGTTTATGCAGGAAATGTTTTTTCTCTTCTTCCATAGGAAGATAAAATGCCTGTTTTGTAATATTCTAAAATTGTGAACAACTTCAAAAGCATACTGACTACCAGGCTCTGGAGAACATATTATAACTGTTTAATTTGTTTCAATCATAATTGAAAAAACCTTCTCATAGCTTTCAAGGACTTTTCTTTACTTACTGAAATTTGAAAATTGGATTATTACTCTCATTCCAAACCTGTTAAAAAATTAAAATTGGGAGATTACAGGACAAACTATACAAACCAAGGTTTATTCTGTAACATTCCCTCTGTCCTTATCATTCTTGATTTCCAGAGTCTGAGCTAAACTCACATCTGCCCATCCTACCACACCAAGCCAGTCTACCTTTGCTCCTTCCAAGGGCTTTCATGAGGACCTGGAGTCAGTGGGGGTTAGGAGAAGGCCTGGGGGACAGGGTGGGTCAAGGAGCCTAGGAAAAACTTTTTTTTCTTCTTCCAATCATTTCTTTATTCAGATTTCTATAGGACCTTTTCATCCTGCTAGGCTTTCCTCATTTACATATATGCATATGCACTTATTTAATTTTGTAATTTGAATAGAGCTCTTTTAAGGGTTTTCATTAGTTAATTTGATATTATCATCCAGAGGTATGAAAATATACATTGAACAAACAGACACAAATAAAAAGTTAGACACAAACAGAAACATAAAATTCACTAACTGGACTCATAATTTTCACTCCGTATAGCTGTTTGGAAAGTTTTTCTTCATTCCATGCCTCTGGTTTTTACAGCTTTTAAGATCTCCTCTGGGGAGATCTTGTTCTTGGCAACACGTTTATATAACTAATTGGAGAAAAAGTTACCTGGGCATTATTTGGTTAACAGGTTTTAAGCCAGGGAGATGAGTTCAGGAGGCTCTGCTTTGAACAGCTCAGTTTTCACTCAGTTGTAAGATTTCCCTCCCGGGCTGCCTTCTTGCCAGGTTTCTGTCGGTTACCACCCAGCTGTCCTTGGGGCTTTCTAATTTTTTAAGAATGTCTCCATCCCTTGAGTAGTAGGCAAAGGGGTCTTACCTTTTTGTCCTAATCCTGCTCCAACTGACCTTAGAAGTGCCCTTTGCCTTTTGATGCATTTGCTTTTCTCAAGTTAGCCTTGAAGGAAAGCTGAGGGACCCTTCCTCAGCTGCACTGCTTCAATTATTCCCTGTAAATTTCAGTTACCAGTTGGAGCAAGAAGCTCTTTCTCTTCTTTGGATTACCTCTGCAGAGTGGGGTAAATTTTCCCAGTTATATAAATCTGACATGGGGAATGCAGTAAGGATATATACAAAGTATTTGTCTATTCCGGGAGGTGTTTCCCAGAGCAGACATTCTGCTGCTTTGGCTGCTGATTTTAGAGAGCCATCCTGGCCAAACTGAGGTGCAGATTCTTCTCTGTACAACCGTACTCCAGCCGTTTTCCTCCTTCCGTCTGTGGATTTCTGTCTTTCTCAGACAGTCTACTGTGGCCAACTCTACCGCCCGTAAGAGCTTCCAGCCGACCGCTATGGCAGAGCACTGCCGTCTTTACTAAGCTTTACAATTTTTTGTTCTTGCAAGACAGGTTCTATTTCCTCCAGCATTTTGGGGGTGTCCCCTTACTCTCACAGAGGTCCACAACAATCAAACAATGGGGCAACCATTCCCACCCTGGGATATCCCCCACAGATTCCCCACCCCAGCTCATGTTTTGGTCTGACAAAACTTGCCAACTATGCCAACTGTCTTGAGTATGGTAAGGAACCGTGTAAAACGACAGCTTCCAGCCAAACCGAGAATGACCACGTCAGACCAAAGAAAGACTTGGGCGTGTCCAGCATGGAGAGTGATGAGCACTTATCTGGGGGACTTAGGTGGGGTCCTCATTCTTGTTGGTGGGAGGAGAAACAGCATTTTCTGAGCTCAATCATTTGTGCTTGCCACAAAACAAGAGGGGTCTTTTATAATGCATGTCTACCTTGCCGAAGGGGAAGGTACATGAGCGGTAGCAGGACTTCTAAAGACTGCAGTGTTACAAGATTGACTGATCAGTCATGAGTTAGCAGATGATCATTTCCCAAGGCTTGCCTTTTAGCTATTTAGAAATGGAATGTTGCTGTGACTAGAGGGGGAAAAAACTGGAAAAGGTGGGGGAGAAGATGCAAAATCATGTATGTCACAGTTTCAACACATTTATAAAGTCCATCTGCTTTACCATAACAGGTTTGTTATTTGAGGAGGAGACTTCCACAGTTTGGAGGACCCACCAAGATTCACCTCTGACCCTGCCACAGAGCCAGACAACTTCTGAGTGATTCCCTAAGGCCCTGTGCATCTCTTCTGCTCTAGGTTCCTAGCTGTTATGGATTGAATTATGTCTCCAACAAGTCCATCCTCTGGTCCTGTGAATGTGAATGCATTTGTTAACAGGATCTCTGAAGATGTTATCAGTTAAGGTGGGGCCAGACTGAACTGGGTGGGCCTTACTCCAACATGGCTGGAGACTTACAAGCAGGGGAGATTTGGAGGTAGAGGAGACAGAAGGAAACAGCCGGCCATGTGACAGAGGCAGCGACTGAGCCAGTGGCTGCCTGCTGGAGGAAGCATGCCCGCCATCACCTTGATTCCAGACTTCCAGCCTCAAAAATGTGAAGCAGTACATTCCCGTTGTTTAAGCCAACTGGTCTCGGGTATTCGTTACGGCAGTCTTGGCGACCTAAGACACGGGCCCATGGTGTGAGAGGCGAGTCACATGCTGGGTCTGAGATACGGTTCCATTTACACTCTGAAGGACCAAACCTAATTTTGTCCTGGGAAAACTACATTGCACTCATTGAAGTCTTGGACTTTCTGGTTAGACCTGTGTTACTAAAAAAAAAAAAAAACTCTCAGTGAAACATGTTCTTCATCTAATCTCAAATTTATCTTGTTCTGCCTTGTGATAAGCATTCTTTGTCCATTTGGGGGATAACTCCACAGAATGGGTCCACAGCATTCTAAAAAGCCCAAGTTCATGGCAAAAACTGGCCCCAAGGGTTTTTGCTTCTGGCCAAGATGGAGTCACAGGGACCAGATTTACCCTCTTACCTGAAACAGCCAAAAATATGGATAAAATTAATGAGACAACGGAATTCAAGGCCGTGGGTATCAGGTAATGGAGAACCATGATCCCCAGGAGATGGGGAACAAATCTGACAAGTCCTGCGGCTGCCTCTGCGCACAGACCCGAGAGAGCTCCCCGACCACAGCTCAGGGAGCTCAGCAGACACCCTGAGTTGAAGAGATGGAGCTAAGAGTCTGGGGAAAACGTGGCGAGAGCTCCCAGGACAGAGGACTGGAGCAGAGACTGCGGCTCGGAGAGGAAGCGCTGGAGCTCTTCAGAGGGTCTCCGTTGAGACTCAGAGTTACAGTCAGCACTCATGTGAGACTACCCCCCCCAAGGCTTAGAGGTAACGGTACCTGGTGCTCACAGAGACGGGAACCATGCCTGTTCCTTCTAGTGAGTGTGGAAAACCTCGAAATTCACAACGCATTGGGTACAGTATCCAGACAGGACTTACTTCAGCCCTGGAAAATAACTGGTCCTGCCAGACAAATTGTAAAAGCACAAATGACCATCTGTTGTCATCAAAGATGGCCGCCACTGGTACAGAATCAACACATTCAACTGACCATTGTAATTTCCCCAGAGAATATCTCTGTGCAATTCCCCAGCTCTGCAGGCCAGGCCCAATGCCTGCTTCTTGTACGTGTTATCATTATCAACCCATATTCCACACACTTCACAAAATGACACAACTTCACCAGTGATAACCTGGGGTTACAGCAGCCGCTTCAGGAGAACTCTTGACAGTTCCAAAATTGTCCGTCTTAGAGTCATCTTAGAGCAAAAGGGCAGTCAAATCTCTAATATTGAGTGTACTGCCTTTTTTGATTGGTGTGAAGAAGCTTCTAAATGGAATTCTAATTGTATAATAGTTTTAATTCCAAGAAAACCACCAAAGCCCCATAGCTTAATAGGGTCTCTTTTGATCCAGTGGCAAAACTACCCATCTTGCCTCAAGGCAATAGCAGCCAATGCCAAATTCATGGCAGCCTCTGCTGGCACAGTTTCAGTGTCTTCCTGGGAAGGCCATACAGTTTTGGCACTTACCTGAAAATACCCAGCATTTCTTGGCAAGCTGGCTTATATATGAGGTGGCTGGACTTCTCTGAAAATTACCAGTCACTGCTGCAACAATTTATACCTTGCTACTTCCATTCTCAAAAGAAGGAGAAATGCATATATCCCAGAGTTACATAATCCACGACCCCTCCCTACAGTTAGATGCCACTTGGGGAAGATTGAAACTTAAGCGAAGAAGCATAAATTGAATGAAATGTTTTAAAATCCTTATTGACCAGGTTTATTCTGAATCTGCAAAATTAAATTTCCCATTACCAGATGAAATGAAGACTTGGGATAGAAATTAAATTTCGTTGTAAGAAAAAAGCAAAGCTCCATTTTGTGTACAAAGTCGTGGATGGATACATTTGTATCCACTACAGAAGCACCTGTCCCTAATATTGGGAGGAGCCTCTGGTTTCTGGGATGTCTCACTTAGTTAGGCAGTGATGGAGTGACTCAAACAAGCTCTCAGAAAAGGGCCTCAAGCCCAGCGAGAAATTAAAATAATTTCCCTGGAAGGATGAGGGAAGTTATTGCGTAGATTGGATAAAGACTATGGGACAGAAGGCTATTCTAAGCCAGAATTCACACCCAGCTTTTCTCGAATCTAAATCCATGCTCTCTTTTTGCTGGTAGGGTAGCCCAGGGTTTGAATTCCAGCTCACCAGCTTGCTGTCTGGCATGTTGGTTGCCTCTTATGTAAAAGACGGATTCTAGTCCTCTTGAAGATTAGATGGCATCTGCAAACACCAGCATGGTGTCTGCCAGCAGGAGGTATTCCGTGCATTCTATTTAAAATGATAACAATTAGTGTAGCAGAAGGCCAGCTGATGGGGAGAGAGCCTGAGAAACCCGCAAAAAGAGGTTTATATACCCGATGATGAAGTTTCTGGTCAACAGGAATTTGGAGAGAAATTCAAATTGGCAGGAAAAAGGCAGCAGGATTTTTGAGTTGCCTGTACATGATTAGGTGAGAGTCAGAGGGAGTCAGGAAAGTCTTTATATTCACTTTCTCCGCTCCTGCCCTACATAAAGCTTGCAAGTGCTTTGTTCAGACGAGTTCTAAATGCCTTCTAGAGACTATTACTCACTCACTTCTGTGAGGAGACAAGCAAATAGAACTTCCCATTGAGTACTTTGCAATATTAAAGTCACTCATTTTCCTCTATAGTCTGATTCCACTTCTTTCTATAGCCCCAAGGCCAATGAGTTCAGTTTTATTTATTCTTGCTTTTTATCTTAATTCATGTTTTCAGACCATTCCATTCACCACCCAGCTTTCTCTGAACCTTCTCCTTCCAACAACCCCCTGCAAACTTTCTGAGAGTATGTTCCTAAGTAACAGCCTACTGTGTGCTACAGCCTCTAAGATTACAAAATCAATACAAATATTTTTCTTTTGAGACAGATTTCATCACATGAAAGAAAGATGAGATGATTTTTGGTGTTGAATTTTTGGAGATGAAGATGCCAAGGGAGAGGTTGATTTGACAGAAAATAAGTTTTATTTGGCAAAGGCTTAAATGAAACATTGTTCGAGAAATCTGCCTGAGTTTTAAGATTATTCAGGCACCTTTTCTTTCTGAGAGAATCCCTGTGGCTCCCTTAGAACAAAGGTGTCTCCTCAATGACTTCAAATGATTCAGACATTTCCTGGATAGGCCCCCAAAGGGATTTCTCTCCTTTTAGAAAGACCTTTAGCTGGCTTGCCAAATTCCTCAGCAGAACAAAATTATAGGCTGTTTCCGTCTTAGGCAAGCTGAAATGGTGAAAATTGCCCCCCCCCCAAATTGAAACCTTGATATTTGATTTTTCTTGCTGTTTTCAAAAAGACCCAAACCTTTCTACAATTAAATTGAAACTTTTCAGGACAAACACAATCAAAACCATGGGGAAGGCCTCTATATTTTTGGAACAGTTTCCCAGCTAAAACCTATATATGACATTTCTTCAGACATAGATTTAGAATTAAATTATTTTTTTTTCTAAAATAGATAAAACTCTTCCCATTGGGCTTGTGTAGAATCAGCTAATTGGACTGTGTTATTAATTTTGTCATTAGTATCTGCTGCCCAAGAATTAAACGTGAATACAAACAGGGAAATTGTGGCTAAAAACAAAACTCAGGCCGTAAACTCGCTACTAAAAAATAAACTATAACTCTCTCCCCACTAGTGAACTGCTTGAAATGGAGACTTTGTTGGCACGTGGTTTAGTTTCCTTATAAAATATATTTCTAAATGATTACATAATCTTACATCATTTGAATATGTGATGCAGATATTTCCAAATCGAGACGCTTTGTGGTTGCCATATCACCTATATCGCATTGAGCGATACCATTGTTATAATGAAAAATACCGTTGTCAATATGAGAAACATATTAAACAGTTGAGGGAAAGCTGATGTTTGAAAGTTCTTGCAAAAGAAACAATTAACGACCTTTTCCAGAATAACCGTTTGTGCTCCATAAGAATATGTGGGCTATTAGGAGAAGTTCTTTGAATCGTTCATTCCCTGAACGGAATACAACAGTCATTAACAGCTCAACTAATATTTAGGCCCTACATTCCTGAGGACTTTGACCCACTGCGAACGTGGCCAGCTCTGGCGCTGATACCCAGATCTAGCTGAGAATGGGTTCTGCTCTTTTTGCCCAGAGCATCATCTTGCCCATGTGGTGCTTTGGTTAGCACCCCATGCTCACGCCATGTGCTTGGGAAAAAGTGACTCCACTTTATGTCAGAGGTGAGGTCTAAGCCAAGGAGCTCATTTCATCTTCACCCTGCACCTCCCAGCCTCCAGCCAAAGTGATTGGTTGATAATCGACAGGATGGGCACAGTGACCCAATCTGAGCTGAGAGATGTGAAGCTGTAGGATGGTGAGGAAGCCACGGGAAGCAGGTCTCCCTCTGCAGAACTAGCAAAGGGAGCAATGGGAATGCAAACCTGCTGTGGGTCACAGGGCAGAGCCTGGAGATGGACCCAAGTGGCATTGCTTGAGCACAGAATCAAGCTATACCTGAAACTGGCTCTAATCCTAGATGTTTTCATTCCATCAAAAGAACATTAAATGCTAAATCTGAGTTGAATTACCAAGAATTTTCAATAAAAAGAGTCCTAACTAGCATTGGAGCTTCTCCACTATTCAAGAGGCAATATATTCATCATATATATTAATTAAATTGTTATTAGAGGCAAAGCTTCAAAAAGAATTTCCACTAATTTGAGAGCAAGCAAAACAGTTTAAAAGCACAGACAGCTTTGTTGATAAATTATATATGCTATAAAAAGCTATCAATATTATAGTTAAATTGAAATGTATTAAGTTAAAATATTTAACCCACATTTTTCTTTTTAAAAAAGCTATAATGGGCTAGTATGATCAATAATAAGTAAAGACTTGGAGACATAACAATCATGGTGTGGTTTTCACAGGAGCACCATAAAAGCATAAATTCTAGTTACGACCAACTGCACCGTTTTCTCGACTGGGCAGGCTTACGCCAATCTCTCCTCCTTCCATAGCTCCAAGGACTTCCCCATTCAATAATTTGTTTAAATAGACATTTATAGCTGGAGAATGGCATCTGCTTAGTCACCACAAGGGACTCAAGAGACAACATTTGGCTTATAGAATCCCTTAGAAACCATCCCAAGAGGCAAGTCTCAACCCCTGTTGACTCTGTTTTCTCATTCATACCTCAGAACAGATGCCATGTAGAATCAATCTTCTCTGCAAAAGCCAACTCTGTGGTCACTCCAAATTTCACATTCAGCAGTCTTCTCCCTCTTCCTTCAACCTGTAGGAAGATTTCAGACTCAGGCCTGGGTTTCTTAATCTTTTAGAATAAAGAAAAACAGAACCACCTGACAACTCAGAACCGCTTTATTCCTCATCATGTCTCACGAAGTAGTTAAGTGAATGTCGGAGTTGCCGACAGTCGTTTATCGTACTCTCCAGTTCTCTTTCCACGTGTGTAAGCTTGATGCCAATACCAGCCTTTTCATTCTTTTCCAGCCTGTACCTTAACATTCTGGCTGAATGAGAACAGACGAGAGTGACATCTGCGCCCGAGTTTTAATTTTAAACCGTTTAGAACTTGACTGTGCTGTTGTCCTTTCAATATGTGTGTGTGAAGAATATTGTTGAGATCTTAGTTAAATGTAAAAACCCCATCTTTCAAACAGGAAGGTGTTTTAGCTAGGATTTTTTGGTTGCAGACAAGAGAAAATTGAGCCCAAATTGGCCTAAATGAAAAGGTTCCTCTTCAGGCATGGTTAAATCCGGGGCTCAGTAGTCTCATCCAGCCCCTCTTCCACTCCTTACCCGGCGCAGCCTCTAGTCTGATGCTGGGTGGGAGCCAGATAGGGTGCAGCGGGAGCCACTCCCTCCTGGGAGGTATCCTGTGCAGTGGGAAGAGGGTCTCCGCCCCAGAAGTCAGCCATGCTCGCTGCTCCTTCTCGACTCTGGTTGGTCACGGGACAATCTCTGAGCCCACCAGGAATGCAGTGTGCAGCCTGGCTTAGGCCTGGGGAAGGCTGGGGCCCCACTCAGCTGCAGAGCCCACCAACCCCTGTGAGCAAAAGAAGGGTGAGCGGCTGATGGCAGCCACGACTCCCCACTGTGAAAAGCCCATCCCAGAAGACAAATGCCAACTTTTATTTTTAAAATATTTGTATTAAAATTCATGAGGACAGGGCAAACATTGTATGTTTCCACTTATATGAAATATCTAGACTAGGTAAACTTATCAGGACGGAAAATAGATTAGAGGTTTCCAGGGGCTGGGAGGGAAGGGGAATCAGACTTACTTAATGAGTACAGAGTCTCCAGGGGATGACGATCGTGGGAATAGATAGTGGTGATGGCTGCATGACAATATGATGTAATTAATGCCTCTGAATTATACACTTAAAAACAGGTAACATGGTAAGTGTTATGCTATATATGTTTTACCACAATAAAAAATGCAAATATATATACACACACACACAGGAAGCAGCTGAATTCATTATCTAATTAGGGCCAGGGGATTCAGCCTAAGATACATTATACTGAAATACTTTGGGGCATTTTTCAAATCCAAATGGACAGTAAGAAAAAGCACCATTTAACAGGTCAGTTTATTCTGCAAGAATTGGTATATTTTGCAAATAATTCTAAGAATAAAATGCTCACCAAATTCAGATTTAGGATAGTGTCCTACTTGACCTGAGACTCTGAGTAGAAACTGGTAGAAACTGGGGTAGGCAGCATGGAGGAAGCTTGGAAGGAAACCATTTTTTTCTGCCTCATTTTAAGGTTCTATTACTCTAAGTGATACTTGAGGACAGGTGGGGCTCTACTTGTCTGTTTTCTTAATAAACTTTGTCTCTCTCTTAGGTTAGTTCATCCAAAAATAGCATACATATATTACCTTAGGCCCTCACTAAATTGCCTTCACTAAAGTTTAATATTATACTGTCAGAATCTATCAAAGGTTGATAAAGGAAATGGCTGAATTCATGAACCTTTTTGCTTCTATAAAGTAAAATTTAATAATTTTTTAGGAGGTACGGGGATTAAATCCAGGACTCGTGCATGCAACGCAGGCGCTCAAGCACTGAGCTACACCCACTCCCCCATAAAGTAACATGTAAAGGGACTTCACACTGTGTTATCAATTGCTCCTTCCCTGAAGAGCCATGCAAGGAATTCCTCCTGGAATATGCTTCTCACCCGGAATACAATGGGAATATTGTTTGTTTCTGACTGAATATGTATGTTGCTTTTGTAATAATCAAAGAGAGCTACAGAACTCATTTTGTTTCCTTTTTTGGACTGGTATACCAGAAAACTAAACTATATATTTTATTTATAGTTTTATATTTATGTTAAATTATCTTTATATATTAAATTACACTGATGATCCAACGTTAGATTTCTGTGGCAATACATTTTCTTCTCTTAAAATTCTGACCACTGCTTTCATCTTTATGCTGTTTGTCTAATGTCTGAAAAAAAAAAATGTCTTAAAAGTATCAAAGTGATCTCAAATATTATTTGAAAGTAGGGATGTAATAATACACGTGAAACATACATTGATTTTCCAAATTACATATGGTTAAAGTTGAAGACAGGTTATAGGTAAGAATTTGAGATACCAAAGCCAAAAGCATGGCTGTAGAGGAGAGTCTGTTAGAGGTTTTTGCATTGGCAAAAGAAGGTTGAAGCTGGTTCCTAAAAGCAGACGGGGAAACACAACTTTCAGTTAAGTGCTGATTAATAACAGACAGTCTTACCGAAGCCAAGATGCCACATTCTCTTCCACTGGTACTCTAAATTCTGCTCTAACTTACTCATCACTTGGTTTGCACTGTGAATTATGCTGCCATCTGAAGAAAATGGTGTTCCTCTCTCAGAGAAGCTCAGCCCTTCAGCCAAGGTGGGGCGGGAGGGAGGAAAGGAGCATGCCATTGGCTCATTTATTCAATATTTCAGGAGATCTTTACTAAGCCCCCACGAGATACTAGGCGCCACATTTTCAACCCTGTTCTGTGGAATGTACAGCTACATAGAGAAGACGGGTGTTAAAAAGGTAAAACAAACAAAAAGTCCAAAAACAATGTGATTACAAAGGGAGAGTGCTACGCAGGGTTCAAAAGCAGGGTGTTAGGGGGGAAAAGCCGGAGGCACCTACAATTCAGGGGAGCAGGGAAAGCTCTGCAGGGGAAATGGCACCTATGCCCAACTGTGCGGCATGAGTAAGAGCCAGCCAAATCAAGGAGGGCGGGAGAACATTCCAGGTAGAGGAAAAAACCAGTGGAAGGGTAAAAGCACATTTGAGGAACTGAAAGACCAGCAGGGCTGGAGCCTGCAGAGTGGGGGGGCAACGGCCAAAGGATGGGGCAAAAATGAGCACCTGTTGAAACAGCCAGATGGTCAAATACAGCTAACAGTGGGGTCAGGGCAACAGGTCAAGGGGATGGGCCGCCCCATATTCTTATTAAAAATTACTATCTGTGCATGATATTTTTGACATATGAATTTAAATAAAATGAGGTGTTTTTTTTTTTTTTTTTTTTTAAGAAGCAAGTAATAAATGACTAGCTGGCTGTTAATTTATGCTGAGTCACTCTCTCATTTCATCAACAAATATCGATGGGTATTTACTAGAGCCGGGCATGAAAAGAGACCTACAGAAGGCTTGTAGCCTGTGCTGAGGGAGGAATGGGACCCAGGAGAAAGCAAACGCTGGGCCCAGAGTTAGCAGAGACTTTCTGGAGAGCCTGAGGGGCGAGGTGGCTGTTCCCGGTGGAGGAAGGGGGAGATGGTGGGTGATGGGGTAGGGGCAAGACATGAGGGCTGGGCAGGGCAGAGCCCCAGGCTCCAGCGGGTCAAAGAACCCCCCCAGTCACGGGCGGAGGCTGACCCTCTCTGTTGCAGTCCAGTGTCGGGAAGGGGCTGTTTGGGTGCCCCCACATCTGCACTGCCCGCTGAAACTCTGTCCTGGTTTTGCGTACCCAAGCAGGCTTGATTTCATTTCCCTTGTGACATAGACGTACTATTGACTTGAATAATCATGCAGTTTAGAGTTTGGTTTTTTAAGAAAACAATTTATGTTTTATTCCTGCCATGTAAACCGTTTGACAATTAAGTGTCAAGTCATGTGACTGTGTGTTCCCATCTGAGAGATGCTGAGGTTATAAGCTTGTGTTAAAATTAACACCCCTTGAAGAATGAGGAAGCAACTGTTGCAGTTTGTGAAGTGTTTCGGTCTTGCAGACCACAGAAGCTGAAGCTGACAACAAATTTGATTTACAAAGTAAATACAATTTCTACAGTTGGGTTCAGCTTGTTATTTCCTTAAAGGAAATATATTTTGGTTTGTGCTATAAAAAAACACAGGTTAGCTTTTTTTTTTTTTTTCTTTTTTCTTTTCTCAGAACATTAGGGTACAAACACTGTATCATGAAAACATTAAGAAAAGGAACTAATTTTATCTTCTAGACACAGATGATGTTCAGAATAAAAATGTCATGTAACTAACATTCAGATGTCAAGCCAGTGAGGGTGTCACTCTTATCAACATTTGTTTCCATATTTATTACTTTATGGCAGCAGAAGCCTTCCCCAGCAGTGGCTCTGCTGTGTGCTGGGAACCGGACTTGCTCAGACCTTCTCAGTCTTGTCACCAGGAGGATCTTTTTAAGTGTATTTCTTCAGGCTGAATCCCTGCCCCACCAAGGTTGACAAGTAGCACAAGGATTTTATTTCTTTGCAACTAAGCTAACACTATATAATGACAGTGTCCATAAGTAATTTTGCAGTATTTGTTAGGTTTAAGTTTCAAAGACACTCATTAATAAGGAATCTTTGTATGTGAACATTCCAGAACTTTCTCTGTGCCACCTGCACAAAAACAGCAGTCTCTTAATTATTGGCATACATTTGAACTGAACTCTTTGAAAAAACAAAACAAACAAACAACAACAACAAAAAAAAACCCACAAAAACTCTTCTATATTCAAACTAAGACAATTTTAAAAGAAATTTCCTTTCCAGAAACAATAATATCCAAAGGAAGGCATTTTGTAAAACGTGGTCCTGAATTAGTCACAGTAAAAAATATACACTGAATGCACTCCTTAAAACAGAGGCTGCTTTCTGTCTCTCAGGCTTGGAAAGAAGATGAAGGACAACATGCTAGAAGCTCTGGGCAGGGGTTTCCAAAACCAAAGCTAAGCTCAAGCATTCAGACTGCTGCTGTAACACGTGGGATAATGCATCAAAAGTGGGAGTCCTGCGTTAGTGTTGGCATACTAGGACAAACGTGAAGTTGCAAGAGTCAAAAAAAAAACAGTAATCGGAATAAACAGGAACCCGATGGGGGGGAGGGTGTGGCTTCCATCCACCACCATCCCACCCCGCCCCAGCTCCTCGGGCTGTTTTGTTCTGGGAGAGCTTTTCCCAACCCTGTCCACACTGGCTGGACTCAGGGTGGGCTTGGCCAGGGCAATCAATGGGCTGCCCCCTACCGGAAAGCAGAACTGGTCCAATTGTGAACCCGTCTGCAGAGGGGGATGGGAATAGAAGCAAAAGAAAGCCCTGAGGTAGACGAGGCCCTTGCACACTGAACTCAAGAGGAAACAGAAATTATGAGTAAGCAGGGGAAGCAGGCAGGCCTAGAGAAAACGATGGAGCAGATACACTCAGAGTTGCTGTCGCGAGTCCATGTGCCTCGTGATTCTAGATGGTTTTCTCGTGCAGCTTCAGTTCAAGTTCACAGGTGTCCTTGTCAGATAAATAAATAAGCTAAAAAGTGCACACACACTCCTTCTTGGGGTAGCTATAAAAAGCTGTCAAGGTTTCTTGCAAACAAAAGAACCCTAAACACACACTGTCTCATACCTGACTTCATCCTGTGCTGACCAGAACTATAGCACTGAAAAAAAAAAGATTTCCTGTGTCTTTAAACAAAAGCAAACCATCATTACTGGCCCGGGATGGAGTTTCTTACTGAACAGACAATTGAAATTACTCCTCTCACAGAAATTCTGGCTTCATATTTGATAAGAGGAAAGGTCCAGAAGAGATAAGGGGATTTAGGAAAATAGACATTGAAAAAGATAATTGTCCCAAGGGCCTCTGCCTGGGACAGTCACTACCCCATCAGCTAATATTTACTGAAACACCTGTCCAAAATCCCTGCCCTCATGGAACATACAGACAAGAGGAAGAGACGTAGAATGAACAAAGCAAATAAGTGAACTAGTATGTTAGATGAGGGCTAAAGAGAAAGAATAAAGCATGCAATGTGATTTAAAGCTGAGGGGGGCATTGAATTTTGGGGGAGTGGCCTAGGAGCACTTGAACTAAGGTAACTTCTGTATGGAGAACTGACTAAGATGAGGGAACTCTCCTGCCTACAGCTACCTGGAAATAGAGCTTTGGAGACAGAGCAAGCAGCACATGCCAAGGCCCCGAGGCAGGAGCAGCCGGAGTGTTGGGGGGAAAACAAGGAGGATACCTGCAGTGGAGTAACTAGGGAGAGAGAGGTGAGGGAGGCCAGGGACCAGGGGTTGGGGTCAGAGTATGTAGCCCTTATAGGTCATTGTTCATGATTTGACTTTTACCCTGAATAAAGGGGCAGCTGCTGGAGGGTTTTAAGCATAAGAGTGGCATGATCTGACCCACATTTTAACAAGATCCCACTGACTATCTGTTGAATGTTGGTGGAGGGGCAGAGTGGAAGGCAGTGGACAATTAGGAGACAAACAATAATTAAGAGAGACAGTGATGATTGGGCCAGGTGGTGGCAGTGAAGACGATGATAAGGGGTTGAGTTCTGCATATATGTTGAAGATAGAATGAAGAAGATGTTGGATCAGATGTGGGATGGGAGAAAAAAAAGATGTGGATGGCCCAGTACCAGAAGGATGGAGCCACCCTATTCTGAAAAGGAGAAAACTAGAGGGCTCTTCTTTGGAGGGGATGTTGAGGGATAAGTATTGGACATTTTAAGCTTCAGGTGCCTGTTAAACATGCCCAAGTAGAGATGTCAATGGCAGTTGAATATATGAATCTGGAGTTCCAGGGAATGGTATAGACTGGCAATACCTTGATTTTGGAGTTCCAGACCCCCAAACTGTGGGACAATAAATTCCTGTTGTTTAAGACAACCCATTGTGTGGTAGCTGTCATAGCAGACCTGAAAAACTAAGACACACAGTTTGTTTATCCATTCACCTATTGAAAGATATGTGGGCTCTTTCCAGTACTCAGCCATTATGACAAATGCTATAAACATTTAAGTGTATGTTTTTATCATGAATGGATGTTGAATTTTGTCAAATGCTTTTTCTGAAGCAATTGATATAACCATGTGTTTTTATATTTTAGACTATTAATGTGGTTGACCACAATGATTGGTTTTCAAAATGTTGAACCAGCCTTGCATTCCCAGGGTAAACTCTGCTTGGTTGTGGTGAATTACTATTTTTTTATATTACTGATTCAATTTGCTAATGCTATGTGGAAAATTTTTGCATCTATATTCATGAAGGATATTGATCTGCAGTCTCACTCCTTCCTTTTTTTGCTGTTAACTTTGTCTGGCTTTGGTATCAGGGTAATGCTGACCTCATAAAATGCATTGGTTAGTGCTCCCTCCTCTGCAATATTTTAGAAAAAATTATGTAGAATTGGGTTATTTCTTCTTTAAGTCTTTGGTAGATTTTTCAGTGAAACCACTGGGGATGGGGATTTCCTTATCAGAAAAATTTAAACCACAAATTCAATTTTGTTCCATGCTCTGCATCTCCTCCTGGTTTTTAGTTTGTTCGTTGGCCTGGGCCATGTCTTTCTGTTTCTTAGAATGACTTGTAATTTTTTGTTGGTGTCTAGGCATCTGTTTATCTTGATGGGTTTATTCAGTTGATTATCTTCTCTGTCTATTCTATGGTTTTGTTTTGCTGTTGTTTTTGTGTGTGTGGTAAAGTTTCACTTTGTCACTTTGTTCCTCTTATTCTATTTCCTTATTGTTGTCTATTTTCCTTTGAAAGAAAAAAAAATTAGGACCAGAGAAAAGGAAAGAGAAAGGAAGATAAAAAAGAATAATGTAATAATAATAGTAGAAGGTAGAAGAGGAACTGCACATGACCTAGGAAATTGAAAAATTAACATGAGTAAGAAGCACAGAAGAGTAAGATTAGAAAAGTGGAATAAAAACAATGAAACAAGAAACAGAATAGAGAAAAATATATAGAATTAATTAAAAAGCTGGAATAGTGAGAAGAGGAGAAAAGAAAAGAGAAAAGAGAGAAAAAAGTTAAAAAAAGAAAGTAAACAGAGAAAAAAGGAGAAAAATTAAAACAAGAAAAATTGGAGACCAAATAAAAGAAGTGGAATGAAAGAACAACAAGAAAAAACAAAAGATAAAAAGATGAAGGAGAGAAAAGAAATAGCATAGGTAGAATAAATCAGTAAACAAAAGAAAAAAAGAAAAAGAAAAACAAACAGGCAGAGAAACAAAGGAAGGGGATACACAGCAAGCAAGAAACAAGACAGCTGTGACTCGTTTAAAAAAGGAGACAGAAGGAAAAAAATTAAACAAATAAACAAATAAATAAGTAAACAAACACAGGAAAAGAGCCTTCTCTCTTAGACCCCTAGGGATCTTCTCAGGCTGCTGGTGTTCATCAATCACTCACCCTGCAGCCTGCCCTCTGCAGGTGTTGAACCAGGTCTTAGTGAGTAAAATAAGGAAATGTTTTACAAAAGGAGTCTTTATTTTTTTTTTTTTTAAGGAAAATAAGAGATCCAAGAAAAGCCAAGAGAATGTCTATATGCTCCCTGTCATTAAGTTTCACCTGGATGCCTGATAACCTGGTGTATCTCTTCTCAAGGAAGAGCCAGGAATCAAACCAGGGACAGGAATTGCTAGGCAGGAATTCCTCCACTGAACTATTCTGAGTCTTCAGGCTGATCATCCTTTCAGAAGACTATCCGCCCCTTTTCCCTCGGGCAGGTTAGATCACCTGACCTGCAGTCAGCTGGAGTGGTGCTGATCCCACCTGTCTCTGCCTCCTCACTGATTAATTCCTCTCTTTCCCTAGGTGGCTGGGCATGACCACCTGCCTGAGGAGATCCCCTTCCCCTCTCCCTGTTGAGTCGGTGTCCCTTCCAATATTCAAGGGGTCCAGCTGGCTAAACGCACCACAAAGAAATCACTCTCCACACTCCCAGACCCCTCTTCCTCGCAGGGAATCTGCCGTCACACTCCCGTTTGGAGCAGTAAGCAGGGTCTCCACCTCGTCTGTCCACCCTGAGGTTCTGGTACGTGTGCCCCTTCCAGCCACCAAGATAAGCAACCCCTGATTATTCCTGGCTTCCCTATCTGTCCAGTACCCTCCTAGATGACTCAGAGCACCTTCCTGTTCTATATATATCCAAAGGAGGAAGACGTCTGCTCTCCTCCCAGTTAGATACAATTCCCCAGGAGTTTTACCCTCACTTAATATCTTGGGGTGGGGGATGGGAGCCCTTCCTAGAGGCCAGGAGGTTTAATAACTCACGATTACTTGTTTTGGTTTCTTGGTCTCTCTGACCCTCACTCTTATGGGAGTTGGTAAGCAATGTCCTGGTTTGCTGTACCCCAAAGCAGGTCCCCAAGGCAGCCTCTGGCTCTTTCTCTGTTGTTTTAGTGAGAGCTGTGCCTTATCTGCCTAACCCATCAGCCATGTTCCCCTCTCATCCACAAATTCAATTTTTAAAATAGTTACAGCACTATTCAGGTTACCTATTTCATTTTGGATGAATTTTGATTGTGAATGTCCAAGAATCCATCCATTTCATCTACATTATCAGATTTATGTGCATAGAGGTTTTTGTAGTGTCCCCTTATTATCCTTTTAAGGCCTGTAGGCTCTGTAGTGATATCTCATTTCTAGTTTTGTTTTTTTATAGTTAGATGTATGGTGTTTTTCCATTTTCCTTATTTCTCTTATGGCTTCCACAAAGAGAAGTGAAAAAAAATTGGAACTCAGGTTCTGCTGCATTCTTACTAAAACAGAAATATAAGAAAAACTTCCTCAGATTTCGAGCATTTCATGTCCCACCCAGACCCAAGGTTTTGGATTTTAGGTGATAGCACCATGTTAGGTGAAAAGCTGAGCCTACTGGCAACAGTTGTGTTCCTGTAAGAATGAAACTGGCAGGTCATCAGCAGCTGGCAATGAAGGAGCTTGTTTCACCCATTGTGTAGATATTCTTTGGGGTTTCCAGAAATTTAGAGCAGAAACCTCAAAGGAGAATGCATTCATCATTCATCAATCTTATTATTTTAATTTTAATAGGATCTCACTTTGCACTCCTAAACTGGTAAATTAAGACATAGGTGTGACACAATATTTTGGAAAACATGTAGACTTAAATCATCAGTTAAAACATGAAAGTTAGGTAACCACTATTTAAGGGAGCAGGGAGCGAAGTTGGTAATTAGTCCTTAACATTTATTTAAAAGATTTAATACCACATTAGATTTTAATAATTTTAAGAAAATTTATAATAAAACAAAAGACATATAACACTGTATTCAATAACAAGCACATATTGTAAGATATTTTAATTCTTTATTATGGCCATAAGTAAAATCTTTATAAAGTAATAGAAATGTGTTTTTAAAAATTGATAATCTTTTGACTTTTCACCCACCCAATTACTTTTTTTGTATGTTGTATATTGCTAAGCCTTTTAAAATTTGTCCTATCATTTCCTGTTATAACTGTTTTTCAAATATTTCCAGTAGACTGTCACTCATTAATTGATGCAAAGTACTCATTCACAAGGATTTATTTGTTCTCATATTGCTTCTTGTGAAAAGGGAGAAAGATAACCTAGTAAATCCTGTGCAAAGCTGCACTTTTTTTACGCTCCAAAAAAGCCAACTACCTTTTGGGAATTCATCAATTTAATCTATACATTTATGTAAGTTTATATTTGTGAGCATCTCTACATCAGTGACTCTCTGTGCTATTGTTCTGGTTTGGATGCACAAAAACAGAATGAAAATGCATCCATTTAACATTTTATAAATATTTCAAATATAAAGAAAACTGTGTCACTGGTTTTACATTTTCTTCCGGTCAAGTGTTTTTAAAAACTCTGAAGGGAAAAAGTGTGATCCTTTCAAGATGTAGACCATAAAAAGTAGGAGATACATGCTAGAGATTATGAAAAGTGTTCATTCAATAGCAAGGAGGTACTGGAGAATAAATCTGATATAAGAATGAGGAAATATGCGACGTAGCCAAAAAATATTTTCTTTAAGTAATCCAAGGGAAAAAAAACTTCTAAACAAAAAGAGGTTAGAGAGTAAGAGCAACAAAGAAGAACTCTCAGAATTAGCTGGGAAAGTCTAAGGGGACTTGATTCTCCCTTCTCTCTCTCTCTCTAGCCCTATCTCCATCTTTCTATACCTCTCTCTATCTTATTCTATCCTATCCCATCCAATCTCATCCCATCCCAACCCATCCTATCCTAGCCTATCTTAGCTTACCACATTTTATCTCTCCATCCATCCAGCCATCCATCCATCCATCCATCCATCTATATCTATCTATCTATCTATCTATCTATCTATCTATCTATCATCTATCTATCTATCTATCTATCTTCCTAGCAAGCCTATTTGAAAAACCAGTTTTTGGCTTCATTCATTTTCTTTATGGTACATTAATTTTCTATATTATTAATTTGAGGTTGGACCCCATTATAGCCTTTCTTCTCTTTATTTGGGTTTAATTTACTTTTTATAATCTGATTATAATCTGATGGAGACTTGATTAATGATTTTCCACCCTTCATTATTTCTAACACATGTATATATACATTTTAAGGCTATAAATTTCTTTCTGAATACAGTTTTGGTTATGTCATACAAGTTCATTATCATTAGTTTGAAATATTTTCTAATTTTCATTGTGGGCTTATTTTTTTGATCCATGGACATTTTGGAAGTATATTGCACAATCTTCAAGTATTTGGGGAACTTTTAGTTGTTGTTTTTTTAAGTTATTGACTTCTAGCTTAATGCCACCGAAGTCAGGGAACACACTCTATGACCTGAATCCTTCAAATCTTTCACGACTTGTTTTATGGCCCAACATATGATAATTTGGGCAAATAGTACATATGCACCATAAAGGATATACATTCTGTAGGCACTGAGTTTTATATATTTCAGTAGGTTAAGTTTTTTTTTTTTTTTTTTTTGTAGTTCAGATCTTTTACATTCCTATGGTTTATTTTTTCTGCTTTTTCTATCAGCTATTGAGACATGTATATTAAAATTGCCCATTGTGATTAAAGGATTTGTCTATGTCTCTTTTATTTCTGCTTGTTTATACTTGCCTTACTATTATTATTTTAAGATATATATGTTATAAGATATACACAAGTTTAGAATTTTTATATTTTTCTTATTGATTGGCCCTTCTAGCACAATGAAATAGCTTTCCTCATGTTTAGTAATGTTTCCTTCTCATTTTCATCTACTTAATCTGGTTGTTGAATAGTTACTTTAACTTCCTTTAGGCTAGTGTTTGCACAGTGCTTCTTTTTCCATCTTTTCTTTCTATCTTTATCCATCCTTATGTTTAAAATGTGTCTTCTGTTAGCAGCATATAGTTGGTTTTTGTAATTTTATCCATTCTGAAAATGTTTGTACTTTATTTGGATAATTTACTCCATTTACAATTAATAAAATGTAATGGCCAATATATCTGAATTTAAATATACTATCTTATTTTTATTTTCTATTTAGCTGATCTGCCCTCTGATCCTTTATTACTCTTTTCTGTCTTCCTTTGGATTAATTATGTATTTTCCCCTTTATACCTTGTTATTTATACAATGCATTATTGTTTTTTTGTGGTTAACCTATAGATCACAACAAACCTGTCCTTGACTTATTATAATCTATTAAAAATTAGCCCATTTGCTAGTTCCAAGACAAAACAAAGACCTGAGTATACTTCAACACCATTTACCACCCTCCCTAAACTTTTGTGTTATTGTCATTAGGTGTATTGATTATATATGCTTTCAACTTTACAAGATATTACCATTATTGGGTTATATTAATGGGTTGTACACAACCCATATCTATTTAGAATTCCTTATTTGCACTTTCTTTTGCTCTTCATTGCTTCCTATATTATTGTGATTCCATCTGGAATACATTCCTCTTGCCTAAAGAACACTCAAATGTTTATTTTATTATGTGGATTTGATAGCAACAAATACTCTCAGATTTGCCTGAAAAAAAAAATGTCTTCATTTTACTTCACTTTTTTTCTAAGAACTAAAATTGTATTTGACATTTTTATTTTAGGCTGCAAAAATAAAAACAAGCAAGCAAGCAAACAAAAACAAAATAAACTTGAAATAGGCTTGTCAAATGAAAACTCATCCTTTCGGGGAAGCAGAAGGAAGACCATGCTGTCTCACTGCTGCTTGCTCTCTGCTGGGCTCGTTCCTTCCTGGGGTCATCATCTGGATCGTTTTCCTCATCTCCTTCTTCTTCCCCTTCCTCATCTGCTTCTTCACCTTCTTCATCATAATCATCATCACCATCTTCAATAGCTCCTCCAGTAAAGAATAACACTGATCTTGGGATTATACGTTCATGTGAAAAGTGACCAATTTCAAAGTGCAACAAGGATAGCTTCAGCAGCAACAGGAACTTCAGGGGGAGCAAGAAATTAAAGAAAGAATCATCGGAAACAGTTTTAGTCACAGTATTAACTGTCCCACGTGCCTTGTGTTTCTGCTGCATCTTAATTGTTTTCAAAGTGACATTCTTTCCTTTTTTTCCAATCTATCTGACACCCTGTACAACCCAGGGATCAAACCCAGACCATCAAAAGAGAAGGGATCAGAATCATCTGGTTCTGACCTCATCCTGCATGTCTTAGTCAACACTTCATTTGTGAAATTCTCATTGAGTTCAAAGTGAAATTCTAAGACAAAACTCATAGGCTGGCAGCACCTGAGAACTTCACTTTAATATCCTTCAAGTGCTTCAGAATAGGTTCATCATGTTCCTGACCATATCACTGAGCAAGTCAGCATTCTTAAAAACAGTCAACCAAAATTCAGGGATTCCTTTGGGGTCTTCTTTTTCTTCATCTTTTTTCTCATTTTCAATCTTGCCCTTTTCTTTCAGTTCCACCGAAATTTCATCTTCCTCATCTTTTTTCCATTCACATTCTTCTTCCATAGGCTCATAAATTGCATTGATGATCTCAAATTGCTTATCAAATAGAGGTTGATAGAGAACAGCATACTTTCTTTCAAGATCATGAACTTCCTCATAGAATTTTGCTTCTATCTGTGCACATTTAACTTGAAGGTTTTTTGAGGGCATTCACTCGTCTTTTAACTACCCTTGGCAAGCTTTCAATGTTTCCTGTTGGTGTTTCTACCAGACCATCAAGTCTTTCTTGAAGGGCTACAAAAGACTGAGGATTTTGCATCATCTGAACAGTCAGCTGATGCACTTCTATTTTGGATTCTTCCCCAGTTTCTTCTTCTTTTACTTCTTCAACAGCATCCAAATCTTGGTCAAGTTCAGACTGTTCTTTGTTGTCAATGTCCACTGTGTTGTAAGAACTCCAAATATCAGTAGCTAGTACCGGTAGCCAGGCGGCCGGACCTGTGCAGGCAGTGACTCGGGGCGGCAGTGGGAGGAGCAGCTTTACCTTCACTTTTGAAGGATATTTTCACTGCTTGGGGAATTCTAGGTTGGTGGTTGTTTTTGTACCCTGTGTTAAAAATATTCTATTGTCATCTGCCTTTCTTCACTTCTGTTAAAAAGTCAGCTTAAAGTCTTGTTTATCCTTGGAAGTAATGTATTTTGTCCTCTGGATCCCTTTAAGATGTTCTCTTTGTCTTTGATTTTAAGCAATTTTACTACAATGTGCTTAGGCATGCTTTGGCTTGATGCTTTCATAAGTTTTGAAAAATTCTCTGCAGTATCTCTTCAAGTATTATTTATCCCCCATTCTCTCCCTCTTCTCCTCTTGTGCTCCAATTACTTATATACTAGAACATCTCACCATTTTCCCCATATGTCTTGTTCTCTTTTTTGTAGTTCTTATCTGCTTTATTTCATACTTTCTACTTGGTGGTTCATTAACCCTCTCCTCCACTCTGTCTAACCTATTAAACTCATCTAATTGGATCTTAGTTTTGGCAATTGTATTTATCAACTCTAGAACTTCCATTGGACCCTTTCTTACAGGTTCCAGGTCCCTGGCGAAAGTCTCTTCTTATCTATTTTCTTAAATCTACTAATCACAATTACTTAAAAGTCTCTATTTGAAAACTTCATTGGAGGGTCTATTTTTTTTCTCTCGGCTCTTAGTCATTTTGTACTGACTCTTAGGGTACCTGGTAATTTTTTAATTAAATGCCAGACATTGTGTATGATGAATTATAAGGACTGTCTTCCTTTAAAGAGGATTTTCTTCTCTGGAAGACAGAGAGGGTATAGATCACCTTGATCCAAGCAGGGATTAGAATGATTAAAATCCATGTTCTTACATGTGTAAGAACTAATATGTTTTGGTTTGTCCTTACCTCTATAGTCTAGGCTTCCAGGGGGCAATGGAAATCCTGTCCTGTTTACTAAGGTGCCTCCTTCCTGGAAATGTCTCAATCCAGTTTTTGTAGTTCTCAAACACGGAAAGACTGCTTAAAGTTTTCCTTACCATCTTAGCTTCTTAGATGCCACTTTCTTCAGGTTTTTTATATTCTAACTCTGTGTGGCTTAGGAATCATCAACTTCCTTGAGAGAAAAAGATGGGCAAAATTTCAGGTTCATTTATGTGGCTCTATTGGTAGTATTGAACTGTGACGTTTGCCTCCCCAGCATTGTTAAGTCTACCAAAGTTCTAAGCTTTTTCTTTCTACTTATCCCCTCATCTATGCCACTTACATATTGGAAAATTGCTTGAAAGGATAAATAAAGAATGTAAGGTTTACATCAGTATTTTTCCCTGCCTCTAGGATCTTGCTCCTTAGTCCCAACACCCTTAGTTGCTCTCTGATGTCTTCAAAAACTGCTTTTTGAAAAATGTATTTTATCTTTTTTTTTTTTTCTTTCAGTTTTTATTGTTAGGGGAGAGGAAATTGATCTGATATAAGCTACTCTGCCATAGCTAGTAGTGGAAATTTTCTAATAAGATGTTTGCATACTCATTTATAAATTTTACCAAAAATCTTTTCTTCCTGTCACTTTTCTCTTATTTATTACATTTTAAGTTTAAAGAGATTTTACTATTATTATTACTATGTTATAAAATTTAGTTTCAGAAATTCTACTTATTTAAACCTATGCCATTTATTATTTCTAGCCTTTTTCCAAATTCTGTTTACTTTAGCTTATAATATTAAGCTTATAGTCCAAATTCTCTTGTAAGTTCTCTATATCTAAAATCACACTGATTTTATTTATTTTAATTGGGTGGTTTATTTCCAGAGTTGCAAGAAAGTAATTGAGATTAAAAGCTGGTCTGCATACATTTTATTCACCTCAGTAGAAATTCCTTTTTTTTTTTTTTAATCTTTTATTTTATTCTCATAAAGAATTTCAAACTCCCTTGCTGAATATCTGTCTTTGCATATCACAATTTTCAGAATATATTCTACTTAAAAAGAATTTGAAACTCATATTTTTCTGGGACATTATAAATATTCTGTTTGCATAAAATTTGTATTCAAGTAGTTGCTTCTTTATTATATCCTTCATGTGAAGAGTATTCTCAGGGAGATATATGACTAACAACTAATTACCCAGATGCAGACTTCAGCCAAAGAATGGAAAGGTTATGAATTGTATTCATAACTTACTCTCCTTCATGGGAATAATAGTTGGGGGAAATGTACTATTGTTTCAGATGCAGGTTATTATAAAGTTTGAAATCTCATTTTATTAACAAAAAAAAATAATAAATGAATACTAAGACTGCCTGCCACATAGGTAACTTAAAAAGAAGATTGCAGCTTTTTGATATCCAAAGATTTGCCTTGCCAGCATGATCTTTCCCACATGAAGCTGCCCCCCGTATTTCTTTTTTTTTTTTTTTTAAAGATTTTATTTATTTATTCATTTATCCCCCCCCTTGCTGCTTGTGCTCGCTGGGTCAGCTAACCACGCCGTGCGAGCGGGCTTGCCTTCACCAGGAGGCCCCGGGTTCGGTTCCCATATGGTAAATGGGAGCCCTGCTGATTGAGCCACAGCCGCTCCCCCCACCCCGTATTTCTGAAAGCACAGCTTTCTCGTGTGTAGGAGCAGATGCTGCTTGTGGTCCTTCTGCGCCAGCTTTGGCTGGCTGTTCTCCTGACACTCCCTCTGAGACCTCCCTGAGGCAGGCAGCAGGCACCCACCCTGGGCTTTGGTGGAGATGCTTCCCCAAGCATCCATCTTTATTCTTTATTTATTTATTTATTTATTTTTGCAAGCATCCATCTTGAGCTCACTTCAGCTTGCAGCTAAGTTAACACAACTGTGCCGCAGGTTCTTAGGTAAGGCGCCCGAAGGAAGGCGATCTCACAACTGCAACTGGAGGGGGGGGGTCCCCTCACAGCTCAGTCTCAGCCGTCAGGGTCCGTGCGGCTGCCTGAGCACAGTCAAGGTGAAGTTATTCCAACCGCCAGGAGGGCCCACAATAAAACGCTGCCTGAGGACCCAGCAAGCTCACTTAAGAAATGAGAGAGAGAATTGAGCCTCAGGCCCTAAGATGGCTGCAGAGAAGGCGCCTTTCCCCCTTGCAGCATGCTCCCTAGAACGACAGCAAAACACAGCAGCGCAGCTTGGTCACCCTGAGTCGTTTGCCCCCGAAGAGCATGGCGCACAGGACCCCGCTGCCCGCCCCGGTGGAGCGGCCACAGACCCAGTCCTGCTCCCTTTGCCCGTTCTTCCTCAGCACGAGGGCGAGGCTCGCGCGTCCTTCCTTGACTCTCCCCCCTCTCAGTGCATCTCCTGCTAAAACAGAACCACCACCAGCCCCAGCTCACCGCCACGGAAGAATGTGGGCAGCTTCCCAAGGGCACGCGAGAGATTTCTGAGCAGTGGACTCTAAATCCACAGCCGTCCCCCCAGTCGCACAGCGTGGTGTGTGGTCCTAGAACGCGAGGGTGGCCTTAGGACCTGAGGCTTGAGGAAAGGCAGACATCCTCGGTGGCCTGGCCCCTTAGATCCACAGGCAGGGTTCCCGCCAGGCACCTGGTCTAGACCCGAGGCCACATCCCAGCGGGCCTCATCCAGCAGAGCTGTGCACCTCCGTCCTCCTGCAGCCCAGAGGCCCTCGCTGCAGAATGTCCATTCACGCTTGTACAGCTAAACTCTCCGTTCAAGAGGCTTTGTGCAAAATCAAAGGATCCTCTGGCTCAGACAAGCTGAGGCCTCTATTTCAGCAAGCAGAACTGCTTGCCACTTGTATGTAATTTTCTCCAGCTTCCAGTCATCAGGTTTCAAAAAGCATTAGGGCCACATTGTCAACCAGAATTCTTCATAAGGTGAGGAGGGGTTCAGGTCAGCCAACTCCTCTGGAGGCTGGAAAGGTATTTTCTTGCCTCAGCACTAGATTAGCTAGTTGGTTAATGTTGCTTAAATTGTGATTTCATCAACATGTTAGTATGTATACACAAATGCAGTAAGTTCCGACAGGTGCCTGGTATTGAAACAGATTAACATTTCAGCTTTGAGTGCAATAAGATCAAAAAAGACAAATAAATGTCCCTTTAAATGAATAAAGTGATTCTTCATCAGATGGCCGGGCGATCTGAGCTTAAAATAATGGGAATTTATTAGCCTACAGTTTGAGGCCATGTCCAAATCAAGGAATCATCATGGCAATGCTTTTCTCCCCAAAGACCAGCTGCTGGAGCTCCTGGGCGCCTCTGCCCCATGGCAAGACACATGGTGGCGTCTGCTGGTCTCTCCCTTCTCTTCCGGGGTTCGTTGATTTCAGCTTCTTGCTTCCGTGGCTTGCTTTCTCTGTATTCTTTTCGTTTATAAAGGACTCCAGCTAAGAGGATTAAGACCCATCCTGAATACGGTGTGTCACACCATCACTGAAGTAGCCTCATGAACAATGGGGTCACACCACAGGGATGGATTACATTTAAGAACATGTTTTACTGGGGTGCACACAGCTTCAGATCACCACAATGAGATTCATCCATTTGCCGCTTGCAGGAGTAGTTCATTCGTTTTCACTGCTGCACAATGATCTATCGTATGAATAGACCAGTGATTAATTTATCCATTCTAATGTCGACTCCCATTTAAATTGCTTCTATTATTGGCTACTACAAACAGCATACTATGACAGTCCCTAAGTATAGACTTAGGAGAGGAATTGTTGGGTTTTACAACTTTAGTGGACTCTACCAAATGGTCTTCCAGAGAGATTGCCCCAGTTTAGTCCACCTAGCAGTGAGGGGAGTCCAGTTGCCTGTGTCCTCCCAGCCCTTGGTGTGATGTTGATTTTATGTGTCAGCTCAGCTCTGACGGTGCCCAGGTGTGGGCTCAAACCCTGGCCTATCTGTTGCTGTGGAGGGGTTTTGTGGACGGGAGAGGCATCTGCAATCACTGACTTTAAGCAAAGGAGAGTACCCTCAAATATGTGGGGGAGCTTCATCCAATCAGTTGATGGCCTTAAATGCAAAGAACCAAGGTTTCCAGAAGAAGATCTTCTACTCAAGACTGCCCCATCAACTCCCAGGATTTCCTGCTGCCTCCCCTACAGATTTTGGACTTGCCAGCCCCACAGTCACGTGAGCCAACTCCCAAGATAAATGTCTATTATATATAAATACACACATCCTGCTGGCTCTGTTTCCATGGAGAACCCTTAGCGATACCCTGGGTATCATCAGTTGTTTTAATTGTAGCCACTGGGTGTGTATAGTCATAGCTCATCGTCCTTTTAATTTGACTGAAACACACGGCAAATCAAAGAAGTAAAGACACCAAGAGGCTCTGGTGGTGGCGCCTGTCGCTTTCCACAAGGCCCTTCTGGTATTTACGCCTTCTCTCCCCCACCGCCTGCTTCATCTTCCCTTTGTATTGTCATCAGCTCTGGGCCGGCTTTGGGGGTCCAGCTGGCCAAGGCTGCAGGGCTATTCACCAGCAATGGCAGCTGGGCAGGTAAGCTGAAGCAGTCCCCGAGGCGGCACCTCAGTTCCCGCCCTGCCTCTCCCTGCCGCCCTTTCCTGGCAGCAACCTTCCGTGCCCATGGCAGCCAGGGCCAGGGACTCCAAACAACTCCTTAGCAACCAACACACTCACCCCACCCCAGCCCTCCCCACCATGTTCCCCAGGAGCCAGGTATCAGTCTTACTTTGATATTAACAGAACCACTGGAAGCCGGGGGTCCGACAACCTCCAGGGCAGTGGGGTCCAGGTGTATAGGGCCTCCCCTCTCGGCCCCCAGACCCATGTGTCCCGGCTAATGGGGAGCAAACTTGCATGAGAATACATGTAGGATAAAATCAATTCATTAAAATTGTTTTTTAGATGTTTATACAGATCAAATGATATATTTCTTAGGCTTTGATAATATCTATACTTTGAAGACTTAAAAATCTTGAACTAAGTTCAATATTGCCTTTATGAAGCCACTTGTTCAGATTCCCAAGGGCTAAAATGATGCAAAATCCATTTTATGTATCCACCTGTGTGTAGGAGCACAAGCACAGCACAGTGGTCCTTAGAAATATTTATTGCTAAGACTATAAACTAATAGGAAATATTCTTAAAGTATTAGCAGATTTGTAGGAAGTCTACTTAAGCCGGAAAGTTTTCATTTCAGTGTTTTCACATTTCTCCAACACCTCGTTCTTCTTCCGGAAAACATCACAGGCTAAATTTTATAGCCATAGAGATTCTCTCTAGAGCTCATTATAACCACCAGGCATGTTCTACTAACTCCTAAATGTGCTGGGAGCGATTGTCAGTGTATGTGGTTAATTGTTGCCTCAACGTCCCCCAGTACAGCAAACCTCCTGGGTGCCCCTCTTGTGTGGTACCCCCTCTCGCTGCCTCTGGGCGTGGGCGTGTGACACCAGCAAACACGAGGCTGGCAGAGGCTCCACAAGGGCTTGCACCCACGGCTGCCCCCTCTTGAAATGGGGCCACTGCGTGTGAAGACGTCTGGACAAGCCTCCGTGGAGATGAAAGACCACGGGGTGGGGGCGGGAGAAACCCAGGCATTCCAGTGGTCCCGGCTGCGCCCACGCCCAGATGACCCTCCGCTGGGCACAGCCCCAGGAGCAAATCGCCTCTTGCGGGAGCACTGATTAGCGACCGACCCAGAGAACTGGGCTAAGTAAACTGCTGCTGCAGACTCCCAAGCCCTGGGGCGGTTTCTTCTGCAGCACTGTGCACCGAAAGCGTATGCTACAAATGTCAGTACATGGAACATTCCGTTGCACAAGAATGAATGGGAGCAATGAAGCTGTCCTGGAAAGCTCTGGAAAAGCAAGACAAGTATCCTTTGGAAAAGTATATTACAGCCTCTTAAAGGGTAATTGAAAAGGCACAAGCTCAACCTGAGTCGGTATCGGAGACAGTGACCCCAATCTTCTCCTTTCCCTCAAGCTCATGATTTAATTGATAAATATTTGCCCTGCACCAGCTGTATGCTCTGGCCTCCCCCTCAACCTACCTCGTTCAATACCTTTATCAGCGACTTGCATGAAGACATGGCCCGCAGGCTCATCAAAAGAACAGATGGCAAAAGCTTGGAATTGAAAACATTCACGGATAGATTTATGGTTTCAAAACACCAAAATCAATTGGAATTACGAGTCAACGCTATCAGTTTGATAGAGAAACCAGTCAAAATACTCAGGTTCAAGATAGCAAGCACAGAACTGAGGAATCGTATTTAAAACATGTCACCTTAAACAACAGCGCCGAAATGCAGGGATTTGAGTTGGCTGCAAGCACGGCAGGTGAAGTGGCTGCCAGCAGATGACGACGTCTCCGCTGCAGTGGAAGCACAGCTCACAGAAGGCCACAGGGGTCCCCCGCCCTCTGCACTGGTCAACCTATGCCATGAGGAATGTGCTCAGCTCTGCATCTTACCTCCAAGACCCAGGAGAAACGAGGACACACTAGAGGAAAACCAGGTTGAGGAAAGGGCTAGGAAAAAGCGAAGAAAGCAGGAATAAATAGAAAAAAGGCCAGGTATTATCCAAATATTTGAGGGGCTGTCAAAAGGAAGAAATGGCTTGTCTGTGGCTCCAGATACCAGACAGTTAGCCAGGGCCTGAAAGGAAAATGCTCCTTGAGTCTCGGCCACGTGGCATTTGAGCACAGCTGCTGCAGGTGCAGCTCGAGAGGCGCATCCTTTCACAGGCAGCACAAGGCCGGCATCCGGGAGCATCCCTGAAGCGTGACCTCTACCACCTGCAAACATGCCCTGGGCCAGCCATCAAAAGCCTCGGGAAAATGCTGCCTCTGGGTCTACTCCATTCTCAAGCAGCTACAGGAGGAGCCTGCCAGTGGCTTCCAGCAGTCGTGGGACGACACGGATGTTTCTCTGTTCTCCCTTGGAGAAGAGACTGCCGTGAAGCAGATCTTGCTGCAACCTTGGGGGCCTCATTTATTCATTCATAGACACAGAGCACAGAGCAGGCACGTGCTGTGCCGAGAATGCGGAGATGAAGACGCCATCTTTGTTTGCTATGGTCAGGACTACTTTTCTGGATAGATCTTATAGTTCCCTATGACACAAATATAGATCAATCGTTCTGATTGTTTTAAGATTTTCTATACTTAGTTCTAAGGTAAAAGATACATACTTATTGAGGTAGATAGTCATTTACCACCAGAGAGTTGGACCCATGAGAGAAATGGATCTTTTCCCAAGACCTGCTCATACGTGCAAAATCCCACTTATCATCATTACGCTAACAATTCCACAAAGTTAATAGAAATGATCATCCAGCCCACTTACCTAGAATCCCATTATTCACAATACTCAGTTCTTCCATCTACCCTGGAAATCCACAGCTCCTCCCCAGGGTGAGCCATTCAATGTGGTTGGGACCCAAGATATGTAAATATATTTCTCTTTAGACTCTGAAAACTTATAAATTGAAAACATCATAAAATATACGGATGTCTTTTCCATTTGATTTTTTCTTTCATACTCAAGATTTTGTTTGATGATCAGTCCACAGACTGATAAAATAATTTGTATAAAACAATTTGTAGGCAATTCTTAATCCAAGTACTGAAAGACTGAAAAACCCTTTTGTTATCCATTTCTCAACATTTTTCTGGTGGCGTTCCATCTTAAAATTTGGAGACAAATTATCCTTCAATAAAGATCTCCAGTACCAATATTTTAAAATATTGATAAGTTGTTAGATCTAACTTCCCTCCAGTTTATGATTTAATATGTTACACAGCACATGCTCAAAGTTTCCAATCTTTCATAACACGTGAAGAAAGTAAGGGAAAACTGAGCTACCACTACAAAAGATTCCATAATTCTAATTGGAACTCATAGAATTGGAAGCAGGCTTTTTGGGAAACAATTCTACTTAAAAAAGAAAAAAGATTAGAAGGGTAAGCAATTTAAAATATTTCAGTCATGGTAAATGCAAGATTATGACTTCAAATCTTTAGTTACATATCACATGTAGGTTACCAAAACTGCCCTCTTAGAGCCCAAGGAGCGTTATGTCACCTCTTTAAAAAGAACGTTTGTGCTAAAACTAAGAAGCACCTACCTAAGTATGTTTTGCTTTTTGTTTTTGCACTTTTTTTTAATGGCTTGAGGTATGATTTTCTCCTTTAAACTGTGTTTCTGGAGCTACCAAAAATCTTGCGTCTACAAAAGAGTTGATAAAAATCCCTGTGGCTAAGAAGAAGAGCTGTATGAGGGCCCCGGAGACTTACAGCTGACAGCAGTGGCCTTGGCTTTGATCTCGCTGGCGACCTCAGAGGCTGCTTGCCCTTGGCTCTCGGTTTCTCTGGTTTCTGCAGGGGTCTTCTACTGTTTCTCGGTTAGCCACCTCACCCTGTTTTTCTTTTGCTCACCTTTGTTCTCTATTTTGCATTTATTTTTGTCTGAGGCTCTGTCCCCGTCCTGCTGCCTTCTGTGGCTTTTTCAGTTTTTGCACGAGCATCACCTCTTGGGCTCTGCTTTAAAGCTCCCTCAGTTGGTTGAACTGGCCCCCTGGTGGGGTTAGACTTTTTCATTTTCCTTTAAAGACATTTGGACTTGATGCCCTTGTACACTTTTTCCTATTCTGTGCATCATTTGACTCTTAGGGATATTGAAAATCTTATGCAATTGAATTTTAGACACTTCTCATGGCTTTTGTTGAACTCATAATCACAAGCTAGAGAGTCTTTTTACTGACACTCTACCGCGTGTCATAAAATGCCTTCTAACTGACATATTTAGTGTTATCTGATTTCTGCATTCTTTATAGGTACATTGTTATGAGCTAATGGTGCCAAACCAAAACAAGCCTCTGCAGTGATAAATTCTATTCATTTTTTAAAAGATTTTATTTTTATTTATTTATCCCCCTCCTCTTTGTTGTTTGCGCTCGCTGTCTGCTCTCTGTGTGCATTTGCTGTGTGCTCTCTGTGTCTGCTCGTCTTCTCTTTAGGAGGCACCAGGAACTGAAAATGGGACCTCCTGTGTGGGAGGCGGGCACCCACATGCTCGAGCCACATCCGCTTCCCTTCATTTTCTTTTAAAATACTTCACATTATCTTTTTGTCTTTCTGCTCATCATTATGGAATCATGGCTTTTAAATAGATTAAGTGTGTTTCAATTGAGTAGTCTTTTTTTTTTTTTAAAGAGGTACTGGGGATTGAACCCAGGACCTTGTACATGGCAAGCAGGTGCTCAACCACTTGAGCTACATCTACTCCCCAAGTAGAGTCTTTATTATAATTTTCAACATCACAAATTTGTCAGCTTCTTTTAGGCAAGTTTCTGTGTCTTTTTCGACATGACTTTATAAATATTTTAATGCTTTCTTGCCTTCCAGCACAAGATAATCCAAGCTACCTTATACCTTTCTGGGGAACACATAGACTGAGATGTTTGTCCAAAGATCCTTGGTTTCTTTTAGTGAAAAATGAGAGACTAAGAAGTAGGCTTTAGGGTACAATGTGTGGTAATACTATTCCTTGGTTATTTCAGTGTCAAGCTACAAACCTTTTTCTTTTGCTGTTTATATTGCTATTTCTATTTCTGTTCTAAAATCACAATATTCCTAGTGGGAGTCTATAACCAGCACCTTTTCTCTTATACTGGATATCTTCATTACTAATAAAAAGTAGGAATAATTACTTACTTCCACCCATGAGTCCCAACAGATCAACCTCAATAGCGATATGAACGAAAGTTTTGAATGAAGCTCAACATTTTCTATGCAGCTCTTTCTGTTTTTAGAAGGGATCCCACAAAGGATGGTGTTTAGTGTCCTCGGCTGCTCAGGCAAACACCACGCAATGTGTTGGCTTAAACACTGGGAGTTTATTAGCTCACAGTTTTGAGGCTAAGAAGCCCAAAGGAAGGCGTCATCAAGGTGATGCTTTCTTTCTGAAGCCTGGTGTTCCGGGGCTGGCTGCCAGTGATCCCTGGTCCTGGGCTCCTCTAACACCTGGCAATGCACATGGCAGCTTCTCCTGGCTTCTCCCTTCTCTTCTGGGTTCCACTGACCTTTAGTTTCTTGCTTCCTGTGGCTTTCTCTCTCTGTGTCTGATTTTCATTCCACTTATAAAGTATTCCAGCAATAGGATTAAGACCCATCCTGACTGAATCAGGTCACGCCTTAACTGTAGTCAAGTAAGGCTCTGCTTACAGTGGGCTCACACCCACAGGAATGACTTAAGAACGTGTTTTACGGAGGAACATAAGGCTCCAGACTACCACAGGCGTGTGTTCCAGTCCTTGTTCTGAGCCCATGCTTCAGCCTTCATTCTTCATGGCAAAGGAAATGTTTATTTGACAGGTGGTTTATTTCCCACATTTCAGCTGGTTCTGTATCTGAGGTCTTTGGCATCCTCACAGCTGCTAGTTCTGCATCCTCAGAAGGTGGAGGCTTTGGGCTGCTATGCCTTTCTTGGTGCTAATATTCAGCTTCTGGAAAAGAGTCCAAAAGTTAGTCCAGCCCACAGTGAGGAGTAGAAAGTGTCCATTTGTCAGCATCTGGTCTGTCCACAATGCCTTACTGAGCAATTAAAAGTACAAATCAATTTATACAAGTTGATGCTTAACAAATTATTTCTGCCCTCTCCTCTTTAACTTCTATTCCACATATTCAATTAAATTTTAGCCCTTTTAAACTCTGTTTTTATCTTAAAACTTTTTAAATGTATCTTGCTCCCATTCCTGAACTTCATTCCTCTAGGAGCATTCCTCATGGAATGTCTTACTTGCATTTTAGGAACCCAAGTGATTTTCCCATTTAGTATTATCTCCATCCAGTGCCAGGCCACTTGCAAGTGTTTCATTTTCTGCAGGAAGATCAAGAAAATACTTTGTATACAAATAACATTAAATGTCAACTCAGGCTGTTGAGGTTTTGACTGAAGGTCTCTCCTTTGACTCATGATCTAAAATTCACATACAGTATTTTGAATGTATCATCTGATAAATTCCATTTCTCAAAATCCCATATGTTCTTAAATTAATTTCAGAGGATACTAGTATAGAGCTCCAATTTCTTAGAGGTCTTTGTATAAATAAAAATATCAATTATTTTAATATTTTATAAATTCAGATTTCCAAAGCCCACTTTAGGACATCAGAAAATAAGCAGAATTTATCAAAATAACACAAAAGAAATATTATGTCCATTTAAATAAAGTAACTGCATATTTTGATTTTAGTGTTTTAGGCAGAAATCCAAAGATATTCTGAATTTTTTTGAGGAAAGCTTTGGCAGGAGCCAAATATCCCTTGTGGAATAATGCATGCAGCCAAATCATAATTCAGATTAAACAGACAATAGGTATAAAGGAGTTCTGCCTACAGTTTGTTTCCAATTCATGATTAAATTGTTATCATGAAAAATTTATGTATAATCAAATAAGGCTGCTTAAGAAGGGGAACTCTTCTCAAGCACAAGTGTAGCTCCCAATATTTATGCAAATTTCTAACTATTCTAGAAAGTTCATCCATTTTATCCTTTACTAGAAACTATCCTTGCTGGCCTAAATCTAGCTTTTGCTTCTGCTTAAAAACAATAAAACCAAATTCTTTTCAAAGGGTGTGAGTTATATTTTTCACTTCTGGAGACCAACTGGCCACAGCCAGTACAAATTAAAGAGCTGTCACCATAGAAATGAAATATTGTAACTCATTGGATGGTTTTCTATTTAGACTAATACAAAATCATCTCTGTTTGGCTACAGGTCAACATTTTCTCCATTCTAGAAAGGCAGAGATGATATCTGCTGAGTAGGGCACGATATACAAAGATTCACTCCCCCACCCACCCAAGCCAACTTTCATGAAGGTCAAGTGTATAGACACCCTGACCAAGAGATAATCAATAGATTCCCACAAATAAACTTGGTTCTGGACAGCAACAGTCTCAACATGCAATTGGTAGAAAATAGTAATTCCCGTTTCACAGGTGTCGATTAAGCACATCATTACTGGGATTAGTTAACAGATTATGCATTCCTTTTAGAGCATATTTATTGCATTAGTCTTATAACAACCATATAAATAGGCAATATCAGAGAGTAAGAAATTGAGGTTGGAGAAATTAAAATACAGGCCAAGTCAAAGACAGATCTGGAGCTCCTATGTGAGTTGCCTGGTTTTAAGGCTTCTGAACTTAATCTTAAAGATAACATGATTTCTGCTTCCCTGCAGCCTGCAGAGTAGAAAAGTGTAGAATTCATCAACTCTTATATTTGAAAGAGATCTTAAGTGAGTCGTTGACTTCAGTCCTCTCCCATGCAGTAATTCCTTCTTCAGTACCCCTGAAAGAAAGAACAAGGCTCCACTGGGTATTTCTGGTGCTGGAGCTCCTTATTTTTTGAGATAACTCAATCCATTATTGGACAGTTGTGATGGTTAGTAGGTCTTCCTGGCTCTCTCTCTGAAGATGGCAGAGGAAGCTACTGCCCTCTTTCTCCTCTGAAAATGCACCGAGATGTCTCCCTTATCTGTTTGCTCATTGTTTTGGGTTATTGTTTGCTTGTTGTTTTTGCTCCTTGTTTGTTTGTTTTTTCTTTAGGAGGCACTGGGAACTGAACCCAGACCTCCCATGTGGGAGGCAGGCGCTCAACTGCTTGAGCCATATCTGCCCCCTAAGTAGGACCTTATAATGAGCTTACTTCAGTTAATGTGTGGTCCACCTCAGTCAGGATGGGCCTTAATCTTATTACTGAAGTCCTTTACAAGTGGAATGAAATTCAGACAAAGAAAGAGAGAAAGTCACAGGAAGCAAGAAGCTGAAATCAACAGAACCCAGAAATGAACAGAGAAGCCAAGAGATGCCGCATGTGACAGAGGAGCCCAGGACCAAGGATGTCCAGCAGCCAACTCCAGAATGCCACAGTCTTCAGGGGGAAATCATCACCTAGATGAAGCCTTGATTTGGACTTCTCCTCATCTCAAAACCTTGAGAAGAGAGCTGAGGGGAATTCCCAGCAGCACAGCAGGAGAGGTGCAAGGATCCCAGCTGCACAAGAGGCCGAGAAAGCCACTGGCCAGGCTGGAGGAAGAGGTCAGAGCTCGGGGGGAGGGCAGTGACACCTCCATGAAAATACTAGAATGCATAAATTGACAGATTTGATCTGGAGGAAATATGTATAGAGAGGCATGTCATGAGCCTCGGTTTTTGAAGACAGAATGTTTTGAAAATAAATGGTAATCATTAAGGAAAAGCAGATGGCTGTACTAGGATGAAACTATCACCTGGTTTAGCAGTGAACATTATTTCAATAAGGAAAACATGGACAATGGATTAACATTTGAAATGTAATTTTATGGGGAAAACAAAGGGAGGAAAGAATTAGAACCCTCATCCATTACCAGGGGAAGAGAGCTGACAATGTCAAAATCAATGAGTTGACCAAGAGTAATACAAGCATTTTATTTACAAATGAGAAAGTAAATCCCAGAATATATAACTACAACTGTTGAAAGTTATTCCTTCTGGGGAGCATGACAAAGTTGGAGGAAGTGGGGGTGGGGGACAAGGGACTATCATTTCCTATAATAAGCTTTTTAGCATCGTTTGGTTTTAAAAATGGTTTTCTTATAATATCTGCATAAAAATAAAAATGTTATTTTCACAAAAGAAGTTTATGCCTCATAACATCTCAAAGACTGAGAAGTATATTTTGTATTCTCGTATGGTTGATCTTATGATAAGATACTGAACTCTACTAACTTGTTTTTTTCTTTACCTACCCCAGGGCCTTTGGTCCCTAGCAAGCCACAGAGGAATTCTTGGAAGCCATAAGTTTTCATGAAAAATTGTGCATATGTACTATAATGGAAATTGTTCATTTCCATCATAATCAGAAATGGACAAGCCTGTTCTGGATAGTCACCAGGTAACTGTCATTTTGGCACCTTTATTAGGCACATACTGTATATATTCAAGTAGCACTACTTTAATAATTGCAAGAAAATGAGAGAACACAGTAAATGATGCATCTGTGCCAAATGAAGGCGAGATGAAACCATGGCAGGCCATACAAATGACACTTAAGCAACAATTTGAATGGACCACGTGGAGGAAATGGAGTCATTTCACAAAGCACCTTGTAGAGGAGGGCCAGTCAGTACCATATTCACATCGCAAGCAGCAATATAGTTTCGGCAAAACATCATCTGCCACATAAAATTAGTGTTGTTAGTTTGAATTGTGTTTATTGGTTTTGTGTGGTTTTTGAAATTTATATACTTGTTTTAAATTTATATTGTATAAGAACTGTAGACATAAGAAGTTTTTGCTTTTTAAAAATATTAGTACATTGGTTCAAATGATACCATAATTTTGTTCAACCATGGGGATTTCTTTTATCCTTTAAATGAAACTCAACATTATTTAACTTATTCTTTTAAAAGGATCAGTACATTACTTACGTGTGGAAAACACTGACTTGTCGATTGCTGGTGCTTACTGAGAGATCGGGTTGGGTCAGTTTGCCGCTATCCAATATAGAAAGTCCTATAAGTTAAGAGTTCCACGACAAGAAATAGACGGCCTTCCTACTGCCCAGCCAAATAAGTGGTACTGGCCCTTGGTCCAAACTATGAAGTCCAAAGTAATAGGGCTGATTTCACTCTAAGCTCATGCTCAATCCAAGGCGACTTTACACAGAGGTCCAACAACAAGCCCTTCGATCTCCAAGGATACAATGACCATCAATTTTCTGCCTTTGTTCAGATGACATTTAAAAGAAAATAAGTTGTGGGAGTATTTAGAAATGTCCCATATGGAAATTAAGAATTCCAGGATTTTCATCTTATTTCCATTGCTCTGAGAACCAAGACTCTCTAAGATAATGACTGGCCACCACAACTTGAAATAGAGAAAATGTGAAAATAATTTGGACCTAAATATATACCCATCCACTGAAACGTCTCTCCAATCCTAGTACTTATGGCTCTTTTTCTCTTCTGGGCCTGTAAATTGCTTAATCAGTACAGCACACACCAGAGAGGTGGGTCAATGTTTTAAAATCTTATTAGGTAGTAGAGTCACTGTCTCACTGATGTCTGAACTGAAAGAAACAAGAATGGATTCCCCATTAGGCAGCACTTTAAAAAGTCAGGTGAGCAACTGCCTAATTCTATTGAGAATGTTTAAAGATCTGAAGTCTGCTGTCACTTCACCTCTGCAATTTAAAACCTCTTAACCTTCTCCCCACCACTGGCCTCACTTTCACAAAAGTTTACTGGAAGGCAGAACTTTAATTATGAAATGTTTGAAATATTAGTCTCTCTCTCTCTCTCTCTCTCTCTCTCTCTCTCTCTCTCTCTCTTTGACTAAAAATAAAAAATAATAGAGAGTTCTGGGAATATGGCATCAGAGTAGGAAGGCAGGGCTCAACTCTCTAACAAAAAAAATGGAGAAAGAGCCAAAAGCTGTCTGAGGGACACACTTTGGGGGTTAGCAGACCAGGAAAGGGCTACACAGCTCTCAGAATATTGAGGGACAGAGGGACAAAGAACCCAAAACAACAAATGTGAGTTACCAAGCTCCCACTGTGGCTGGAAAAGTCTCCCCTTTCCCATCCCCAAGATATAAGCTGGGGTAAAACCCCTGGCTCACTGCAGTGGACTGAGAGGGGAACAGACATCTTCCTCCCTGTCAGCTGTTTTACAAGGAAAAAGGGAGGAGAACTTGGGAGGCTTCTCTTCAGTGAATTTGGCCAGCAAAGTCCATTTTGACTCTCAGCTCTGGCCAGACCAAAACACAGGAAAGTGGAGATTAAAACACTTCCATGGAAAGGTGTGCCAATGAGCACCGTTTGCTGGCCGATCTGGGAATTACATAGACAAAACTTGCTTTTGGGTCTCTCTGTACCCTAATTCCTGGGAGAAAATCTGCACCCCATTAGTGAATCCCTGTCTGATTTTGATAACTTAAGCTGGGCAATTTTAAAGACAGAATAAGTTGAAAAAAAATATCAAAGAAGAGCTGTGGAAAAAAAAAAAAACAATTGGCAAAAGAGAGAAATTGACTGTCAGAGTAAATTCCCCAACATATTCAGATGCCTAAACATCAGCAAAAATTACAAGTCATACTAGGAGACAGGAAGAAATGACCCAGCCAAAGGAACAAACCAAATATCCTGAAGAAATGCAGGATAAGACAATTAACTAATGATAGCCACATAACTCTCCTAAATCAATTCAAAGAATTTAAAGAAAATATGACTAAAGAGATAAAAGATATTAAAAAGACACTGGGTGAGCATAAAGAATCATTTGAAAGCCTGCAAAGAAAAGTAACAGAGTTATGTGAATGAAAGATACGATGGATGAGATTAAAAATACATCAGAGGCACATAAGAGCAGATATGAATTGCTTGAAGACAGAATTAGTGATTTCAAAGACAGAACATCTAAACTGCACAGAAAGAGAAGAGAATGGAAAAATGGAAAAGGGCTCAGAGAACTGAATGACAATGCACAAACATATGCATTATCAGAAGAGAATGAAAAAGGGGCAGAAAGAATATTTGAAAAAATAATGACCAAAAGCTTCCCAAGCCCTATGAAAGACATAAATACCACCATCCAAGGACAACACACCCCAAACAGTGTAAATCCAAATAGACCTACCCCGAGACACCTACTATTCAGAATGACAAATATCAGAGATAAAGAGAGGATTCTGAAAGCAACAAGAGAAAAGCAAAGCATCACATACAAAGGAAATTCGATAAGATTAAGTGCCAACCTCTCATCAGAAACTATGGAGGAGAGAAGAAAGTGATACAATGTATCTAAGGTACTGAAAAAGAAAAACTGCCAGCCAAGAATTCTATATCCGGCAAAACTGTCCTTCAAAAATAAGGGTGAGTTCAAAGTCTTCAAAGACAAACAAAAACTGATAGAATATGTTACCAAAAGACCAGAGTTACAAGAGATACTAAAGGGAGTGCTGTAGCCTGATAGGAAAAAACAAGGGCAAGAGACTTGGAGAAGAGTATAGAAATGAAGATTATTAAGAAGGGTGAATTAAAGAGTAAAAAGACAGACAATAGTATGATATGACAACAGAAAGCCAAAGGACAAAATGGATGCAGTACGTAATGCTTTTAGAGTAATAACATTGAATGCTAATGGATTGAACTCCCCAATCAAAAGACATAGACTGATAGAATGCATTTAAAAATATGAGCCATCTATATGCTGTCTACAAGAGACTCATCTCAGATGTAAGGACACATCCAGGTTAAAAGCGAAAGGTTGGAAAAAGATATTCCGTGCAAATAGTAACCAAAAAAAGTAGCTGGAGTAGCAATAATACTAATATCGGGCAAAACAGATTCTAAATGCAAAACTGTTGTAAGGGATGAAGAAATTCATTATATATTAATAAAAGGAACAATTCACCAAAAAGAAATAACTATACTAAATATTCATGCACCTAACCTGAGTGTCCCAAGATACATGAGAAACATACTGGCAAAACTGAAGGGAGAAATAGATGTCTCTACAATAAAAGTTGGAGACTCCAATACACCATTCTCAGTATTGGATAAAACATCTGGACATAGAATAAATAAAGAAATAGAAAGCTTGAATAATATGATAAATGAACTAGACCTAACAGACATCTATAGAGCAATGCACCCCAAAACAGCAGGATATACATTCTTTTCAAAAGCTCATGGATCCTTCTCCAAGATAGACCATATGTTGGGTAACAAGACAAATCTCAATAAATTTTAAAAGATTGAAATTATACAAATCACTTTCTTTGATCATAACAGAATGAAGCTGGAAATCAATAATGGATGGAAAAAGGGAAAATTCATAAACATATGGAGATTAAACAACATACTCAAATAATGGGTTAAAGAAAAAATTGCAAGAGAATTCAGCAAATATATTGAGACTAATGAAAATGAGAACACAACATATCAAAACCTATGTGAATTAGTCAGGGTTCTCTGGGGAAACAGAACCGACAGGAGATATACATAAACAGTATGAGATTTTAAAAAATTCTTTCATGCAACCATGGGGATGCACAAGTCCAAATTCCACAGGGCAGGCTCCAAATCAGGGGCTCCAATGAAGGTCCTTGATGAGTTCCCAGGAGACACTGACTGTCCAAAGATGAGCTGGAAAATTCTCTCTGAATGCTGAAATCACTTCCCCTTTTAAGGCCTTCAACTGATTGGATAAAACGTCACTCCTTGGTTGATTGTAGATGTACTTAGCCGTCAATGCAAACAATTCACTGATGATTAAAGTCCATGAAATATTCTTGTATTACAGTTAGTCCTGTGCTTGCTTGACCAAACAACTGGGCACCATTACCTGGCTGAGTTGACACATTAGCCTAAGCCATCTCAGCAAAGGCAGTGCTGAGAGGGAATTTTATAGCCCTAATACTTACATTAAAAAAAGAAGAAAGAGCTAAAATTGAAGATCTAACTGCACACCTGGAAGAACTAGGAAAAGAACAGCAAACTAATCCCAAACCAAACCAAAGGAAAGAAGTAGTAAAGACCAGAGCAGAAATAAATGAAATTGGGAACAAAAAAACAATAGTTAGGATCAACAAAACCAAAAGTTGGTTCTTTGAGAAGATCAACAAAATTGACAAAGCCTTAGCTATATGAACAAAGAAGAAAAGAGATAAGATGCAAATAAAATCAGAAATGAGAGGGGGGACATTACCACTGACCCTGTAGAAATCAGATAGATCATAAGAGGATACTATGAACAATTGTATGCCAAAAAATGAGACAATATAGATGAGATGGACAAAATCCTAGAAACAAACACACCGCCTACACGACCCTAGAAGAAATAAAAGACCTCAACAACCAATCACAAGTAAAGAGATTGAAACAGTCATCAAAAACCTCCCAAAAATAAAAAGCCCCAGACCAGATGGCTTTATAGGTAAACTCTACCAATCATTCAAAGATGATCTAATACCAATCTTGCTCAAGCTCTTCCAAAAAATTGAACAGGAAAGAAGGCTGCCAAACCCTTTCTATTAAGCCAACATCACCCTAATATCTAAATACTTGCAAACCAAACCCAAAAGCACATTAAAAGAATTATACACCATGATCAAGTGGGTTTTATCCCAAGTATGCAAAGGTGATTCAATGCAAGAAAATCAATTTAGTGTAATAAACTACATTGATAAATTGAAAAAGAAAAATCACATGATCCTCTCAATTGATGCAAAAAAGGCATTTGCAAAAATACAGCATCTTTCTTGATAAAAACACTGCGAAAGACAGGAATAGAAGGAACTTTCTCAATATGGTAAAGTCCATATATGACAAGCCTACAGCTAGCATTGTACTCAATGGTGAAAGCCTGAAAGATTTCCCTCTGAGATCGGGATCAAGACAAGGATGCTCACTGCCACCACTGTTATTCAATATTGTGCTAGAGGTTCTAGCTAGAGCAATTAGGCTAGATAAAGAAATAAAAATCATCCAAATAGGAAATGAAGAAGTAAAACTTTTGCTATTTGCTGATTTTTATGATTCTATGTCAACAAAATCCTGAAAATCCACAATAAAACTACTACAACTAATAGATGAGTTCAGCAAAGCGGTGGGATACAAGATTAATATGCAAAAATCAATAGCATTTCTATTCACCACTGATGTAGAATCTGAGGAGAAAATCAGAAAAAAATCCATTTATAATAGTGACTAAAAAAATCAAGTATTTAGGAATAAACTTAACCGAGGATATAAAGGGCCTGTATTCAGAAAACTACAAAACACAGCTAAAGAAACTGAAGAAGACTTAAATAAATGGAAGGACATTCCATGTTCATGGATTGGAAGACTAAATATCATTAAGATGTCAATTCTACCCAAACTGATTTACAGATTAAATGCAGTCAAAAATAAAAATCCCAACAGATTTTTTTTTTTTTTTTTTCAGAAATGGAAAAGCCAATTAGAAAATTTATTTGGAAGGGTAAGGGTAGCCAAAAATGTCTTTAAAAAGAAGAATAAAGTTGGAGGACCCTCACTTTGGGACCTTAAAGCATATTACTTAGCTACAGTGGTAAAAACAGCCTGATGCTGGCATAAAGACAGACAGATTGACAAGTGGAACTGAATCAAGAACTCAGAAATAGACCCTCACATCTATAGCCAAGTGATTTTTTGACAAGGCTGGTCAAGCCCTCCCAGCTGGGCCAGAACAGTCTATTTAACAAATGGTGCCAGGAAAACTGGTTAGCCATATCCAGAAGAAAGAAAGAGGACCCTTATCTCACACCTTACACAAAAATTAACTCAAAATGGATCAAGGATTTAAATATAAATGCAACAACCATAAAACTCCTAGATCTTCAAGATCTTGTGGTAGGCAATACTTTCTTGGACCTTATACCCAAAGTACAAACAACAAATGAAAAAATAGATCAATGGAACCACCTCAAAATTAAATACTTTTTTTGGTTCACAGGACTTTGTCAAAAGGGTGAAAAGGCAGCCAACTCAATGGGAGAAAATATTTGGCAATCACATATCTGATAAGGGTTTAATATTCATGATTTATAAGGATAAATAAAAAGACAAACTACCTGATTTAAAAATGGACAAAAACTTGAAAAGACAACTGTCCAAAGAAGAAATACAAATTGCAAAGAAGCACATGAAAAATTTTTCAACAACACTAGCAGTTAGGGATATGCAAATCAAAGCTACGAGATATCTTTTCACCCCTATTAGACTGACCACTATTAAAGTCAGAAAACTTTAAATGTTGGAGAGGATGTGGGGAGATAGGGACGCTTATTCACTGTTGGTGGGAGTGTAGAATGGCACAGCCACTATGGAGGACTGTTTGGCAGTTCCTAAGGAAGTTGAATATAGACTTACCACGTGACCCGGCAAGTATATTAAGTATATTCCGAGAAGAACAGAGGGCCGTGATATGAATAAACATCTGCACATCGATGTTCATAGCAGTATTATTCACAATAGCCAAAAGCTGGAAACAACCCAGGTGTCTATCAACTGATGAATGGATAAACAAATTGTGCAGTATACACACCATGGAATATGCAGCAGTAAAAAGAAATAGTCATGACAACATGGATGAACCTGGAGGACATTATGTTGAGTGAAGCAAGCCAGACACAAAAGGATAAATACTGTATGATTGCACTAATTTGAACTAATTATATTATGTAAACTCATGGAATTAATAATTAGAATATAGATCACCAGAAAATAGAATGAGGGTAGAGAATGGATAGTTAAGAATTAATCTGTGCAGAATTGGTTCAGAGGTTGTTTGTAAATCTTTGGAAATGAATGCAAAAGGTGAAAGCATGTCATGGTGTTTGTGACTAGCAGAGCTCTTATATGGGTAGACAGTGGTTGAAAGGGAAAGTCTGAGGACATGTATATTACTAGAAGGAAAGCTAAAAACTGTAACATGGGACTGTATAACATAGTGAAATCTCATGTAAAATATGAATATGGGTGATATTACATATATAAGACTGTTTTACAAAATTTAAATACAAATATACTAGAGAGAAGGAAACAGAATAGCAGCTATTTGTGGAAGGGGAAGCACAGAGAGATTGAGAGGTGATGAGTTTTGTTTGTTTGGTTTTTGTCTATTATTATTATTATTTTTACTGGAATAATGAAAATGCTCTAAAAATGATTGAAGTGATGAATGCTCAACTATGTGATTATAGCTGAATAGCGTTGATTGTACACTGTGGTGGATTTATGCTTTATTAATATGTATCAATAAAATTTATTTGTTAAATAATAATAGGTGCTTAAATTGTAGTTGCAAATATTACATTTCTTAATTGTTATAATTCTACTTTTTCCTTTTAATAATGGGAAATTTTATCCATACATAAAAGTAGACATAATAGTATAATTTATGGGCCCATCAATTTCAATACTTATCAAGTCATGGCCACTTTTTTTTCTATACCTCCACCCATTTCCCCCTTCCCTGAATTATTGTGAAACAAACTTCTGACATCTTATGATTTCATCTGTAAGTATTTCATTGTCTCTCTAAAAACACAACTCTAATACCATTATCATGCCTAATATATTAAAATTAATTTTTAATATCATTAAAATCCAAGCAATGTTCAAATTTCAGTTTCCTCATGAATGTAATTTTTTTAGTTTGACTTTTTAACCAGGATCCAAGTAACATTCATGTGATGTGATTTGTTGAAATGTCTTTTATGTCTTTTTTCATCTCTATCGCCCCCTTCCTTTTTCCTTATAATTTATATATTGAGGAAACCAAGTGATTAACTCTAGAGTCTCCCACAATCTAGGTTTTGATAAATGCACCTCCAGGATTTAGCTTCGCTTGCTCCTCTGTTCTCTGGGCTTCCTGAGAATTGGAGCTGGATCCAGAGGCTCGAGAGGAGGACACACAGATCCTCCTGAGATAACGGGTCCCCTTTGTACAGGAAAGACGGGATCATGCCGGGCTCTTCTCTTCATCTACCCATTTTCAAAGCAATTAAATAGTTCACCAGCTCCTCCAACAGGGGCCACTTAGTCAGTTTTAAAAGATATCACTCTTGCATTTAAGCATATATAATTTCTTCCTTTTAAATTTAAACTATAGACGTTTTTAATTTTCCTGAACTGACCTTCTCCAAGAACAGTCGCTCGCCACTGGCAGAGGCTGGCTTTTCTGTTCTTGGTACAGAGGACGCGCATGGAATGAGAACTGAGGGTCAGGAAGAGGCCCAGGCCTTTGGCAAGTGGGTCATCGGTCACGTTTTCCCTCAGCTGATGGGAGTGGATGTAGCGGTTTGCGGTGGTAGGAAGTAGACGCAACTCGCAAAAACATTCCTGAGATGATTTTGGTGATGAAGAAGCAACCATGCATAGTGGTTTCTAGGTGCAGGGGCCATTTACTCCTCACAACCACCTTAAAAAGAGTGTATTAGTTTCCCAGAGATGCTGTAACAAAGCACTACTAACTGGGTGCCTTCAAATAAAGAAATGGATTGTCTCACAGTCATGGAGGCCAGAAGTCCTAAGTCAAGGTGACGCCCAGGACTTGTTCCCTCTGAAGGGTCCAGGGAAGGCTCCTGCACTGCCTCCATCCTAGGCTGGTGGCAGCGTCACCGCAGTCGGCCTCCATCGTCCCGTGGCCGCCTTCCCTCTGGGTCTTGCTGCCCCTGCTCCCCTATTCTAAGGACCCGGTCATATTGGATTGAGGCCCACCCTATTCAGTGTGAGCTCTTTCTAATTAATTCCATCTGCAAAGACCCTATTTCCAGATAAGGGCACGATCACAGGTACTGGGGGTTAAGGCTTTTTGGGCGGACACAAGTCAAGCCAGCAACAGGAGGAGCTGCCCTAATCCCTGTTTTCCCGACCATAAAAACGAGGCCCAGCGGTTAGGTAGCCCGCCCCGGGTCATGCAGTGGGCAAGTGGACCACGCGAGCGTCAAACCCCGCAGTGTCACTCTGGAGTCTGTCCTCAGCCCTGCACTGTGCAGGCGACAGCACGAAGGACAGGAAGCAAAAAAAGGAGGCATCTCTGCGTGCTTGTTCTTCAAGATGAAGGAGATTCCATCTTAGGTGCAGGCTAAGCCAACGAGGCCAGGAAAAGAGAGGACTTGGGTAATGAGAGGCCAGGGAGGTGAAGGGCAGGGCAAGATGCTAAGTCAAGGGGCCTAAGCACGTGACCCCAGCCCCTGCTGCTCAAAAGAACTAGGTGCCATGCAGAGCCCAGCTGTGCTGCCTCTGGGCCTGCATGGCCCCCACGGCTGCCACTGGCTGCACACGGCCACCCCACCCCTGAGTGTGCCTAGAGGGGATTGCAGTAGATTGCGTGTGTGAAATGCACGCCTCGTTTCAAAGCTTAGCACACACACAAAATGCAAACCAGGACATTAAATTACAGGTTACGATGACCATATTTTAGGTACAGTGGGCTAAATATTGATTAATTTCAGCTGTCCCTCTAACTTTTTTTAAGGCAGCTACTAAAAAATGTAAAATGATGCAGCTGGCCCCTCCCCGTGTCTGATCGCAGGTTCCATTTGGACGGTGCAACTCTAGAAGATACAACTCCTCACCCTGAGTCCAGAGGACAGTGCAACACAGACACTTCCTCTCGGCCTACCAGGGGTGTATGCTAAATATCTTCTCACTGCTTTTCCTCCAGACCTCTGAGCCAGTTTGCCAGTTTTGGGGTCCCATAGGGCTTTCTTTAATGGACTGAGAAGGAAAACTAGAGGTGGCACTTCAGGTCCAAGGCATGGGAAGAAGTGGAGAAAGAAGTATGAAGAAAAGGAAAGTGCCATTCCCCATCTAGATATACAGAACTTTCTCCTGATGACATGGACCACCTACTGGAATAACTCGTGTGCTGTTTCCCCATGGTATCCTCTCTCTTTTCTCCCTATTCCCCAGAACGCTTTCTGTTCTGCCAGTGTGATATGGGCCAGCAAGAAAGGGGTGGAGAATAGTTTAGGAGTGAAGTGTGCTCATTTCCTTTTGCTGCTATCACAATTTACCACAAACTTCATGGCTTAAAACAATACAAATGGATGCGTTCACAGTTGTGGGTCAGAAGTCCACAATGGATGTCCATGGGCTGCAATTGGGTGTTGGCAGGGCTGTGTTCCTGCTGCTGGCTCCGTCTCCTTGCCTTTTCCAGCATCTAGAGGCTGCCCCACTCCTCGCCCTGTGCCCTCTCCCATCACTCCCACTTCTGCTTCCTCTGTCGTCATACCTTCCCCGACTCTGCCCTCCTCTCTGCCTCCCTCTTTGACTGAGATGGGTCTTGTGAGTACATTGAGCCCACATGGATAATTCAGGAGAATCTCCCCATCTCAAGATCCTTGACTTAATCCACAAAATCCCTTTTTCCACGTAAGGAAACCTAGTCACCGGTTTCAGGGACTTGGACACGGGTGTCTCTGGGGACCATCACTGTCCCCCCACCAAAGGGGGTGTCGCTGTCTCCCTTGTCCGCTGGGGGAATCTGCCTTGGACAAGTGTGGGCACATTCTCCAGACAAAAGGAAGAGGAATGGAGGTAAGTCTAGAGAGAGATATTGGATGGTGAACAGGGAGGAGTATCTTTCTGAGGGGAGGAATAGGGGGCCATGGACAGCCAGGGAGAAGCTGCTGCTGGAGAAAGGGGGCCCAGGCAGCAAGCTGACGGCTGACGGCTGCCTGAGCGAGGGCACACTGCCCCCAACGGGGCTCAAACCAGGACCCAGCTCCAAGTTACCTGTAAAGGTTTATCTAAAACGTGACCAGCACCTCCTTCTTGGTATGCCACTGTCTCCCCCTTTTCCCGGATTCCTATAAGAAACCTGACACTAATTAGCGCAAGAAGGGAAAAAAGGCAGCTGAACCATGAGCCACCCTGGAAACACACCAAGAAATGAGAAACACTGACCTCTGCCCCAAAGAACAGCAAGAGTGGGAAACCGCCCCCGCAGCCGAGCCACTGTGGACTCGGGGTGCAAATGTTTACGACAAAGCTTGGAGGATCTGATAAGCTCGACCAGCTGCTCAGCTCCTGCTGAGGCTTGGGTGTCCTTGCCTCTTGCTGTGTCATGCCACGTCCCCTCCCCGCCCGCTCTGGCCCACCGCCTGTGTGTGCGCGTGTGTGTGCGTGCGCGTGTGTGCCGGTCCCGCTTCCCCGTGAGAGCCCGGCTGACCCGCCCGTCTCCTGCTGTCCCTGCTGCTCTGACTTGCTCTTTGCTGCCTCTTTCCTCTCCTTCCTCTTTCTGCCTAGCAACTTGCCTCCTGGTGAGTATGACAGCCAGCCCCAAGCCCTGTGAGAAGATGGAGGGTGTGGTTTGCGGTGTTCGCAGCTTTGAGACTGAAGTGAGCGGTGGAAGAACTTTCCACTGTTTTATTTATAAGTGAGATGGGTTGCTCAGGAAGGAGTGTGTATAATCTGCTGGGACCTCCGGTGCAAGTGAAGGAAAAAATAAAGACAATAAAGTTCACAGGAGATAACATTTAGAAATGTTTCTTTCTGTAAAATTAGGACAGAAAGGGGCAGTTTAAAAGGAGCAGAGCTCCTTTAGCTTGGGTTCTTTCCCTCTTGTTGATTCATCTCGAGGCTCCTTTGAGGAATCGAGTTGCCCTGTGGCTTACCGTGACTTTGTTATTCTGTTTTAAAGTAAACGTGGAAAAGGAGTTGGAAGGACATCCATGGAACTAAGTATAAAAACCATTGTCGATTACGGCATCTGAAGAATGCAGAGCGAACAGAATGCGAATAAAGGACTTGGACTTGGACTGGCCACACTAACAACTCCTTTGGGCAGTCGGCTTTAAATTAATTGCTTTGAAGTCTGCTTTACTTTAAATTTTATTTCATCCTAAAATAGCTTCCTTAAAACTTTAAAACTACGTATGATTTTAAACCCGTAAATATTTACTGTTTTCAAGTTGATTTTAAAAAGTATCCGCTTCCCTTGATTTTCAAGGATGAAGTGCCAAATACCAGGGCTCCTTTTAGAAGAGCTTAAAATAACTTCGGCCGGAGGGCAGGTGCCATGTGTCTTTCCTTGAGTCTGGGGTGGGGGTGGGGGGCTAAGTTAAATATAGCTGAGTGGGCCCAGGCAGCAGAAGTCAGATACGGAAACACGTGCTTCCAAAGATCGTGAGGCTCCCTGGAATTAAGAAGAGCTCGAGGGCCACAGGGGACTCTTCTAAGGGCCAGTGAGGAGGGCGGTAAGGTTGGCGAATGCAGTGGGCGAAAGGGAGAAGCACTTGGTTGCAGGCTACGGAGTCCTTCGGCGGCTGCCCCCGGTGGCGGGGGGCGATGTCCGCGCGTCCAGCCTGTCCATTCCGTGGTGTCCATGAGGGTCACTCCTCCTGCACCAGGAACGGGAGGGGTGAGCTGTTTCCACTTGGGCCTCGTCTTCCTGCCGCCCCGGGAGCAAACCCTGCGCCCCAGCAGGCTCCGGCCTCGTTTTCATGCCGCGAACCAGCAGGTCACTGAGAACCCCATTTACAAGCGGAACGCTATTTTATTTGTATCTTAAAGCACCCACAGCTTAAAGACCTAGCCTGGATCTACTGCCACCTCAGAAGCGGCGAGAGCCTGAAACCCTGGCAGCTGTGCCTCCTCTGGGTCTCTCTGACCATTGCCAAGCATCCCTACGGCATCTGGATTACTTCCCTAGTTCACCCTCTCCCGGCTTATTAGCCACAGTTATTTCTTAAAAATAAATAAGGAATTCCAGTGCTTTTAACTGAGAGCAGAAAGTTGTGAACGGTTATTTTCCTGAAAGAAAGTTGGTTTTTAATTGGAACGAAGGGGTATTGTGCAAAGTCAAGGAATTATTATATGAGCATCACCATGTGTTCATGCGGCCAGCTTGTTTGTTTATAACCTCTTGCGCACTCGGCCTGCTTCCAAAAATGATGCTCCTTTGAATCTCAGAAAAAGTGTTTTGCTGCATGGTAATTACATGTTTTTCATCTGGGAAAAAGAAAATGCCAGAAAACCAAGAGAGTATCTCCTGCCTCCAGTATAATTCGGCATTTACATCAAAGTATGCACATTAATCGAATCTTGAGTTACTGATTAAAATAGAGTTTAGGGACATCATTGTCATGGATCATTTTAGTAGGCTCAATGGCTCTTGCATGAACTGTTTTTACTTTGACAGAAAACAACATTTTAAATTTAATTAGTTAAACGTATACAACATGTACTTCCAAAGACTGTGAACCTACATAGAATTATATGAGAGAATGATAACCATGAGTTGACTGTTCTAAACAAAATGACAAATAGGGCCACATGCACAAAAACAATAGCACGAATTGCTCTTCAATGGCAATAATAGGGGACACTTCTGGAAGTTAAATACCCAAATCAAAAACATGCTAGCAGTATGACTTGGTTTGGAAAAATGGCTTCCAACTGCTCTTACCTTACTAATTATAGGCTCGGTGGTTTTTTGTTTTTTTTCTAATTTATTTATTTTTTATTGTGGGTAAAAATCAAAATTTTCACAGTTTTTGAAAGGACAGTCTATACTAGAAGCAGTCATTAATCGGCATCCGTTTGGGGCTACCCTTACCATTCACATGCAGCTGAGCTAACGACATTAAACCTACCTGTCCTCACCACTAGGTACCGCTCCCAGTATGGAGACGAGTCAACCTGGACAACCCTCGGTGGACCCACAGGCAGCCCCTCCAGCAGAGGGAGGGGGCAGTTCTTCATCACCTCCCACTCAAAATGGCCTGGAGAAGGAAGATTCCTGCAGCCCACTCCAAGCACCAGAGAAAGAGGCAGGTGTGCAGCCTCGTGATATCTCCGAAGAGTTGAATCGACAACTGGAAGATATCATAAGCACGTATGGGTCGGCTGCCGGCACAGCTGGGCAGGAGGGCCCTGGCAAGGCCAAGGAGAATGCAGAATCCCCTGACCACGAGGATGGGGACGGTGAAGAGCCCATGGAGGAAACGGAAAGGGAACCCGCTGCTCCTGGAGAGTCAACTGCAGCCAAAGAGCCTGTCAGCAATAAAGAGCAAAAATTGGAAAAGAAAATCCTAAAGGGATTAGGCAAGTAGTTTATTCTACTCTATGACTTTTCTGTCTTTGAATTTGTCCTGAAATGGGGCACTTCTTCCAACCTTTACTACAAGCCATGTTCAGATAGCTATGTCTCTCACTGGGTGATCCTAACAGCCTCCTTCAGGGGTTCCCTGCATCTCCTCTTGCCATACCTGCCCCAGCCCCTTCCCCTCCCTAGAGCCCAAGAGAACTTCCCATTGCTCTTCAGACAAAGACCAAAGTTCTGAACATGGTCTTTAAGGCCCTCACTTGTCTCTCCTACTTTATCTCATATCACTCTGCCCCACACCTCCCCTTCCGGAACATTCTACCTCTATCTGTCCCTCCCCCACTACTGCTACTGCCAAAGAACTAGTCATTCTGATCTGCTTGTTCAGTTCTTGGAACATGCAAACTGCATCCCTCATCAGAGCCTGTGCACATCCCATTTTCCTTACCTAGAAATCTCTACCTATTCCTTACCCCACCTTCAACTCAGCCCTTCACCTAACACGTACAGATGGTATTTTCTTAGCCCAACACTAAAGTCTTCTTATCTTGTGTTTTTATTTTCCATACATCTTTCCTTTACAGGATTTTTCAGCTTTTGAAGTTATGTATTTACTGTTTGTGATTATTTGGTTAATTTGTATCTTCCCCACGAGCTCTTCTGTCTCAAAGGCAGGGGACTGTTTGCATATTTGGATATCGTTACATGCCTAGTGCTAGGACAGTGGATGGAAAGTACTAGGAACTCGATAAATATTTGGTGCAAGAATGAATGAAAGAGAAAATTGTTTAAAGAAAAGCTAGCCAGTGGAATCTGGATTTAAACAAAATATAAATGTAAGGATGGTTTTTGCCTATAAAAGGATTGTCCAGGGGCATTGAAGAGTATGTTCCACTATTATATAAAATGGTTTTCATTTAACACAGCTCCTCCAGAGTTGAGTAGAGTTGAGTTGAGTGGCAACCACTGCAGAAAATGTACATGTACTTTCATTAATCCATTGGTTCAGCACATATTTATCAATGCCTAGTCTTTGTGAGGCACTGTGTTCAGTTTCCAAAGATAAAGATGTCATGGCCCTTCGGTTAAGGTGCTCTAGGCACAGAGAGACAGACATGTAAACTGGTCATTATACTGGGTAAGTGCTGGAATACACACAGGAAAATTGTTAGGAAAGCATGGAGGAACTGGCAGCACTGACAGTGACGGTGAAAGGATGAGAGAGTTCATTTCTTAGCTATGAGAGAAAGCATGTGACTCACATATGAGAGGCCCCCTGCCTGTCTACCCCAGTGAATTTCATGAACACACGCACTACAATACCACCTCGGATGTGATACCTTCCTTGAAATGGTCAGGTGATGCCAGTGTTGCCTTTCTCAGTTGCCCACTGAGTTTCCTGCAGCAATAATTTGTCTATACATGCCTCCCACGCTGGACAGAGACTCTGTCATGGCCTTCCTCATTTCTGGAAGACAGGGTGATAGAATGGAAGAGATCATCATCATTGGAGCCAGAACTGGGTTGAAATCCCAGTAAAAGGCGATCTGTAAACCCAGAGGGTTTCAATTCTGTCATAGGGCATCACTAGGATGTTGGCACTCGTTGCCATCAAATGCTTTCTGCATGACACACTCAATGGCTATGGGCAAAGCATACTTAGCCCACCTGGCATAAAGGTTAAAATAACCCAGGTGATACCTTTAAAACGTCTACCAGGTTGCAAAGTCCAAGTTTGGGATCATGCTAGTGTTCTGGAACTTTGGGGAAGAGAATAAAGTTGCTCTGTTTTAACGAGCTATTTTCCCTTCTCTATCCAATATCTCAGAAATGTCCCTTTGCATTAGTGACTATTAAAGTTTCCACAAGACCGAATACAAGATCTCATCCCAGAGGTGAATGATTTCAAGTGTTCCTAACCAGGAATGTTCTTTTGCTGTATCCCTCTAAGCCTACTTTGTACATAGGAATTTGTGTGTGTTCTGTCAAGAAGATGGGTAGGAAGAAAGTAGTGGTAAAGTCAAAGCTGGCCAGTTTTAGTTGCTACTTCTCTTCCATGTGTTATTTCATAATTTATATTAGCCTTACAATAAAAAATAATCAGAAAAATATTTTTCGGAGAATGAAAAAATTTCATCTCTCTAATTCTGCCACTAACTACAGGTGACCATATTTAGTTGACCAGGTGCCCAGAACCATTGTTTATGACCTGGAGTGGCCTGGTGGTCTCCTGCAGGCTACTGGCCCTTTCATGCCAGCCCCTGAGTGCCACTGTCCTATCCCCAAAACGCTGGGCTATTTCAGCTATGTTATGAGCTATAACACCGTTGGCAGGCTAACCTAAACATGCCACCACCATTTTAAGCATTGCTGGCGCTTGAATCATGGCCCCCACAAAGGCATGTTCAGGTCCCAACCCCTGTTCCTGTGGGTGTGAGCCCATTTGAAATAGGACCCTTGAAAATGTTATTAGTTAAGGTGTGCCCAAACTGAATCCAGGATAACTGAAGTCCTTAGAAGAAAAGGAAATGGGACACAGAAAGAGAAGCCATGGGAGACGCAAGAAGCTAGAAGTCAACAGAACTCGGGAGAGAAAGAAGATGCCGCCACATGCGTTGCCATGTTAGAGAAAAGCCAAGGAACCCCAAAGATTGCCAAGCAGCCAGAATATACTACCCTGGGAGGAAGCAAGCCATCTTCTGAAACTGTGGGCCGATAAATTCCTATTCTTAAGTCAACCCGTTGTAGGGTATTTGTTTTAGCAGCTAGGAAGCTGAAACAAGCTTTATTCCAGTTTCCTGCCAGTGACTTTAGCAAGCTTCTTGGCTGTTAGTGAATTAAATGGCACTGCACTATTGTCTACTAGTGGTCTTCAAATTCAACTGTGCATTAGATTCAAATGCAGAATTTGTCTAAAATACCATCCCCTGAGCCACACACACAGATTCAGGACCAGGAGGTCTGGAGTGAGACTGAGACATCATGGGTAACTTTGACACAGATTGTGGAACCAATGATTCTGACACTTCAGAAAATGCTTCCCCCATCCTCTAGGAAAAAATTAAAGTACAGGCTGTGGGCCTTTTTTTAAAACCTATTTGTGCCTTTTCTAGAATTTTAGCAAGTCTTTCAGCCCCTACCTGAAGATATATCCTTAGGTTTTGCTTATACACATGATGAAAGTAAGTCTTTATTTTTTGAATGTTTATTGGATACTACATCATTGGTATTTTGAGATGCTGAAATTTTTTTGACTCTCTAACCCCAAATTTTCCAAAGTGTGTACTTTGGGTCCTTTGAGATTTCAAAGTTAGTTTCTTTGCTGCCAGAATTCTCTGACCTTTTATATATACAACGAAAATCTCCAAAAGTGGAGGTTATAGTTTGTAGTATTTCTTAAATTTATTGGACCACAAGACCCTCGAAGACCACTCTATTTGGGAAATGTCTCTAGAACTCAGGATTTGTTTTCTCTTCAGGGGCTACATATCCCCCACAATCAGCTCACCAGCCAGGCAAGTCATTCTGCCTTGGCACCTGAACTGAAAGAAACAAAAGTGATTTCCCGTTAGGCAGCACTGTGACACCATGACAGGGTCCTGCAAACAGCCGGCGCTCTCCCATGCCTCTCCACCCCCACTGACTCAGGAGGGTTTCGTTGATGGCTCCTTGTCAACGTTCAGTGGTCCACCCGAGCAGCACATAGCAACAGGCACCACACAGTGATAAAATGTAATATACCTCTTGATATTTGGATGGATCACGGAGTGAGTAGGAAACCCATCAGAGAAGACGAGCCTCATCCACAGGCCCACTCTGTCTTCTAAGACTGGTCGGAAAGACGGCAAGGGGCAGACCTGAGGTCCCTAATGCCGTGGGACAGGAGGAATATAGAAACCTTTGGCAAATGGGTTGAGAGAGTTGACCCTGGTTCAGCTCTCGGACTTTGTCTTCCTAGTTGCAGGTGAGTTTCAGTTCTGCTTTCAGAGAGGCCCCCGGGTTAGCAGGCTGGTGCTCTGAGAGGGCTTTGGGCACGCAGACCCTTGCTTCCCTTGGCGTGGTCCCTTTCCCAGATGGTGGGTGCCTGCACCTTCATTGGACTCCTCGTGCCACTCAGAGGGTGGTAACCTGCTGCTTGAACACAAATGCTAAATTCTGTGGAAGCCACCGCAGACAGCCAGAGGGACACAGCAGAAAGAACAGTACACCGAGACTGCCAAGTACAGAGTAGCCTCAGAGAGAAGCCAGCACCTAGCCAGGTCCTGGAAGGGGAGGAGGTGCAGGGAGGCAGGGCGTCCCCTTGACCAGCTGGAATTAGTCCCGCTTCTCCCTCCCAACCCACTGGATGCTTGGAGACAAGTGTTCCAGGCACCCCGGAAAGGCACACGGGGCAGTCTAAGAAGACAAAAGGAGGAACAATGGGGAAAGAAAAGAAGGAACCTGAGGCTCACCATAAAGTAATCATGAACAAGCATGTTAAAAAATATGGCCTCAACTCCACTAGGGAGTTGAAATTGCCAACAGAGATGAAGGCTGGAGGGAGAGGGGAAGGCCTGGGAAGGCTGCACAGGAATTGCGGAGACAGAGGGGCCTCCGAGCCTGGCTCGACTTCCCTCCTTGCCTTCTCCACTTAGTGGGAAATCTGGTCAGAGTGAGTCCCAGATTGGGTGGGAATGGGTGGGCTCCCGCACAGAAACGAGGAGATGTGTTCCCCAAAGATGAGGGGAAAGAGGCACTAGAAGAAGAGGAATCACAGAAACCAAGAGGGCGGCTAACCTGGCCGTGTGTCTGCTTCGGGCTATAGCTGAGTATCAGCTCAGTGCCTCAAGACCAGCCATTTCAGTCGAGTCAGCAATTTTGATGGATTGTTCTACTTATCTTTTATTAATTAAAATGGGAAAATGGGTGATTTGCTATTTAATAAATTCACTATTTTTGGTGGATGAATTCTGTCCAATGGGAAGAGCATGGGAAGGAGGAACAAGGATTCTTGGATTAAATACAGGGAGGACTACTGTCCTAGTGGGTGTTTATTGAGACTCTGCTGTGAACCTGCCACTTTCACACCCATTTTCACACACGTCTCAGCTAACCCTCACATACACTGTACGGTCCCTTCCCACAGGAGGAAAAGCATGATGCCCGAGGCTCAGCTAGGCTGAGCGGCCCAAGCCTGAGATAAGTAGAAAGTGGTCCATCTGAGATTCCAGCCCAAATCTGGCAGCAGCTTGACACTTGTTTTTGAAAATGTCCTTATGCTTATTTTTTTTAAGGCAAAGAAGCCAACTTGCTCATGCAGAATCTGAACAAGTTGCACACACCTGAAGAAAAGTTTGATTTTCTATTCAAGAAATACGCTGAATTGGTAAGATCCTTGATTCGCTCTTTTTGTAGGAAAGATGCATGGTGTGGCGCGAGCTGGAAAAAGAAGGCTGTTAGTGTGTCATGCACGTCGTGTGACCCAAGGCTAGTTACCTCAAACAAGCCAAGTCTAGAATCCATGAGAGGAGAAGAACTTTTTTTAATGGAAAAGAAAAAGACCACTGAGAGAAGGAAGAAAGAGGATAGAGTTGGAGTTTAACCCACCTTCAGTTAACTGTAAAATTGGGACAAGGGAAAGAGAAGTATATAGATGACTAAAAATTGTGACTATTCCAAAGTCCTTTTAGCTTTAGAATAAAACAGAAATATACTGGACATCAGGATAATCAAATCTTCAAGCTTTCATTTCTTTCTTGTGCCCCGGTTTTTCGAGGGGTCCCCTCAGGAAGGTGGAGGGCTGGGTTAACGCCATCCCTCAGTTGATGGCCGACTGGTTGCTTGATGGAGCCTCTTTGAGCTACGTTCCTCTCCTCCCCTCCTTCAATGGCAAAGCTTTGGTGGTGAGCTGTTATGGACCACAGGGAGTGGGGAAAGCCACTCCCACAATCACGAGGATCCCTGAGTGGGTTTTCATCTCACCAGCATGTTAGCGTGGAGCACCATGGAGAAGAGGGGAAGGTTGGCGAGGCCAGTCACTCCAGTTTCTAGCTGTATTAGTCAGCCAAAGGGGTGCTGGTGCAAAATACCAGAAATCTGTTGGCTTTTATAAAGGGTATTTATTTGGGGTACCAGGCCATAAAGCATAAATTACCTCCCTCACCAAAGTCTATTGCCAAGAATTGGAGCAAAATGGCTGCCAACCTCTGTGAGGGTTCAGGCTTCCTGGGTTCCTCCCTTCTCCGAGCTCCGTTTCTCTGTCTCTCTCCCCAGGGCTTCTGCCATGTCTAAGGAGCCGTCTCTACGCCTCTGTGTTCTTCTCCTGTGTGTTCACTTTCCAGGCTCCAGCTCAAAACTCAGCATCAGAACTCCAACATCAAAACTCCAAACTCCTTTCTCTGCAGTGCAGTTTTATCTGTGAGTCCCCGCCCACCAAAGGGGCAGGGACTCAACACCCTACTGACGTGGCCCAATCAAAGCCCTAATCGTAATTTAATCATGCCCAGAGGAAGAGACCAGTTTACAAACATAATCCAATATCTATTTTTGGAATTCATCAATAATGCCAAACTGCTATGCTAGCCTTAATTTGTTTTAAGAGGGTTCTCCACCACCGATGAGCTTCAGGTTCCTGGTTGCATCTTATCCCTGTTGATGGGTAGAGTTTGATGGATGACTGGTCTTGTTTTTCACTGTGACTTTAGTCTTGGAATTCCTGTTTCTTCCTCCCTCCTTGCCTCCCTCCCTTTCTTCCTTCCTTCTCCCTGATGCATCCAATTAAGCTGAATTATCACACAACAGACTCAGAAATTATGAGGCCCTGAGTGGCTGTTTGCTTAATTCTCCAACAATATTTGCAAATTATTTTTAAATCACACCACATTCTGATGATCATGCTGAATACATGAACCAAACAAAAATACCTCTAATCCCTCCAGGTAAAACACAAACTTTGTCCACGTTCCTTTCCCATTCGACTTCATATGCAGAGATAATGTTTATTATAATCACCATGATAAAGTACATGCAATTTGGTATCTGGATTTTTTAGGCTCACCTGACAGGCATTTTCCCATGTAGTTTACAGTCTTATAAGGCATTATTATGCCTTATAAAAGCTGTGTCATATTTCACTATGTGGCAATATCCACTAGTTTTTTAAGTTTGGGACACATAAATTCCTTCCACTATTTGCTTTCTCAAATATTGCTCCACTGAATATCATCACACATTAGATTTGTTACTTTTTTTTATGACCTTAGAAAAAACTTTCAGAAATGGTATTACTATAACCAATAAGCATGAATGCTTTTGATTTTTAAACTCCATGACCATATTGCTTTCCAAAAAAAATGGGCAAAATTTACAAAGTACTAGTATATCAATTTTATTGCAACTTGTTTTAGCATTGGCTATTATCCATCTATTTTTTTTTTTTTTTTAAAGATTTTATTTATTTATTCATTTATCCCCCCCTTGCTGCTTGTGCTCACTGGGTCAGCTAACCACGCCATGCAGGCAGGCTTGCCTTCACCAAGAGGCCCCAGGAACCGAACCCGGGGCCTCCCATATGGTAAACGGGAGCCCTACTGATTGAGCCACAGCCGCTTCCCATTATCCATCTATTAATGATTTCAACTCCATAAAATGTTAGGTGTCAAGAGTAAAAAAAATAAAAAAAACAAGGAAAAAAAATGTTAGGTGTCAAAAATAATATTTTTCCCAAAATTTGGCCCCCACTCTCACCTATCCACCCTTCTTCTTTTCAGTGTTTTCCACATTGTTTCCCTGTGGCCCCTTCCATTTGCATGCTCACGCCAAGGCCATTCACATTCAGTTTCTAGTGCTTTGTTCTGTGCTTGGCTGGATGAGGCAGCATTCTGGACCAGCACTGGGCATCTCTGAAGGAGCAGCCGCCCTACAGAAGCACACTGGAGAAGAATTGCTTCTCCAGTCTGCCCAAGGTGTTCTCCAGGGGCCAAAGCTGTTCACTCTGGTTGCAGAGAACTCCCTATACCTACTCATGGGCATAGCAGTCCCCTGCACAGAGGTTATTTCTCAAGAGATCCCACTCAACTCAAGCCTCATATATAGTACTGACATTTGTATTATTTCGTATAAAATTTTTTAAAACCCAAAAGATCATACCAGAAAAAAATGAATAGGGGAAAACCGGCCAAAAAATAATTCTTCAGAAAGAAAAAATTATAAGGAATTCCAATTCCTTACTTAGGGACTACAACCTATTTCTCTGCTCACTGATTTTTAACATTGATATAGAGACACTTGCAACACACACACAAAACAAAAATAAAAAATAAAAAAGCACATAATATAGAAAATGTCAGGAATATAAGTGTTAACATAGAAAATATCATCGAATTCAAAGCTGTGACTCACAGTGCCACTCTTGTGCACTCATCCTTTCAGAATCTGAATCCTGAAGTGTTATCTACCAGTTCATTCATTTAAAAATAAGGATAAGTTCATCATTAAATAAAGGCACCTCTTAATATTAATATTAATATATATTACTAAATTAGGAAATGGTCTAAATTTTTTTTTGCCAATTTCCTTAATATTTTTTATATTTTTAACTTTATTTTTAAAGAAGTTTTAGATTACAGAAAAATTACATAAAAATATAGGGGATTCCCATCTATCCCACCCCTCCCTTCTCACATTTTCCCCTGTTGATAACATCTTTTCTTAGTGTGGTACATTTGTTACAATTGATGAACAAAAATTTCCTTAATTTTAATGGAGGAACATAACTAATGCTATTTTTTTTTTTCTAGAAAGAGTACATTTATATTTTGGCAAATGATCTAAAATGTCCTAGCCTTTCATTTGTCATACTGAAAAGGCTTGTTACATCCATTTTTTGCTTATGCCCTTAGCAAAAAAAAAAAAAACGTTACAGTTCTCATTATCAGCACTGCAATAAATTCACTGTGACGGCAACATAACCTGTGTCTCAGTTTAGCCACATTATCAATTCTGGACACCATGACTGTGCCCGTTCTCATATGGAATGAGGCTACTAATGCTATTTTAATTTATTATATGGCATTAATTTTACTTCTTTTTACTTAATTGTAAGAGAAAGAGAGAGAGCAAGAGACACCGCAGGTAAAATTCCAACACGCCTGTTGCAGCCGTGCAGAAGAATGCTTTACTAAACCCAAAGCTGCGTCTGACTGAGAGCTGACTCAGGGGCAATGTGTTTGCTTTCACTAAGAAACCCCACATGCGTTCACATGAGTCTGAAGTATTTGAACAAAACTGGCAACACACTAAAAAATAGTTGACTGAAAGTTAAGGGGTTTTATTTTAGAGAAAGGCAAGATAAGCCCTAGCTAGAATTTAAATGTGTACGCTCTTTCAGCAAAACAAAAGCATCCAACAGTCAATGAGCAAGCACGAAATAACTCTCCCCATGATGAGACATGTGAAGGGGCTCCTCTTGACCCTCAGATAAATCCACAGAGGGCAGTGCTTTGCCCACCAGGGGACAGTCACAATGTCTGGAGGCACTTGGGGATGCCACAACTCGTGGTCGGGGCCACGGTTGCTGCACGTGGCAGCCCCCACAGCAAAGCAGCATCCACCCGAGACGCCATCAGTGCAGAGGGGGAGAGACCCTGACGCAGGGTTTACTCTTCAAAGGGCAAGGAAAAGCCACACTAGCAGTAATGCCAACTACATTACCTAATTCCAAGAAAAGACACTAGCTCATTTAAGATCCAGGTGTAAGCACAAGAAATTCCACCCCTCTCTAATAAGGTGGCGTAAAAAAGAGAGGATCGCATCTACACTATGACTGGGTGTTTAGCACAAGAAATATATAAAGAGTCATTGAGCTTCCAGTTGAATCCGTTGCAGAATATGAATTCCAAGCAGTTCTAGAGTAACGCAGTTATGGTTTTCCCTGTTGCCAGTTCTCACCCCCGAGGGACTGGCTGTGCGTCTGAAAACAGACCATCCCGTGTGGACATCCCCGGCTTCGTCCAGCAGAGTTCACAAGGGGGCTTGCCATGTGGAAGACAGCGGGAGAACAGGAGCTGGATGACAAGGGAAGGGAAGAAGGCGCCCTTCCTACTCTTTCTGTGTAGGAACAACAAGGGTCTTGGCCTCCTTGGGCTGCCAGAACCAGACACTACAAGCTGGGTGGCTCAAAGCAGCGGGAATCTCTTGTCCCACAGCTCTGGAGGCCAGAAGTCCAGGGCCAGAAGGCAGGGCCGTGCTGTCTCTGGAGTCTGCAGGCTCTGGCAGCAGCTGGGCAGCAGCCCAAGGCGCTGGGTGGCTAAACTCCAGCTCTGCCTCCGTTTTCTCTCTCCACACCTGTGTTCACCTGCCCCTTCTCCGAAGGCCAGCCCCTCTCCAAGTTGGCCTCGTCTTAGCTAATAACATCTTCAAAGAGCCTCGCTCCAAACAGGATCACATTCAAACGACCTGGAGTTAGGACTGAACTTTCCTTTTTGGAGGACACAGTTCAATCTGTAACAATGGGGAAACTGAGGCACACATCGAGGCTCACGTGGCACATGCATACTTCTGCTCAGGTTCGGCAAGGCACCCAGGGGCTCCCAGGAATTTCCTCTGAGCTACCAACAAGGCGTTTACTGGGACTGGTTCCCGCTTGGCATAGGCCCCATCAGGCACCAAGGGAATCGGGTCCTGCCAAGGAGATGGCGGAACAAAGGGCTGCAGTGGGAGCACAGCCAGCTCATTGCCCCCCAAGGTCAGCACTCCCAGAGTCTGCTACTTCCAGCAGCTCCCGAAGGGTAGAGACCCATAGTCAGATGGTCAGATTTAGCAAATAAAAACATAGAACATGCAGGTACATTTGCATGTCAGATAAACAATGAATAATTTTTTAGTAAAAGGTCCCAGGCATTATTTGGGATATACTTATACTCAAGAAAACATTCCTTATTTATCTGACCTTTAATTTTACCTTCATGGCCTGTACTTTATCTAGGAACCCTGCCCTAGAACGTTAGTATCTGGAGACGGAGAGTGCAGGGGTAAATTGGTTTCATTTTATATAGTACCCCTGGCAGCTTAGTAGGGGCTGCCGGAGGAGTTTGGGAAGAATCCTGCGATTATCCACTACAGGCCAGGAGGGGCAGGAGCGTGGTCCTGAGATTCGCCTTCCACACTGGGGGGTTGTGCACTGGCCGTTTCGGAAGCTTTGGTGGAAAACTGTCAATGCTTTGGTCTCTTTGGTCAAGGCCATTTCTCTTCTCCCCTTTCTCCCAGTCCATGCCCACAGCCCAGAATGATAAACGGGGTCTTGCTCCTCTGGTTACTAGGCTGCTTTTCTCGAGAAAGATCGGTGGGAACTAAGTGCAACCCAAGCAGACACACTGTTGGCCATCGCCTCCGTGTCGGGGCATTATCAAGAATTCTGCACTTTGCAGATTTTGAGGATGTGCCTTTTTGATCAACTGGCATTTTGTTAGCTAGAGTCCAGAAAAAGATAACTATTTCTAGACTGCCAAAAAAAAGACCAAAGTAAGAAGAGAGCCGTGATAATATCACTTCTTTCTCGCTTGCAACCCCATGTTCAGCTGGAGGAGCACCGCGCTGAGCAGAAGACATTAAAGCTCCTACAAAAGAAACAGGTACAAATCCAAAAGGAGAAGGACCAGCTGCAGAGTGAGCACAGCAGAGCAGTCCTCGCTCGGAGCAAGCTGGAGAGTCTGTGCCGGGAGCTGCAGAGACACAACAAAACCTTGAAGGTAGGTGCCTCGCGGTGGGAGAGACACGCCGCTGCTGCTCGTGGGGACAGCGTGAGTTTTAGAATCACAGAGGCTCCCGTTCAAACACTAGCCCTGCCCCTCACTCACCTGTGACCTCCAGTAAGGTATTTTACGTCCCTGTGCCTGCTTCCTCATCCGTGAAACTTCACTGGGTGCTGGGAAGCTAACCGAGGCCCCACAGGTAAGGTTCCCCGAGAGCAGCCGTTCACAAAATGTGCCCCACTCCCCTCACCTGTTTGGCTTTTTTCTTTTTTAGGAGGTACTGGGGATTGAACCCAGGACCTCATACATGGGAAGCAGATGCTCAAGCCAATGAGCTACACCTTCTCCCCTCACCTGTTTGTTATGATGAGTTTATTGGTTACTGCTGTTTATCTGTTACTGCCTTAGTTTTATTTTTTAGAAAAAAAGTTTGTAAAAATTCAATACTTTTTGTATCTCTAATGAAATCTGCATGCCATGAGATAAATTAGCACAAAGCTAATTGACGTGTTAAAGCAAGATGGAGAACTAAAATGTCAATAGCCATCTGAAGAAAAGAAGCTTCTTGAAAAAAAAAAACCACTAAAATACTTCAGACTTAATTATGTAATCTGAAAATAATAGACTGATCACTTTATAAGGTTTGCAGGGGTTTCACTAATTACAGAGTAAGCCTCTAGCAGGGGGGTTGATTTGATTACACAAAAACACCAGCTCTGTTCAATAACCAAGAGTCAGGACTCTGCAAGAGAGTACTAGATGCAGCTTCCATCCCCCTTCCAACTGAATACCCTGAAGCTCTTGACACACAACAATTAATTCCAACCAACGTTCCTGGGAAGTGATTGTTACTAGGAGGTAATGTATCTTAAGGAGATATGTTAGAAACAGAGGGACTGCAGTAATGACTGAATTTGTGCAATGAGTTAGGAAGTAAAATTGAAGAGGAAGAAAGGCCACATGGCAACTGTCTCCCCAGTGGTTTTTTGGTATCTGGGAAGTCGGAGGCCAATGTGATAAGCTCAAATGGTAAGTTTTAGAAGGTGGGCTTCTGGCAGCTCTTCAATGACTGCACAAAGGATGATCAGGAGCCTGGGCTGGAGTGGGCAGTCCGAGGGATGGGGACAGCATTCTGGCCTCCAGATATGTGTTCAAGTGGGAATCCTCAACCCGTCCCCCCCTCCACGCCAATCCCTTGGCTTTCAGTGTGCTATAGAGCAAGGAGATAAAAATTAAAGCAGGCATGGTGGGAAGGGTTAACTCATCAACCCAGAGAATTCAAGAGTGCAAGGCTATGGCTTGGTCTCCTTGGGCAAGAACCTAAGGCAGGATGAGGGACATGGAAAGACATGATAAGTGTGTTCAGTGTATCCTCACACTCCCCAGTAGTGGCTGACGGTCACAGGTCACAGGGTGAAGTCCCGTTATTGTACCAGGGGCTGTGATTTCATTTAATCTTCACAACAACCCTCTGAGGGACTAATATCTCAATTTTATGGAGGATAATAACCTCATTTAACTGAGGCTCAGCAATCGAAATTAGTTGTCTAAGGTCATGAATGTTATAGCATCAAAATCAAGATTCAAATTCAAAATATTTTCCAATTTCCCTTCTGATTTCTTCTTCGACCCCTGGGTTATTTGGAGCTTTAATTACCAAATATTTAGGATTTACCTAGATATTTCATTATTATTGACTTCAAATTTAATTCCATTGTGGCCAGAGAACATACTTTAAAGGATTTCAATCCTTGGACATTTTTGAGACTTTCGATGACCCATCATATGATCAATCTTGATGAACATACTACGTGTACTTGGAAAGAATGTCTATTCTGCGATATGGGGTATAGTGTTCCAAAAATAAGAATTAGGTCTAGATCATTTAAGTCTTCACTGAAATTTTGTCTAGTTGTTCCATCAATTGCTGAGAAATAGGTATGAAAAATCTCCTAGTATAATTGTAGAACTATCTATTTCTCCTTTTAACTATGTCAATTTTTGCTTCGTGTATTTTTTTAAAAGATTTATTTATATTTTACTTTTATCCATTTTTAACCACCCCCTTCCCCGGCCCCGTTTTTGCTGTTTCTGTGTCCATTCGCTGGGTAATTCTCTGTATCTGTTTCCTGCCCTCTCTTCTCATCCTTCTCCTCTTGTCTTCATCGGGATTCAATCCTGGGAACCTCCGGATGTGGGAGAGAGGCATTCTGCCACCTGCACCACCTTAGCTCCTGGTTTTCCGGTGGGTCTCATCTGGGCTCTCCCTTTGTGTCACTCTCCCGCTACGTCATCATCTTGCTGCGTGGCTCAGCAGAGCCTGGCACACCCACACGTGGGGCGGCCCACGCGCCTTCTATATTTTTCTTTTATTTTACCAGGAGGTCCCAGGGATCGAACACAGGTCCCTCCATATGGGAGATGGACACCCAACCATTTGAGCCACATCCACCCCCTGCTTCATGTATTTTGAAGTGTTATTAGGTGTAAACATATTGACAATTGTTACGTCTCCCTGATGAATTGACCATTTTATCGTTATGAAATGTCTTTCAGAAATACTCTTTTATCTTGATGTCTACATTATCTGATAAAATATAACCCATCCAGTCTTCTTATGTTTACTGTTTGCAAGTTATATTCTTTACACTCACTTGGTTTCAACTTGGGTCTTTATATTTAAAGTGCATCTCTTACAGATAGCATATGTGACCTTACTTTTTCATTCATTCTTAGTCTCTGCCTTGTAATTGAAGTACTAGTGCATTAAGACATAATGTAATTATTTACGTTGTTGACTAGAAATCTACCGTTTTACTCTTTATTTACTCTTTGTCATGTCTATCTTCCATTCCTTTGTTCTTTTCCTGCCTGTCTTTGGATTATTTGTTTTTTATATTGCATCTTATCTCTTGACTTTTTACCGGTGGCTCTGTGATTACTATGTACATTCTTACCTTTTCACAGTCTACTTGGAGTTAATACTATATCGCTTCACATAATATGTAGAAACCTTGCAATTAAACAGGCTCATTTACTGCTCCCACCTTTAAGCTATAATTGTCATTTACATACATTTATAAAGCCCACGAGACAGTTATAATTTTTTGCTTTAAACATTCATATGTATTTCTTTACAAAATAAAAGGCAAAAAATGCCCCTTTATTTACCCAGATAATTACCATTTCTGAGGCTTTTCATTCCTGGTGAAGCTCTCAGTTGCTATGTGGCACCATTTCCCTTAAGCCTAATGAACTTCCTTTATATTTCTAATGGCATGGCATTTTTGGAAATGTCTTTATTTTGCCCTTATTATTGGAGGTTCTACTCTTTGGTAGAGAATTCTTGGTTGGGTTTTTTCTTTGGACTTTTATAGATGCTGTCCCACTGTATTATGGCCTCCATAATTTCTAATTAAAAGCAAGTATAAATGAAATTGTTGTTCCCCTCTACGTGATCTGTCATTAATCTCCAGCCAGTTTCATGATTTTTCTCTCAATCTTTGGTTTTCAGAAGTTTGACTGCTTTACGCCTAGGAATGGTCTTTGTATTTATCCTGCTTATACTTTGTTGAGCTTCTTGTATCTATAAATGTATGTCTTTCACCAAATTTGGGAAAATATCAGCCATTATTTCTTAACTACTTTTTTCTGCACCATTCCCTCTCTATCCTATCCTTTGGAAATGCCAATTCCATTTGCATTAGACCTTTTGATATTGTCCCACAGGTCCTTGAGTCTCCTGTCATCTTTTTCACCAATCTTTTTTCTTTTTTGTCTTTATATTTCATCATTTCTATTAGTTTATCTTTACCTTCACTGATTCTTTCCTCTGTCATCTCCATTCAGTGATTTTTACCTTTACAGATATTGTCATTTTCAATTCTAGAATTTCCATTTGATTCCTTTATTTAGCTTATTTTTCTTTCCTGAGATCTCCTATCTTTTTTATTCATTGAGGTAATATGTTCCTTTACATCACTGAGCATAGTTATATTACCTGTTTAAAAATCCCTGTGTGCTCATTTCACACCTCGGTCATTGTGGATTGGGCCTCCACTGATTGGCTTTTCTCTTGAGAATGGGGCACATTTTCTTGAGTCTTCTCATATCAAGCAATTTTTTTTTTTTTTTTTTTTTTTTTTTTACCGGGAGGACCCGGGGATCGAGCCCAGGTCCCTCCATATGGGAGACGGACGCCCAACCAGTTGAGCCACATCCGCCCCCTCAAGTAATTTTGAATTGCATCCTGGATGTTGTGACTGGTATGTTGTGGAAAACTTGGATTCTATTATACTCCTCTGAAGAATGTTGATTTTCTTTTAAAGCAGGCAATTAACTTAGAGTGAAATTGCAAACTCTGTTTCTTGGGCAGCAGCTCAAGTATCAGTTCAGTTCTTTCTTCCTTGGCCAGGCTGCTCTGAGTCTGCTTTGCACACCTGTGGCTCAGAGTCAGCCAGAGATTTGGGCAGGGTTTATTTACAGAATGTGGGGCTCACCCTCGGTGACCCTCTCTTTCCTTGGAATTTGCCTCACCCTCCAGCAGCTGTAATTGTTTGGAAGTCTATACTCTAATCTCAGGCCAGAAAGATGGTGGGGTTTTGTAAATGAGTGTTTTCCCCATCCCACCCAGCTGCCAACTGCATTCTGCTCACAAACTAATAAAATGTAAAAAACAGGAAGCTTAGAACATACTGTTTCCTTTCACAAGTGTCCACATCCCCCCAGAATCTGCCTGATTCTGTTTACTCTCCAATGCCTTAAGCAATTGTTTCTTGAATAGCATCTAGAATTTAGACTTGTCTGCGGGAGAAGCAGCACAGTCTGAGCTCACTCGGCCCTTCTGGCAGTCAGCAGCCTCAGTCTGTCTGAATCGAAAATTCATATGCCAGGAGCTTGGGTAGAGATAGAAAGAGTACACATATCCAGGCTGTTCCCAGAAATTTTAATTTTTACTACCCTTTATTGAAATTTCCTTTTCAGTTGTCAAAAAACCCACAAACACTCACAATTAAGGATAATTTAGAAAAGGACCAGTGGAAGGCTGAGACATGGACTTGTTTCAATATATATATACTGCATACATTTGAAGCAATAAATCCGAGCCTCAAACTACACTGAAAAAGAACTGCCCAGGAAGAGATTGGTAAATGTCTCAGGGAATATGTTTTTAGTAAAGAAATAAGTAGGATTTGTTTTTAAATTATCACAGAATTTTAATGTGGAAAAGACTAAAGGAATCATCTGGTCCTCGCTACTCATATGTCTGCATGTAAATTAATAATTCATTGATTCATTAAAGAGTTACTGAATACCTGCTGATCATATGCCAGGCACAATGCTGACTCTAAGATGTGCAATGATGCTTGCAGAGTTTGTTTTCTTGGATATTTCAGACTCTCAATCTTGTGTGCATTAGTAATGCTCACTCTGAATCAAGTGTTTGCTAAAGAAAAGTTTTTCTCAGACATTGGTCAAATTATTGCAAATTCCTCCACAGTAGGCTTGAATTTTAGAAGATTTTGCTAGGTTGAATTTTCTCCCATTGAAAAACAACACAAAGCAAAATTCAAGGTACCATTTGGTGAGCCAGGACTGGATGCCATGATCCTTTGACTTATGTTTAAAGCCATCCTAACAGCAGTCTCTTCTTATTTGTCACCAGCTGTTAAGTGAAAAACTCAGACTTGCAGGGTAGTATGGGATGGCTCTTGGATTTACTCATTCATTCCTGAATGGAATATTTATAAGTGCAAATGGCATTCAGATCGTGGTCTGTAGTTCTATGAATCAGAACTTGCTGACTTCTAAACCGACCAGAGCCATGAGGGACGATCCCTATCTAAGGCATATTTCAGTCTTTGTAACGATAGCCATAATCAGTTTTAGTGAGATGCATCTAGTAAGGGTTAGCATCACAAAGCCGGGAAATAACAGCTCAGAAGGTTAATTCCCTCCATTCAGAAGTACAGATAAGTCCTACAATAGCCCTAAAAAGCTGTCACTCAATAAATGTTTATAATGTGAATAAATTATGATTCTGATAACAGAAGTCACATTAGAATTAGGGAACATGTTAAAATTGTAGAGGAAAAAGGAAACCTAATAATAAATTAAAATATTTCCAGAGCCTATGTTTTCAGCATTGGTTTTTCTTTTGATCACATTATTCTACTGTCATAATAAAGATTTGCACAATGATTTCTATTTAAACGATTTATTCGGGAAAAAATCCTGTTATATAAATGGAACTTGGTCAGCAACTAAATGTGGTATAATTTTACTTGCCAACAATGAAGGAAGCTTTCATATTAACAATTAATCAGAACTGAAAGGAATCCTAAAATGCCTGCATCGCTTGTCAGCAGGGCTAAGTGTCTCTATCTTTGGTATGATGTAGCAAAATTAAACCCTTTTATTCTAAATGAATGAGAACAATCCCAAAGCAAACAATTCTCAATATAGATATGGCAGAAATTTAGGCATATTGTTAGTGGTTAGCAATGAGTGGAGAGTTTTGATTGAAGAGAAAAGAGAACAGAAGGGACATAAAAGTTAATTTCCAAATCTTGAATGTTAACAAAGCAGAAGAGGGGGAAATTAGATGTTTCATTTTAGAGTTAAAGCTTTGAAACTTAATATACTTTCAGATTCAAAATTTACATAGGATGTTTCAATTGCCCCGAGTGACACGTGGGACAATTGTTCTTTCAGACAGAAATAAAATACCCAGCTTATTTTCAAAGATTTCTTTTTCTATTCTTGAATTGCTGCAATTGATCTCTAGCTATCTTAGTTTCCTTATGTAAGCTTCTCGAGGAAGGTTTTTTACCTTAAACTAAGAAAAGGTTTAGATAAGGATCAATGATATTTGCAAGCTTGAGTACTAAATGGCGTGGCTAATAAGCCGTGGCTTCTGTAGAGGAAGATGGATCTGTGGTCCTTGTCCCTGCACCAAACCAAAGGAACACGCCGGCTGTCCCCTTGACCGGTGATACCAAGCGGTCTTTGTTTTCAGGCCACAGCCAAGAGATCAAACTCGTGTGACGTGTGTTTGTTGGGAACCGCTGCAGTTCCTTCGCTCAGTGTGTGGAACAAGCCAATTCCCCTCCGAGTTCCAAGCTCGAGGCCCCCACGGCAGCTGCCGGAGACTGTGGGCTCAGGCAGTTATTCCAGGGCTGAGCAGTGCTGGGCTAGAGGGAAGTGAGGGCAAGTGACCTCCTTACCGGCCCGCGTGGACCTGAGACGGTGCCCCCTAAGCCCCGAGGGCGTTCGTAACCCAACGTTCTCCTTTTCCCCGCAGGAGGAAACCCTCCAGCGGGCACGCGAGGAAGAGGAGAAGAGGAAGGAGATCACGGGCCATTTCCAGAGCACCCTGGCAGACATCCAGGCCCAGATCGAGCAGCAGAGCGAGCGGAACATGAAGCTGTGTCAGGAGAACACGGAGCTCGCGGAGAAACTGAAAAGCATCATCGATCAGTACGAGCTCCGGGAGGAGGTGAGAGCTGCACCCAGGGGCCCCGGGGGCCGCCGTGGGTCTGGATCTGCCAGGGAAGGTGGGAAGCTGCGGAGGCAAAGCTGGGACCAGGCCTCTCGATCGATTGATATTTCGGGTGGAATTTCTTTTCCAGTCCAAAGTAAAGCTAGGTCGTGTTATGTAACACGGGTCAGCAAAGTCCTATGGGATTTCTTCACACTGAAATCACTGCAGAGCCAGGGCAGGGAGCAGAAAGCAAGAACAGTTTCTCCTTTAAAATAGCCTCTCAGCCTTTCTAAAGTCCTCTTTATATAGCCCCCAAAGAGCTCCCACCCTCCCCCTTGGGAACTGCCACATCGCCTAACTTCAGGGTCTATACCCCACCTGCCCCAGGAGCCAGAAAGGAGGCTTAATAATGTATAATTATAATAATGGGTATCGTGTCCTCAGGGCGTGGCTTGTGCCAGCAATGCGCTAAGTGCTTTCCAAGCAGGCAGTCCCTTGTCTCAGCAAGTCTGTGCACTAGATAATATATCACCTGCAAGGCCTGCAGACTAAATCACCTCCAAAGGCCAAACATTCCCGCCAAGTTTTACTTCCGATAGTTTACATTAGGGGGACTGGCGGCATCTCTTGCCATCTGAAAATGGCCTTCTAATACTCCTCGTGTTTTTAAAATGCCAGATGCCCTTTCAGGATTTTGATATGTCATATTCCCTTCTCCACCCCAGCCAGATTTGAAATTTCTCCTTTAAAATGTAACATGACATAGCCAAAAAGGCCCTTCTGGCCGCATGCTAAGAAAAAACCCTGAGCCAGTATCACACGGTGGCAACAGTTAGGTACATCAAGAATCTCCTTCCAATGACCCCAGTGCCTGTCACCATTTCATCTTGTCCAAAAGTCAGTCCAGCTGCAGAGCAGAGGTTCAGACCAAAGAAGGAAGGATGAGAACCCAAAAGGGAACATCCGCACTCTGGACACAAGTGGGAAAGGCAGGGTGGGCCGGGCACCCTTCTGCAGTGCCCGATGCCCTTCGTGGCCCGTGCTGCCAACTTCATAAACAGCAGCATGGCTGTCGGGGGCCTTTGAGCACTGTGGAGCTCTGGCACCCCACTTTTGCAGAATGTGGGGAGCCGCGTTAGTCTCCGAGGGCTGCCACAGACCGGGGCTCCTTAAATCAGCAGCAAGGTATCGTCTCACAGTTCGGGAGGCCAGAAGTCCAAAACCAAGGCAGTGCCAGGGCCGCACGCCCACGGCCACCCTTGGGTTCTGGAGGCTGGCCGGCAACCCGCAGAGCTCCTTGGCACAGCCCCATCTCTGCCTCCATCTCACGGCCGTCTTCTCTCTCTGTGTCCAAATGTCCTCTCCTCATAAGCACATCTGAATAAAGCACCCACCCTGTTCCAGTTTGGCCTCATCTCTAACTGATCACATCTTCAAGGACCCCATTTCCCAGTAGGATCACTGTATTAGTCAGCCAAAGGGGTGCTAATCCAAAATACCAGAAATCTGTTGGCTTTCATAAACGGTATTTATTTGGGTAGAAGCTTACAGTTTCCAGGCCATAAAGCATAAGTTACTTCCCTCACCAAAGTCTGTTGCCACGTGTTGGAGCAAGATGGCTGCCGACATCTGCCAGGGTTCAGGCTTCCTGGGTTCCTCTCTTCCTGGGGCTCATTTCTCTCCAGGCTCAGCTGCCCTGCTCTCTCCTCAAGCCCAGCTGTAGACTATCAGGCAAATGGCTCGTCTCTCTTCCCGGGCCTCTGCCTGTATTTAATGGAGCTTTCTCTCCTTCCTCATGTATCTGCTTCTCTGTGTCTTTACTTCCGGAGCTCCAGGATCAAAACTCCAAACTCTGTTCTCTGCCATGTCTTTTCTCCGTGAATCCCCGCCCACCAAGGGGGCAGGGTTGCAACGTTCTACTGATGTGGCCCAATCAAAGCCTTAATCATTATTTAATCAAGTAAAAGTGAAACCTCTGAATCCAATGTAATCTAACATGCTCAGAAGAAAAGACCACTTTACAAACATAATCCAGTATCTATTTTTGGAATTCATAAAAAATATCAAACTGCCTCAATCACATTCACGGGACCATGTCTTTGTGGAGAACACAATTCAAACCCCAATAGGGCCTTCACCAATGTATGGCTCTAATATAAAACCCTGACTGGTAGCAGCTCATTTAGTCCCCTTTGTTTGAAAACTTCAGACCTGGAGAGCATGTGCTTATGTGATTTTTCTGTTACACTTTTCAGGCACTTATACTAAACCAAGCTTTCTGCTTGCCCTTTCTCTTTCCTTAGCATCTGGACAAAATATTTAAGCACAGAGAACTGCAGCAGAAGCTGGTGGACGCGAAACTTGAGCAGGCTCAAGAAATGATGAAGGAAGCAGAGGAGCAGCACAGCCGAGAAAAGGAATATGTACTTATCCTTTATTTGGGGTACATGTATGGTCCCCCGCGTGTCAGTTTTTGACAGCTGGCAGGGTATTAGACGGACGAGAGGACACACATGAGCTTCTGGGCAGAGCTAGGTTTGCCTACTAGTATTTTTCACATCAATAGCCATCCATCCACTCATTCATTCACTCATTCATTCAGCAAGTAGCTTTCCAGCACCTGTCCCACATTCCTAGGTCCGGAGCTCACGGTGAACTTGACACAGGGGCCTTCTGCCATCATGGAGATTCCAGTTTAACTGGGAAGACAGGAAATAAATAAGAACCAACAAGGAGGGGTCATTTGAGATAGCAGTAAGTGTTCCCAGGAAGTAAAGAGGAGCCGGGGAGGGGGCCGTGGGAGAGGAGATGATGAAAAGAGCTGCCTCGTGGGGAGCCAGGAGTGGACCCCAGTAGCTGCGATGGCAGCAGCAGGGACAAGTGTCAGGGAGGCGAGTGCGTTGGCCAGGCAGGAGAAGGGGCCAGCGCGAAGGCGGTGAGGAAAGGCTGTGAGCACGGGCCAGCGGCCTGGCCCCACAGGGCTTAGGAGGTCGTGTGGCTTCATCAACAGAAGGAAAAGCGCTGGGTAGTTGCAGCAAGGGAAGCGGCAAGAGCTGCTTCACTGCTGGAAAAGATTCATTTGGCTTCTCTGTGGAAAAGGGATTAAAGAGCAAGAAGAAGGTTGAGCTGGAGCGTGTCCGTTCCTGGGGGTGCCACACAGCGGACAGGCACTCGAATGTGGCCATTTAACCTTTGGCCACAAGCTTTCCACTTACCTACAATCAGACCGGGATCAGTTCGATGCATTACAACACTAACTTTGAAATAGCTTCAGTTTTCAAACATTGCAAAGAAAGGCAGAGTTTGGGGAAACATTACCTGGCGGACATTGGAGATTTTCAAATCAGAAGCCCACGTGCTCTTAAGAAAAGGATTAACCTATTAAATCCCTCTGCAACCTAGTTGTCAAAGTAAGAAGTAAAACATTCAGTTGTTCTTTAAAATCCAAGAAAATAGATACTCTACCGTTGGCATAATTACCGTCTTGGGTGAAATATGCTTCCCACAGCCTATCAGTCTCCTTGGAGGACACCACATGAGACACGCCACGACAGAGGCACAACCAGGCAAAAGTTCGTGTGGGGAGTGTGGAGGGGCGTGGGGGCGAGCTAGCATGCTTCCCACTCTGGCTTAGCAAAACAGAACAGGTTCTGCTCTCTGCTGTCCGTAGACCACACGGGGGACGCACTGGTTCCTGAGGCGGCCGCCCACCTGCTCTCCAGCCAGGGCACTTCCTCGTGGACACGGTGAGGTCCAGTCCCAGCTGGCCCATGTCCTCACCCAGGGCAGGAAGGGCAGAGCCTGCCTCCCCTGGGTCAGGCACGCGCCCAGCTGCCGGAGGAAGAAGGGGCTGCCACACTGGACCTGCACCCCTCAGATGGTGGGGGAGGGGAGGGGACTTGGGCCCTGTGTTGATGGGTCTTCACTGCACCCCAGGAGGCACAGGAACAAATTCAAGTGCAGAGGTTGAGCTCGGGGAAAAGATAACCTTGGCTAAGGAAAAAGATGCCTCCCAGTTTTTAAAACTAGTGGTTTTATTGTTGCTTATTTGTTCCGACGACAAAAGTGTGCCTCGTGGACATTTTTAAAAAGAAGGATAAACAAAAAGAAGAACACTTAAATCACCGTATCATCAAATACAGTAGAAACTTCTAGACTGGTGGCCAAACTAACCAACCAGACTAACCCAGGAGGTTGACCCTTATCTCTGCAAAATGCACCAACAGATGCTCACAGCATGTGTGGGGGGTGCGGGGTGCCAGTGGCAGGAAAGGGACTCTGATGTCTACACCTGCTGCCCAAGGAAGAGAGAAGGAGTTGACCAAGAGTCAGCTCTTTCCTCCTAAGCCTTTCCTTCCAGTTTGTACTTGCTCATGTAAATCAACAGAATGATAGGTAAACTGATGCAATAACAACATGAAAGGAAAGACCTGCTTCCATGAAGTTGCTGTTTAACACTTTGGAAGACGAGATGCAGGCAAATGGCAAAAACAATTTCAAACTCCACATGAGTGGCCATAGACTGGGGGCAGGTTGCAAAACGCTAGAGAATTCTACGATCGGGCTGCTTCACCAGTACCCTTACATTCTAGCTCTATCGTTAAAAACAACACAAAATGAGAAATTGTACCTGAAACATTATGGATGTGATTTTTGTAGAAAGACAACTCTGAACTCCAATCCGAAGTTCCACAGCCCTATATCAAAAGATTGACAAATAAAAGACCATGTATACATCTTAAGTTATAAGTTGTAACTTATAAATTATAAGTTATAAATGAATTTATAAATTGTAAGTTATAAATGAAGTTTTGTACATCGTAAATGTTTTACGTAGGTGCCATATGCATACCTAAAACACTTTCAGTGTGACCCATCAGCTCCGGTTCTGCCGGCATTAGCTACGAGGGAGGCCCTGGCTGTTAAAGGGCGGCCTTGAGGACGAGGGAGGACACCTATTGTAAAGACGTCCAGGGAGCAGGATTCAGAAGAGCAGGCCAAGCTTCTCACCAGTGTTTCTCCAAGCTTGCTCTACGGACCACAGATATACTTGCAGAGCCAGTCCCTCCTGCAGCATATTCTCTGGGAGGGGTCTGCAGTTTACCTGCTCCCAGGGACTCTGAGGCATGCTGGGTGGAGAACAGTGGACCAGGAGATGGGCTTTGGATTTGACAAGAGGAAGCGTCGCCTACAGCAAAGCTCCTAGCGGGCTGGCGGGCAGCCAGGCTCCGGCACTGCCCCAGCAGAGGTTGCGTGAGGCTGGGCAGGGCTGCTGGAGAAAGTTCCTGAATGGGGCGGGAGGTTCAATTTAGTGTGGTTCATGCTTGAGGTGGTGAGTGGTTTGTTTTTTTTTTGTTGTTGTTGTTTTTACCAGGAGGTCCCAGGGATCGAACCCAGGTCCCTCCATATGGGAGACGGACACCCAACCATTTGAGCCACATCCGTCCCCGAGTGGTTTTCTTTTTGTCCCATTAAAATTACTTATCTGTAGTTGCAAATCCAACGATTTAGACTCATGGTTTTCTCTTAGATTCTTAAGAGAGTCTTAGATTCTTCTTAAGTTCCAAAAACTTAAGAAGGTTACTCGGTAAGTCGTTAACGATAACCCAACAGTAGTTAAAAAGGTCTTCTGACAATCTTTCCATGCATGCTCTTTTTTCACAGTTGCTGAACCAGGCAGCAGAGTGGAAGCTTCAGGTCAAAGTGCTGAAGGAGCAGGAGACGGTCCTACAGGCCCAGGTAAGGGGGTGGCGTGTGCCCTGTATGGGGTGCTCTCTGTGCTGTGACCCCGAAAGAGGCCAGGAAGCAAAGGGAGCCTGCAGTGGCCTTCCACGCCAAGAAGCAGCCACAAAATAAAAGCTAGCACTGTATGTAAGCAGGAAAAGAAATGCCTCTGTGCCAACGACATGCAGTCAGAATGTTTGCTTACCTGCAGTCGGGGGCTCCCAAATGCCGCCCCCCAGATCCCCTCTCCCTCTCGCCCTCGTGACCCTAACAAGGTGAGAATAAATGTAAACGTTCTTATGCACCATCTAGAACCGCCAGGACTTAAAGTATCCTCTCGCAAGTTTGATATTATTTCTAATATAAAAGTAAATAAGAAAACCAGGGTCAGCACCCAGGTTTCAGGGGCATTAGGGGCCGGCCTTATCAGAGGTGAACGAGCGGAAGCAGTGGGTGAGGCAGGGATATTTTCTTTGGCTTTCTGATGCCATTTATGTGTCTTTATTAGACGATGGGAATCCACATTTCAGACCCAAATATCAGACTGGGGAAGGCGGCCTGTCCAGCTTTTCCCGCGTCCTCGGGGCTGAGCCCACCCAGGTCCTCTGACCCTCCTGGACACATTCCACCAGGTTCTGGAAAGCCACCCTGCCTCGGGGACTGGAGACCCCCACCTCCTGGGGTTGGCTGGGAGAAAGGTCCAGGGAGTGAAAGGACTGGGAAACCACAGAGCAAATTCACACAAGGTGAGGGAACCAGAAGCCGCCGAGCTGGGCAGCGAGACTTCACCCTGTCTGTGCTGACTACTCGGTTTCTAAGAGATAACATGAAACTATGTCGCTTTTTTAAAAAAATGTTTAAACAAAACATACTTGGTCATTGTTTTTTAAAAACTGAGAAAAATAAGAGAAACCAAGTCAAAATGATATCACTGAAGACAATAACGCAGATCACGCTCTACGCCTAGCCTTCCAAAAGCACACTTTCCAACTCGAAATGGTTTTTCCCCAAGAGGACCTATTTTCTGACAATATTTCAGAATAGTTTTTAAATACTAGTGAGAGGGAACCAGAATGTTTCTGACTCTTAAAATAAGAGTTAACCCAGAGTTAAAAGATTAAACTTGAAAGTTACCCACTCATACCTTGTCCTTCAGGCAGGCACAGAACCCATGAAATCACAGTGGGTGGGGGCAGGCAGGGGGAAGGGAGTGGTGCTGTCACCATGGGAGGGGGAGCCCCGAGATTCAGGCCAGATCCTCTGACCATCTGACAACACAGAGCCCTGATCAGAACAATAAACAACACTGAAAGCTGTGCACTGTTCGCACAATCTGCCGTGAGCAGTCTCTAACCCCCCATGCTAACTGAAGTCAAGGAACTTGATGAAAGCAGATGAATATTGTCAGACTCGGCGCCGGAGAGTGATTCACTCGGCTGGCATCAGAAGCTAGGCCAGTAACAGTACGTGGAATAAAAGTATAAAGGTGTGATAATCTAGAAGCACACCAGCAAGACGGCAGCAGAGTAAAGCGCTCCGAGAACCAGCTCCTGCTACGGGGCAGTTGGTGATCACCCAGAGCTGTCTAGAGCACTTGTCTGGGGGCTCCAGGAGGCCAGAAGAGCATCCTGCCCATCCTTGAAAGAATGGAAGGAGGAGATGCCCATCTGTGGAGAAGATTCCTAAGTAGAGCCCTCCACGCCCAGGAGGCCAGTGCCCATCCTCCACTGGAGGCACCAGCTGCCTCGGAGCTGTTCAGCGGCTGGAATTGGAAGCTCCACTTCCCAAAAACAGGGGAGGAAGATACAATTGGCCACCGACTTCAGCTACTGATTAGTAAATTCGGCTGGCTAAAATATAACCCTAAGAACAGCTGAACTTTGAGCCTGTCCAAGTCAGAAGAAGGCCGGTAGCCGCTATTTTGACTCCACCCCCAGCATGAAGGGAAGCCGGGTCGACTGAAAATCACAGTGACGGTAGAGACAAGTTTCTTTCACCCAGATTGGCCTGCAGCGGTGTCCTAGGCTTCAGCCCCATCTCTAGTAGGGAGGAAGCTGATGGGCCCTGCACCAGCCTATCCAGGCAACTGCAGGTACATTTAGCTGGCACACACTGAGTAATCGGAAGTCTACCGGGGCAACTGCGGTCGTCTTGGACCTGTACTGCATAGATTGCAGCTCCATCCCTGCCCCAGGCAGGGGAGAAAGGGGCATGAAGCTTCATCAGTCTCTCTGGGCAACTACAGTCTAGGCCTTCATGAGTTGGATTATTCCAAACAGCTGTGGCTCTGTCCCTATCCCTGGCAAAGGAGAAAGTTGGGAGAAGCTTCACTGGTCCTTGGGGCAATGAGGGTAGCTTGAGCCTCCACAGCTTATGGCACCAACTACATCCTTAGCTCCTGCTGCACAACCAGCAAGGGAGAAAGGGCAAGAAAGCCCTAAACTAAAGAAAAAAACTGCACCCAGAATAAATACATCTAGTAAGCCAGATGTCAAGACACCAGGAAAAAATTACAATCCACACCAAGAAACAGGAAGATCTGGCCCAGTTAAAGGAGCAAGATAAGCCTCCAGATGACATAAAGGAATTGAGACAACTAATCATAGAAGTACAAACAAATCTCCTTAATAAATTCAATGAGGTGGCTAAAGAAATTAAGGATATTAAGAAGACATTGGATGAACACAAAGAAGAATTTGAAAGTATACATAGAAAAATAGCAGATCTTATGGGAATGAAAGATTCGATAAATGAAATTAAAAATACACTGGAATATATATATATATATAAACAACATTTTTGTAAGCAAATACACATATATGCATATATATTTATATATCATTTTGCAAATGTTTGTATGTATTGTGAGAATTTTGATTTTTACCCATAATAAAAAATAAAATAAAATAAATAAATAAATAAATAAATAAATAAATAAATAAATATTAGGTAAATTATAAAAAAAAAAAAAAACACTGGAATCATGTAATAGCAGATTTGAAGAGGCAGAAGAAAGGATTGGTGAGCTTGAAGAAATGGCCTCTGAAAGTGAATATACAAAAGAACAGATGAAGAAAAGATTGGAAAAACTTGAACAAGGTCTCAGGGAACTAAAGGACAGCAAGAGACTTGCAAACATATGTGTCACGGGTGTCCCAGAAGGAGAAGAGAAGGGAAAAGGTGCAGAAGGAATATTTGAAGAAATAATGGTAGAAAATTTCCCAACCCTATTGAAGAACATAGATATCCATGTCCAAGAAACACAACATACTCCCATCCAAAAAACTCCTAATAGACCAACTCTGAGCCACATATTAATCAGAATGTCAAGTGCTAAAGACAAAGAGAATTCTGGGAGCAGCAAGAGAAAAGCAATGCATAACGTATAAGAGATACCCAATAAGATTAAGTGCTGATTTCTCATCAGAAACCATGGAGTCAAGAAGACAGTGATATGAAATATTTAAGATACTACAAGAGAAAAACTTCCAGCCAAGAATCTTATATCTGGCAAGATTCTCTTTCAAAAATGAGGGCGAGTTTAGAATATTCACAGATAAACAGAAACTGAGAGAGTTTGTAACCAAAAGACCTGCTTTGCAGGAAACACTAAAGGACATGCTACAGCCTGAAAAGAAGACAGGAGAGAGGGGCTGGGAAGAGAGTCTAGAAATGAAGATTATATCAATAAAAGTAACTAAAAGTGTCAAAAGAGTGGTAAAAATAAAATATGACAGATAAAACCCAAATATTCAGGAATAAACTTAATCAACGATTTAAAGCACTTGTATTCAGAAAACTACAACTCATTGTTAAAAGAAATTTTTTAAAAAGACCTAAATAATTGGAAGAACATTCCATGCTCATGGATTGAAAGACTACATATCATTAAGATGTCAATTCTACTCAAACTGATATACAGATTCAATGTAATCCCGATAAAAACTCCACCAGCATTTTTTAAATAAGTGGAAAACATGATTATCAAATTTATTTGGAAGGGGTAAGGGGTCCTGAATAACGAGAAACATCTTAAAAAGGAAAAGCCAAGTTGGAAGACTCTCATTTCCAGACTTTAAGTCATATTACCTAGCTACAGTGATGAAAATAGCATGGTGCTGGCATGGGGACAGACACATAGACCAATGGAACCGAACTGATGGTTAAAAAACAGACCCTCACATCTGTGGTCAAGCGATTTTTGACTAGCCTGTCAAACCCACCCAGCTCGGGCAGAACAGGCCATTCAACAAATGGTGCTAAGAAAATTGGATATCCATAGCAAAAGAAGGAAAGAGGACTCCTATCTCACACCCTATACAAAAATTAACTCAATATTCATCAAATACCTAAATATAAAAGTACGAATCATAAAGCTTCTAGAAGAAAATGTAGGAAAATATCTTCACAACCTGGTGGTAGGTGGTGGATTCTTAAAGGAAATAAGAGGAGGACTGGGATGGACTACTGATATTTAATGTATGTAAAGGTTTGAATTAGCTTTACTGTAAAAGTGTGGAAATGTACACAGTTGATGGTAACACATTATAGTGAGTAACAGCTGGTTTATAAAAGGGGATGTGGCTGAAATTGGTAGTCTAGGGATGTAAATGCCAATTGACAGAAAGCTAGAGAATAACCTAGGGACTGAATAGCACAGTAAACCCAGAGGTGGATGAGAATAGTGGTTGATGGTACAGATGCAAGAGTGTCCTTGGTAAGCTAGAGCAGATGTACATCAGTATTGCAGGATGGTAGGAATGTGGAGAAGCGTGGGAAAAATACAACTGGAGTGACCTATGGACTGTGGTTAACAGTAATAATGTAATATTCATGCATCTATGCCAAAGATGTACTGTGTTGATAATGGGGGAGTATGGAGAACATATGCCAAATGTATGCTGTGGACCTGGTAATAATCTGATGATATATCTCATAATCTGTAACAAATATTCCACCAGGGTGTGGTGTGTTGATAGAGGGGTGTTGTTTGGGAATTCTGCACATCTGCATGATTGATTTGCAAGTTTACAACTTCTGTCATAAAAATATATTTTTAAAAAACAATAGGGTGGGTTGGGGAAAAAATATACCAAATGTACGATAAGGACTATAATTAGTAGTAAGATTTTGACAATATTCTTTCATAATTTACAACAAATTGTCTCACAATAATGCAAGTGTCGGTGGAGGGCTGATGTATGGGACCCCTGTGTGATGTCATGAATGTTTGCTTTGTAAGTTCACAACTTTTACTATACACTTATTGTTTATGTATGTTCATGTATAAATGATATAAAAATAATAATAGGGTGGGTTGGGGGAAAATACTTTGGTTAGTAGTAATATTTTGAGGATGCTCTTTAATCACTAGTTAAAAATGTCTAACAACAATGCAAGGTGTTGGTGGTAGGGCGAGGTATGAGAGCCCTGTATGATGTTGTGTATGTTTGCTTTATAACTTCACAACTATTGCTAAACACTTATTGTTTCTATATGTTCATGTGTGAGTGATATACTTCAATAAAAAATGTTTAGAGCAATGTCAAATATATATATATAAAGGTGTGACCCAATTCCCCACCTACCCCCTAAAACTTGGCAAGGCATCTACCAGGGCTTCGAGGATTTGCCAATATTCCTGGTCCATCCATTGGTCCTGGACGGAGCCTGCTGAGAGCTGTGTGGCCCTGGACAGCTCACCTCGATCGCATCGGTGCCTGGAGAACGTCAGGAGCCAGTGGCCCTGCTCCTGGGAGGGCCCCTGAGAGGGCGAGTCCTCTCCAGTGTGTCAACACACGTAACAGCACATAAGGCAGCACCCTCCCCCCAACTGGAGACGTTTGGGGCGTTACACCAGCTCTCGTTCGGCAGCTGTGGGTGGCAGTTTTTCACGTCTGATTACACGTTTAGGGGGGAAGTGAGTTCTTGAGTGTGTAACGTATGCAGGTTGTCCTCAGATGGTGCGTGCAGAGCACAGCGCAGGGCCTGGGCGGCCAGCACAGTCAGCCAGCGGCGTTTTACTGAGCCCCAGCCCGGCGCTGGGTGCCGTAGGTGCAGGAGACGCTGGGTGCCGTAGGTGCAGGAGACGCTGGGCACGGGGAGGGAAAAGGCTCTCTGCCTCACTGAACTCGCAGTGCCCCGTTAACCGCAAGCTCAGCTGTCGCACAGGTGAGGCCCACGGAAGGGAACACGGGGCCAAAAGGCATCTTGGTCTTACGTCCTCAAGGCTCTTTCAAACCCGGCACCAGTTAAATCATCGTCAAGAAGATCTGTGTGGACTGTGTCCACCAGTTCCTCCTGAAAACGTTCATTACAAATGTTTCAAATGTTTAAACCTTGGAAAACGGACCATTTCACAGATTAGTCTGCGGGGCGCTCAAAGCACTGCCTTTGGTTTCAGCTTCTTTAAAGGGGCGGCCTCGGTCGCTTCCCCCCCAGGTTCGAGCCACTTGGGGCTGTTGAGAGCGCAGCCCCCCGGCTTGGCACGGTTCTCACGGGCCCCGCTGTCAGCGCCAATCGGCTGTTCAAGTGGACCGAGCGCAGTAGGGGACACGGGAAGGCACGACACGGCCCGCGAGGCAAGGTGGGGGAGCGCAAGGCCAGAAGCCCGGGCACCCCAGTCTTTAAAAGCTGCAGGCACCCAGGGGGCTCCGCCTCCCCGCCTGCAAACTTGTTCCCAAACCAAGACCTCCCAGGGTGGCCAAGAGGGTTCCAGGGCGCCACCCTGTTTCCTGTCCTCGGCGTTTTTATTTCAAATTTGCTGCTCGGTTAGGAGGCTGTGCCCAGGCTCAGCCCGTTGAAGGTGAAATGCCGAGGCACGGGCCGTCTTTGCTAACCACAGGGCAGTTGGTTGCTGCCTCTGCCTCTGAGAGCCAGAGCGCGCAGCAGCCCGCGCGGGCCTCATGCCACCCGTGCAGGGAAGTCCCACCCGGCAAACCCCGGCCAGGAAGAGCTTAAGAAGAGAGCGCCGCAGCGGCAGCCCGAGGCCCGCCTGCTCCACCCAGGCCCACCACCCATGACGCCGCGGGCAGGCGGGAGCAGAGCAGGATATTCCAAGCAGGCCCAGCCAGCGCCCCAGAGCCTAAGGCACAACCTCCTCCTTGCACAGCCAGCACCCAGCGCCCTGCGCCCCAGGGGACACGAGGGTCCGGCCCCGCCTGCACCACAGAGGCTGCCGGGGGGGGCCGTGGGAAGGCCCAGGTGGCTGCTGGAAAAGGAAAAGGCAGAAGGAAAGAAGATGCTAACAGAAGGGGCTTAGCCAAGAAGGTCAGGGAGCAGTTTGGTGATAGAAGTTGAACAGGATCTGCCCGATGTGAGTGTCGTGGGAGAGCCGGCCCCCCGGGGCTGCCCCAGGGCCCAGTGCCTCTAGACCCACCCCTGTGAGGGCACCCCGGCAAGCACTCTGAACCCATGAAACAGAATCGAATAGGCTATGTCAGAGCGGGCTTTCGTTTCCCAGCTACTAAAACAAATAGCACGCAGTGGGCTGGCTTAGGAGCAGGAATCTCTGGGCTCACCGTGGCAGGGGCTAGAAGGCTTGCTTCCTTCCGGGTTTGCATCCTCTGGCTGGAAGGCAATCTGGGGGTGGGGGGCTTGGCTTTTTCCTCACATGGCGATACATGTGGCGGCGTCTTCTTTCTCTTCTGGTTACCCTTTCTTCCAGCTTCTGGCTGTTCAACGTGGCTTCTTATTTTCTGTGTCCAATTTCATTTTCTTTAAAGAACTTCAGCCATATTAGATTCAGTTCGGGCACCTTAGCTAATAACATCTTACAAATGGGTTCACACCCATAGGACCAGGGGTTGGGACCTGAACATGCCTCTTGTGGGGGACACAATTCAATCCCCAACAGCGTGCATTGCACATAGTAAGAGTATTGTTTGATGCACCTAGTATGTGTGTGCGTGTGTGCATGTATGTTGAATGTGCATGTGGGCATATGTGCGTGTGCATGCAGGTATGTGGGGGGTGTGCACAGGTGTGTGCAAGAGTGAATATGCATGAGTGAGTACATGCACATGTGTGCAGGTATGAGTATCTGTATGTGTGTGCTTGCATGGGTGTGTGGGCATGTGTGTTTATGTGTGCACGTGTGTGAGTATATGTGAATGAGTGGGTGTATGTGCAAATGTGTCTGCAAGTTTGTTGTGGGCATATGTGCATGTGTATATGTATGTGGGTGTGAAAGTACACATGCATGTGCAGGTGTGAGCGTATTTCTGTGTGTGCGTGTGTATATGCACATATATCTGAGAGTGTGTGTAAGAATGTAAAACTCGAGGGCACCTTCCTGATTCCATGATGCTCCTTTACCCTCTCTTCTCTAATCTGTAGGCCAAGGAACTGTGAAAACCAAACTTTAGTTGCCACAAGAGCCCCCAAGCTCTGTCACACACTCCTGGTGCTAATGAGTGATTGCAAGATGCTGGTCAGCTGGTGCTTGGCTTCTCTTTGGAACCCATGGAAAGGATTTATGTTATCATTTTGATGTTTACTGCAGTAAAATCTCTGCTATTCTCAACCAGTTGGGAATGAGCCATTCTGGATTAGCAGATTTTCTGGGCCCCAGGGACTGCTCGACTCACACACACTCCCTCCAACACCCACCGCCAGGGCGGGGAACTGGCTCGCCAGCTGGCTTCCAGTCGGTGGCCTCCTCTGCTCTGCTCTCAAAGACAGTCCCATGGGCACCGCCAGCTGGCGAGCTGGGACCTACCTCCTGGTCTGTCACCCAGCCATCCCCATCTCCCAAGGGCAGGTCCTTGTGGCTGGAAGCCGCAAATCTGCTTCTTCACACAAAGTATGTTTTTGTGCCCATTTGAGGAACCTGGGCATTCCTGGGTAACAAAGGCTCAATGAAAATGGAAGTTTTACTAACTTGAATGACCCACAGTAATCTCCACTTGCTTGAACACATGCTGTGTTCACCTAGTGATGTTCGCTGGCATCAGAAACCAAGGGCGCCGTACCCAAGGACTGCCCTCCCTCGGGCACCAGCCGCCAAGTCTGGGGATTGACAGGCCACCTGCACTTCTGACCGACTGGCTACAAATTCTAGAGTTCCCAACACCCCCTCAGGTCTGATTATTCGCTAGAAGGACTCATAGAACTCAGGAAAGTTCTGTACTTGAGATTACAGTTTTATTGCAGCAAAAAGACTACAGATCAGAAGGAGCCAGAAGGACGCATAGGGCGAGGCCAGGGAGGGTCCCCAGACGTGACACTTCTGGTGTCCTCTCCCGGAGGAGTCAGGACGTGTCCTCTCCTGGAGGAGTCAAGACGTGTCCCCCTCCTGTCACCAACCAGGGACGCTCCCCTGGTGTCCAGTGGCTGTGGGGTCTCATCGTCCAGCACGACGGATGGAATCAGGCCACTGGTGGCCTCAGTCCCCAGCCCCCTTCCCTCTGGAGGGCGGGCAGATGTCACCTGGCCCCAAGCCCAATCCTCTCACCACCTGGTTGGTCTCCGGCCTGGCCGGCCCCCACCCTGAGACTGCAGTGGGGCCACCTGAAGTCACCTAGCAAGTGTGGATGGGGAGGGGCGGGTGCCGGGAATAACAGAGACCCTCCCAGCACTTGGAAACCCCAAGTGTTTCCTTACTTCCCAGGAGCCAGGACAAAGGCCAGGCCTCTCTTTGTGGACCCCAAATCCTCACTACACAACCGTCCTGTAGTCACGTGGCCTTTGGGATTGTCTTCCCATCAGGAGAGCAGGTCCCTCAAAAACATGACCCACACGTTGGGCTTCCCTGTACACAGAGTCCACACGTGTGCTCGGGCCTCGGTGGATGCGCGGCCGTACGAGCCACGATATCGTGAGATGTGATGACAGGTTTGATTATTTCATTCCTGTTTAAAGAAGGGCTTCGGTCATACCCACCAATCTGGCTAGATCTCACAGTAAATAAAATAGCTGAACATGCTCCCAGCACTCTGCTGTGAATTTCCTTAAGTAATATATTTCTTGTCAAATAGTGAACAAGGATGTCCTGCTCTGCAAGACTTCTGAGAGCAGCCCTAAAATAGACCCTCTCTCTCCTCCGCCTACAGCTCACTCTCTACTCCGGAAGGTTTGAAGAGTTCCAGAGGACACTGACAAAGAGCAACGAGGTGTTTGCCACTTTCAAACAGGAAATGGACAGAGTGAGTGTTGCTTCTCTCCCCCAAAGCACTGACGTTTTCTGTCGTGACAGGCAATTCTCCTTTGGGTTCATTTATCTCTTGCCAAGATATCTTGGTGCATTTCATGAAGTAATGAAACATTTATAGGTGTGGATGAGGTTTGGGTTGTATTATTTTATTGGTAAGCATCTGGTGAATTAATCTTAGCAATAATCCAAAGGTACTAGGATACATATTCACTCTGAAGAAGAATATTTTCTTTTCTAGCCCATGGATAGCTTTAAGAAAGAAAGAAAAAAGACAAGAGGTGCTGAAGTAAAAAACGACCTAAACTTCTAAAGATGTCAAAAAATAAAATTAATATGAACATCCAAGAGAACATCAGAGTAGGAAGTACCATTTTATAGAATCCTTCGTAGGAGGGAAGATGCGTTGTGTGGTGTAACTGGCAGAGCCCTGAATTAGAAGAGCTTGCCCCGTGCTCACCAAGTGGCCTTGAATGATTCACTTGACTTGCCTGAATTTTACTTTCCTTATCTATAAATTGAGATATGCTTTCCCTTGCCTACTTCACAAAGTTGTGGCATTCAGATAAATTAATGTACCATATAAAAGTAGATACATTCTTAATTTTCAAAGTATTTTGCAAATAAAGGTGCTAATATGTTTATCTTATCTTTTTAGTGCCTTCTGGATATAAAATAGACATCAGAACTGTGTTTCTGAACAGGCATTGGCATTAACCATTTTTAAGTGTAGAAAGCACACTTTAAAAATACTTTTGTGAAATAATATGACAAATTCTGCAATTCAATATGCAAACTTAAGATTTTCTTTAAAGAGAACAACACTTAAGAATAACAATTTTCTCACTCTAGGGTGGATCAATCCATTTTTAAAAGGTTTTATTTCAAAATGATAAATTTTAAGATTGGAATAAATATTGGAGCAGGAGTTCTTAATCTGAGGTCCATTTATTGACTCTAGTAGTAAACCCTAGAAATTAACCAAAAAAATTGATGTTCATGTGCATATTTGCAATTCTCTGAAATGGTTCTATAGATTTCATCAACTACTTGAGGGGGTTGATTTTTTAAAAAGTGTACAAACTATTAACTCGATTAAGACATGAAAAAATGTAAAAACCACTCAAGGCCCAGCTGGCTTCTCGATGGAGCCAGGGGTTAGAGCAGTGGGGACCAGCCCCTGCACCCAAGGGTCCTTGGCTAAGGCAGCTTGGTTAGGCCGTGAGGCCCCAGCCTGATCACACGGCTTGTCCTTCAATACACACAAGCCGAGAGGAATGCCTCCAACCAGGAACCAGAGTCACCGGGTGGCAAAGGACGGGCTACGTTTTATTCACGTCTGTATCCCCCATACCCAACCTAGGGCTCAGAGGTGAGCAGACATCAGTACCTGTTGCATTATTAGTGGATTCTGCATTTGCAAATCTGCCTCCTTTCTAAAGTTCATTTGTAACCCCAAGTCAATATTTGCGGTGTTTTCAGAAGCATTTCCAGACATGTGCAGAGCTAGGAAAAATTTGAGTTGCCCAACACACATGTTCCCCACAGAGATCGAACAAAGTGATGCTTTTCTTGTTCCAGCTATCAGGCTATAACTTAGTGTTCTTTTCAAGGCATAGTGAGTGCCAGGTTTTTCATGTTTTGGGCTTTTTTGGCCCCCAAACATAGTGCTGAGCTGCCGTCCAGGGTTCCCGAGCACAGGACGGCTGTGCTGTGCCTTAAAGATAAAATATGTGTGTTAGATGAGCGTCCTTCAGGCATGAATTATAGTGCTGTTGGCCGTGAGTTCAATGTTATTGAACCAATCAATAATATAAATTAAATCTGGTGTTTAAAAAACCATGTCAGCTTTCTCACTGATGGTCTCCTATTCAATAAGACAAATAATCTAAATTGCAAGTTTATTTATGAGACTTGGTAAAGCTATTTTTATTTTAAATGAAAAAAATAATAATAATAACACAAAACAGTGTCCTGATATGACTCTGGTAAAAAAAAAAAAAAAGCTTGCTCATCGCTAACCTAGAAGATTCCAAAATAAATCATGACCCTCCCTCTCGAACTTCATTCCTTCACATGGAACATGTGTTTCCTTCAGCAGCTGGTAACCAAAGGACTTTTCTTGATGTAACGTGGAATGAATAGCTTCACTGAATTATTAACTCTTCAGGATTAACATTCAAACACTCTAATTTCTATAGACAACTAAGAAAATGAAGAAGCTGGAAAAGGACACTGCCACGTGGAAAGCCCGCTTTGAGAGCTGTAACAAAGCCCTGCTGGATATGATCGAAGAGGTGAGGAAGGTTTTCCATTAGCTCCTGTTTTAGTTTCTTGGCTGGTCAAGCAAATACCATGTAATGAGTTGGTTTGAACAATGGGAATTTATTGGCTCATGGTTTCGAGGCTAGGAGACGTCCAAATCAAGGCCTCATCAAGGCAATGCTTTCCCCCTGAAGACTGGGGCGTTCTGGAGTTGGTTGACAGGGATCCGTGGTCCTGGGCTCCTTTGTCACATGGCAATGCACATGGCGGCCTCTCCTGGCTTCTCCATTCATTTCTGGGCTCCGCTGATTTCAGCTTCTTGCTTCCTGTGGCTTTCTCTGTGTGTGTGTCTGGATTTCATTCCACTTATAAAGGACTCCAGTAAGAGGATTAAGACCCCTCCTAAAGAAAGGGTCACACCTTAACTGAAGAAGCCTCATCAAGAGGTCCTACTTATGATGGGTTTGCACCCACAGGAACGGATTCAGGTAAGAACATGTTTTCCTGTGGTTCATAGCTCCCACCCCCCACCATCTAGTCCAAATAGTCATACCTAAAAAATAACTGTACCATCATAGCACAAAGGATTACTTTTGAAAAAGAATGAATTTTCCTGGGATGTGTCATGTTAAATTGCAATAAAAATAAGCGCAAGGGTCATTTAGCGTATGGAGCTTTGCGACCCTCAGTCCTGTGTTTACTGGTTGATTCAGAGCTCATCCCAAAGCAGCCCCTCCCTTCTGGATTATGAGGTCCTTGAAAACAGAAAAGAGTATCTACCTGGCTTTGAATTTCTCTGGGGCCAAGCATAGCAGGTGCAGAATAAATTAACTGATTGATTTGGACCTACTGAGAGAAGATACCCCCCAAGCACCCAGGCATGTGCTCTTTTGCAGACAGATCTATTTTTCAATTCCTCCAACAAGCAGGTACCTGCAGATGTTATGCCAGGCACTGAGTAGGGTTTGAGACTATAAACACAAAGATATCCACCCCTGACCCGAGGGTCTCTCCCTGTAAATACACGAAGCAAGTTTTAAATGTGATTCTTGGGTATGAAGGTGGGAGTGAAGGGCTGAGATGACTTGGGGACCCTTTTGTGCACAAACACACGGACATTTCTAGAGAAAACAACTGAAATTGAATGGTTTGAGTAGCCAGCATCATGGGTCAGTGTGTGGCAAGTTTCTCTGGTTTTACCCCAAATTGCCTCCAATTCCAAAGAGATTTGCTTACTAACCACCAGCCTGAATGCAAACGGTTCCTGGGACTGACAGCAGCTTATCTAGAGAACAACAGAGGAGGCATCTCATTCATTTGCACAGCCTCTCTCAGCCTTGGGAGCAGAAAATTCCTGCACCTTACGATTCTAGAGGTTGTGGTCTGGAGCAGAAAGATACCTCTCCATCTTTCTTTCCTACTGAAAAGGACATGGTCATTAAAATTCTAGCCATGCCTAGTATGTGGTGAAAAAAAAAAAAGTGATACCTCGGACCACACACCTGCCGCCGCCACCCTGAGACCAGGGCCCAGGAGAAGAGTCCCGCCCAAGGGTAGTGCTTGTCCCCAGGGCGTCCTGGAGACGTCGCTGTTGATGTGTCTCTAAGTGTGTGCTTGTTTTCAAATCGCAGAAAGCCCTGAGAGCCAAAGAATACGAGTGCTTCGTGATGAAGATCGGGAGGCTAGAGAATCTCTGCCGGGCTTTGCAAGAGGAGAGAAACGAGCTCTACAAAAAAATCAGAGACGCCAAAGCGCCCGAGAAGGATGCGGGAAGCCAGCCGGATGCGGGAAGCCAGCCGAGCTCCGACGAAGAGCCGGAGCCCCGCGCGCTGGGGAGCAGGCAGGGCGTGGGTGCAGAGGCGGCCCGCGCCGTCCACGACGCCGTGCAGGATCTGGCCGCGTCCTTCGTGCTGATGCAGCGGCCGGGGTCTGCCCACGACCCCCCCAGAGAAAGCCCACCCGACGTGGGCAGTCCTGGAGGCGGCGGGGCCTCTGTCCTCGGGGTGCCAGGACAAGGCTCTCTGTTCCCCGCGATTGAATCAGAGAGCCCCCTGCCTCCGCCACCTCCCCAGGCCGAGGCCGAAGGGGGCAAGGAGGGAGAGCCACCCCCCGAGAGCAGCAGTCCCCCCGCTGGGTGGGGGGCCCAGGCCCTCCCCGCTGCAGCTGAGGTTGCTCGGGAGCCCCTGAAGCCGGGGGCAGAAGCTTCTGGTCAAGCCCCGGAACCCCCGGTGGAGGCCTCCCTCCCCGTGATGGGGACAAATGCCCAGCCTCGGGCTGGGGGTCCTGGCTGGGAGCCCAGTCCGCAGCCCTCGCCTCCCGCCGCAGAGGCTGCCCAGCCGCCCACAGGGGATGCCACCCCCCTGGAAGGCAGCGACCAGGCCTCCCGCAGCCTCTGAGCCTGCCGGGTTGCGGGGTGACAGGGAGGCGGCCACGCAGGACGGAGACGTTTTAAAGGCCACTGCAGCCTCTGCTGCTTGTTCCCAATCCATAGCTGACCTGGAGCTTTTCTACTTCACACTGGCTGGTAGCAAAATTTCCCCAAATGGCCACAAAGCGTGGCAATAGCCAATTTATATTAATTTGACATTAGGAAGGTACTGACTTCAATTTCTTAATCAATAGTAAGGTTTGATGTTTAAAGATTTCCACGACAATATATAATTACTGAAAAGGCGATGCTCTATTTATTTCCAGATCTCGTTTAATAAATTCCATAGTAAGTAATGGATGTCCCACACAGCATTTAAACATTATATACCTAATGTATACATGAGTGCATATGTGTGTAGATACACATATGAAGAGATGTGCATTGCTTATATGCATACGTGTGTAATGTGTGTGTGTAAATTATACATGCAGCCACATTTCCATAGGAAACATATTTCTCTCAGCCTGTTTTGGATTTCGATGTATTTAGATATGCAGATGTTCCTTGCACCTGGGACCGCGGTAGACCGTGCCCTGCCTGCAGCAGCAGGCCCAGAACACGCGCGGTGGCCCCTCCATACGTACCCCGCAGGCAGGCGGAGCCGTCGGAGCGCTGGATGAAAAGAGAGGCCCGCAGTGGGTGGGCTGCGCCTCCATGGGAGCCAGGGACGCAGGCACGGCCGAGGGGCCCCGGGCAGCAAGGGGGACCGCTCAGCAGGAGCCGGCCCACCTCTCCCAGCCGCTTCCCCCGACCCTCAGCCGTGCCGTGGGCCCCAGTCTCAGTTCGCCGGGTCGGCCGTAACCAGGAGCGCAGAGCGGCTGTTCCCCAGGCGGGTGTCGCCGGGCGCTTCCCCGCAGTCGGGAAGGTTCCGGCAGCCCCTCGCCGGCCACCGCGGCCTGCGTCTCGTGGTCCCTCCACGCCCTCCTCCGCGGCCACATTTCCTCTGCGGGACTAAGGCCCACCCAGACTGGGTTTGACGTCTTGACAGGACCTTCCCAGATCCCATCTGCGAATGCGTCCCCGCCCCCAGGGCTGGGGGTTCGGGCTGGAGCATGTCTTTGTGGAGCCCATGCTTCGATTCTTAACACCCCATGTGCTGGGGTGGCCCACTCGGGCTGCCTGCAAGGAAGGGGTCGGAAGTGAGAAAGGGAGCTGCGATGGGGGTCTGGAGCCCCGGAGACGAGCCTTCCCCTGGCCCAGCGGCCTCGGCGTCCTCCTGCGCTGTGGGCCGCGGCTGTCCCCACCAGCAGCCGGTCTCCTCCTCAGAGCACCTGCCCCCTTTCCCACCCCCTCCCTTGCAGCAGGAAGTTACACCCAGCCCTCATCTTTTCCCAAAAAGAGACCCCGCAGGGTCTCAGCCTGAGTGATGAGGCTCTGAGGGATTCTCTGCAGAGCTATCAGAGTGAGGCCTACTCCGGCAAAGAGGTCCCTACTCGAAATCATCCGACAAATAGGAGAGGACTCGCCAGAAGGCAAAGCTAGAAACACCTGGGGTTGCCTACTCAGTGTTCCACCATCGCTCAACAGGAGCTTCACACGGTGATGCATTAATTCCTCTCCTGCGGGTACAGGAAGAGGGCAACGTGGAAAGGGAAGGGCTGCAGGAAGGAAAGAAGGGGGGAGGAAGAAAGAGAAAGGCCTATGCCAACCCTGCCTTTGAAGTCCAGCTCAAGTAAAGAAGCGGGTAAAAGCAAGCTTCTCTCCCACTCGCCAGGTCGCTCGTCCTTAGCTGTTGTGAGTGGCTGGCTGCCTCTCACAGCGCTTGCGGGCAGCAGCCACATGCCACCAAGAATTGTAAACCGCGTAAGATGTGTTGGAAGTAGTGCGGGTGAGGTCAGAAACGCCAGGCAGGAGGGAAAACCAGTCAGGAAAAAGGCCCATCACTAGGGCAGCCTGCGTATTTTAAAGGCGTAAAATATTATTAGTATAACCAAAGGGTATCCAGCTAAATTCACCATTACTGGAAATCTTAGGGATTTAAACATTCATTTAATTCGGAGCCAAAGGAGGGGCTCCTTTCCCAGTCTTTACAGAGGAGGAGCTTCAGAGAACCAAAGTAAGACTGGGTACTCCTGGTCTCAGTCTGGGGGAGAGCCAAGAGAAACAGGTGGGGGGATGCCAGTAAATGGAATCGTTGAACACAAAGTCCATCTGTTACTCCCAAGAGGCTTTCAGAGCAGCACGTAATTCAATACCGAGAACGTCTTGGGCAGAGCTTCAGACACAATAACTTGCCTGAATGTGCACAGCTTAGAACAGACTTTGGGAGAATTATCTTAATAACAAAGCATACTTTACATAGCCCTCTGTGTTAGCATCTGGCCTTAATAATTATAGCAATAGCGCTCCGGACCTGAAAAAATAAGGAATTTCTGTTCTTACTTGAGTTCATAGAACCACGTCTGGAGATGTCAAGCTTACTTCCAGAAACATAAGAGTTGGTGATGTCTTCTAAATTAAACAACTATAGTTTATGTATTTATTTAAAAAGTACTTCTCTGATTCTTTAGTATTATTTTTTCAATTTTCATTTATTTTTATTTTATGTTATTTTTACTCATGTCATTTCTATGTTTCAGTAACTATCTAAGATTAAGGTTTTTTTTTAAACTTTATTTTGTACAGTTAATAATTGAAAATATAAACAATTAAAAACTAAAAAGTAGATACAGATGAATAAATACATACATTTCTCAATTAAATGTACTGGATACATATACTTTTTTTTAAATCAAACAATATATTACATATCTTTGGTTCATAGTAATGCAATCATAGAGTATTTGTCCTTTTGTGTCTAAACTGTGGTCTGTTCACACGATGGAATATTATGCAGCTGTAAGAAGAAATGAAGTCGTAAAGCATATGGCAACATGGATGAACCTGGAGGACATTATGATGAGCGAAAGATTAAGGTTTAACTCTAATGTTGGTTGAATTTTTGGTCTCCGAAGTGAATGTATATGGAGCTGGCACTTTGAATATATTGGGGGGGGGTGAGAAGTGGTGTGTGTGAGTTTGTGTGCATGCAGTGGTGTGTGGTGTGTGTGTATGTGGGGTGTGTAGTGGTTTTGTGCGTGGGTAGTGGTTTGTGTGCATATGTGGTGTGTGTGTGTGCACACGCGAGTGGTGATCGCGTGTGAGGGAGGAGAGAGGGAGAGAGCGCGCATGGGTGCAGGAGGCTGCAGGCCTGGGGCCGAGGTCCCCGGGGCGGGCGCCCGCGCGGAGCAGGGGACCCGCAGAGGCCGAGCGGACCCCTGACGGCCGCCGGGTGTCGCCACGTGCCCTGACCTTGCTCGTGTGCCCGTCCGCCCTGAGATGCTGCGCGCACTGGCTTCTCCCGCGCGGGCCGTCGGAGGAGGAAGGAGGTGCTGGTGGAAGCTGGGCTGCGCCGAGCGCGCCCAGGGTGCCTCCACCAAGCCCCGAGGGGTCCGGCCCTGTGCCTGGCCTGTGACTGCCCCGCGGCGCTCCGTGGCCTGCGCTGAGCTGGGAAGGAAACAGGCTGCGCCCCGCGCTTGAGGCGGGGTCTGCTCCTTGTGTCCTGGTACAGACACATGTTCTTAAAATAGCTTTAGAAATAACAGAAGCAATGTGCATTAACGCCGGACAAGCTGCTTTTCAAAAGACCGCAAGCAACAGGAGAGAGATTGGGGAAATTTTCCTCAGCCCCTTCTCCTCCCGCCAGTAGTTAAAGCCAGTATTTGGGGAAAATAAAAGTAATTTAAAATATAAAGAATTCACCAGAGGAAGATATGAAATAAATGATGATTCTGGACTCAGTGCGTTCCCGTTGTAAACTGGCAATTAGGATTTAGGATGTGAGCAGGATAGAAGGGATAAACTTTCACAATTTTTAAATAACTTCCTTTTCTGTATGTTAGAACCTAAAAATTAAGAGTTATCAGACCAACCAGCAGGGCACTCCGTTAGAATGGAAGCTTTCTTAAAAGATGGCAATAAAGAGCTTTTCTCACTCCTATGGTCGCATCCTCAATACCTGAGGCCACCTCTCCTGGGTGGTACCTCCTGCTGGATGTACTACAAATGCTAGTTGCTCTTGTGTGTACACACACATGCACACCCACACGCACACACATAAGATGTGACCCAAGTTTAATTCGGTTCCTGTAGATGAGACTTTACATCTGTATTTTCAAAGGAACTTAGAATTATCTTTCCTGACAAGTACTGACTGTAAAGAATCATTTCCAGTTTAAATAAGATTATTTGATAGAAACATTTAATTAGCAAAATAAGCCTACAAATTCACCGATCCGTGTCACAGAATTTATTCCCAGGTGCTGTTTCATGTTATCCGGATAAGAAAAGGGATGACCCTCTTCACAGTGCCGTCAAGCTCAGCTCCCTCAACCCCAAGTCCTTCTCCTCGCTGGATCTAAGCGCCCTAGACTTCTGTCAACACTGACGTCCACCTCCCTTCAGCTGTGCTTTTAAAAGTGATCCATGATAACACCCAGTTACCACGCGCCATAAATATTACTCAGCTATGTGCAAAACTCATTACTTCAAATGACGCAAAAACCACCAGGGAAGGCAAGAGGCCATTCTTGAGAGGGAAAGGAGGAGAAAGAGAAAGGCTCTCTGATAGCTCTGGTATAAAAGGAAAAGTGAAAAGCTAAGACTTTAGTCTATTAGGAGCAGGAGAGGAAAAGGCACATAAGTCGGTGGGCCCTTTTGTGAAGGCGAGACGTAACGCTTCTATACACTTCAACCCTGGAACGCCAAGTGTGGAATTCATACAAACACGCTTTTCTGTGTTGCTGCTTTATTGCCTTTCTTCTTGTTTGCTTTATATAAACAAACAAACAAACAAACAAATGCATTCCTTTCAGTATTAAAAATAATAAAATTACAGCATGGAATTTTAGAAAATTGAGAAAAGAGAAAATTACCCATAATTCCATCACCCTAACTTCACCCTAACTTAGCCTCTGTTAGCAACCACTGTATCAAAGTATATTTTCAATTGTCTAGCGGCCTTTTTTGTTTAACACTATGTTAGTTTACCTATGAGGACAGCACAGTAGTTCAAATGAGAGTGAGAGCTATTAATACTACCTGATTTGAGTGTTTACACGGATTCAATTTTTAATACGCTTTGCCGTAGAAACATGAAGCGTGTTACATTATTTGTAGAGTGAGCGTGACCAAGCAAATACTAGCACACACCCCACATATGCATTGTTTGGGAAGGGTATGCCCTGCATCTTAAATGTTCCACCACGTTTATGGAGGTTTCCATGAAACCCGGCTGGACGTGGCTAGAGTCAGATGCCTAAACGTGACGTAGCTCAAAAAAATTAAAAACCAAATCTAGACAAATACAGACACAGTAAATAACAAAACGAGAAAACGCCAAACTCCTCTTTATGAGGTGAGGAGAAAGATAAGATGCCAGGATAAACCACAGCAGCGGCTAAAGAAAGGTCGGGGGTCTAAAGCGAATCTAAATCTTCAAAACTGATGAGCCTGGCATCCCTCCTGGCTCCCACGCCCAGCGGCACTGGCTGCATCTTCTCCCCCACGAAGCGAAGCGCGAGGACTGGAAGCGGCTGCGAGCCTGAGGTTGAGGTCAGAGTGCAGATGTGCAGAGATGGAGTCGTGAGGTTAGCATGTGTTGGGTGGGAGCTCCGGCCAGCGTGGCATCATCACTTACTAAATGTGGGGAATTCTCCGCCGGAATCAGCCAGGCTGTTGGGACGCGCTGGGTAAAGACGTTCGTGGTCAGCTTGCTTATCCAGAAGTTAGTCGCTGGAGTGAAATCAGCCGAGTCTAACGGGGTGAGAAGCGCAGGACAGCGCCAGTCCAAGAATGGGACTCCTGAGGTCCTCATGCCTGCCCTGCTGCCAGCGAGCTGCGGACTTTAAAGAGTCACTTGACGGCTCTGGGCCTTGGTTTGCTCATGGGTAAAAGGAGAGCTTTGGGCTAGATGATGCCTGAGGGTTTTGGCATCTGGTTAAATCCCCAGGAAATCAGGCGGAGCTGTCCACTCCCCAGGGAGGCTGGTTCCCTAGGGCAGTGCATGTCACCTTGAGCATTACTATGTAAAGTCAGACAGGGGAAAGGAGACAAGAAATCAGTCAAATGAAAACAACCACCACCACAACGAAAAACAAGTGGGGGGAGCGGATGTGGCTCAAGTGGTTGAGCGCCTGCCTCCCACATGGGACGTCCCGGGTTTGGTTCCTGGTGCCTCCTTAAAAAGCAAGGCAAAACAAAACAAAACAAAACAAAAAAACAAGCAAACAAATGAAAAAAAAAAAAACAACAACAACAATTTAGGGGAGTCAATGTGGCTCAGTGGTTGAGCCCCTGTACCTCACAGAAAATAAACAAAACTGGGGAGTCATTCTCAGATATCAGATGAAGGAAAGATGAGGGAGAAATCACGAATTCTCGGATTTATTCAGCAAATATTGCGGGCCTCCTGTGGGTGAGGCCCTGAGCCTGCGCCCAGGAGGACGGGAGGAACAGTGCAGGGGCTCTCCCTCGCAGGCCCCCAGCAAGCCGCCTTGTCTGAGGACTCCTCCCCCTGCCACACTGGGAGCTCGGGGCTGAGGGAAGGGGCTGGAAGGACTCTGGGCTTTCTGGCTTGCCTCACGGTGTCAGCAACTAAAAGTCGAGGCTTCTGGGAACGTTTTTATTACCAATGATATCCACATCTCCACGTGGAAAAGTCTAGCTTCCTGGCAGAGAAGGAGAGTTTTATGAGGTGTGTGTGTGGCTATTTGTGTGTGACTGTGTGTGTATATGTGCGTGCACGTTTGTATGTGAGTGTGATGGTTGTTCTCGTGTGCCGACTAGGCTGGGCTGTGGTGTCCAGGTGTTTGGCTGAGCACGGGCTGAGCTGCCGCTGCGAAGGTGTTCTGGGGATGAGGTCAACACCTATCACCATTGGACTTTAAGTCCACAATGTGGGTGGGCCTCGTCCAACCAGTGGAAGGCCTTCAGAGCCAAACGGACGTTCCCTGGAGAAGAAGAAACTGTGCTCAAGGCTGCACTTTCCCCTCCTGAGTTTCCCGCTGGCCGGACTTCAGGCTCCTGAGCCCAGGATTTCAGGCTCAGGACTGCAACTGTACCTCTTGCTTTAATTCCAGCCTGCTGGCCTGACTCAATTCGGGCTTGCCAGCCCCCACAGTCACAGGAACCAATGCCTTAAAATAAACCTTTCTTTATACACACAGCCTGTTGGTTCTGTTTCTCTGGAGAACCCTGACACTGTGAGGATGTGTACGAGTATTTGCGTATAATGTGTGTCAGTATCTGTGTGTAGTTTTGTGCAAGTGGGTGTGTATATGTAGGTTTATGTGAGTGTTTATAGCTGTGTACAACAATATTTATGTGTAATAGACTGACATAAGCCTATGTGCAGGTAGTTGTGTGTGTTTCTTGCATGTGTGGGTGCTGGGCTGGGAACGGAAAAGCTGAACCACTGCAAATGTGATTTTTAGTCCTGCGACTGGCTGGTTTTTCATAGGACAGCATCTTGTTGCAGACTTTGGTTTGCAAACTAATCCTCCTTTGCTTACATCATCGTAGGCCTCCCTCGGTGTTTTTTTGTTTTGTTTTGTTTTGTTTTGGCTGACCATCTGCCTTCCAGGCAAACAGACAGGTGGGTGAGACTGCAGCTACACACACAGCCAGCTCGAGGTGACAGTCACTGCTGACTCACCACACCCTCCTTGGTGTGGCGATAGGCATATCCTGGGAGATTCTTTTTTTTTTTAACATTTTTTTTACTTTATTTTGTACATTTTTTTAAACTTTATTTTGTACATTTAATAATTGAAAATATAAACAATTAAAAACTAAAAAGTAAACACAGATGAATAAATATATACATTTCTCAAATGTAATGGATGCATATAAAAAAATTTTTTTTAAATCAAACAATATGTTACACAATATATTTGGTTCATAGTAACTCATTCAGACAGTATTTGTCCTTTTGTGTCTGGCTTGCTTCACTCAACATAATGTCCTCCAGGTTCATCCATGTTGCCATATGTTTTGTGACTTCATTTCTTCTTACAGCTGCATAATATTCCATCATGTGAATAGACCACAGTTTGTTTATCCATTCATCTGTTGATGGACACCTGGGTTGTTTCCAACTTTTGGCAATGGTGAATAATGTGGCTATGAACATCGGTGTGCAGATGTCTGTTCGTGTCACTGCTCTCAGTTCTTCTGGGTATATACCCAGTAGTGGTATTGCCGGGTCACGTGGCAAGTCTATATTCAACTTCTTTAGGAACTGCCAAACAGTCCTCCATAGTGGTTGTACCATCCTGCATTCCCACCAACAGTGAAGAAGTGTTCCTATCTCTCTACATCCTCTCCAACACTTGTAGTTCTCTGTCTTTTTAATATTGGCTATTCTAATAGGTGTAAAATGATATCTCATTGTAGTTTTGATTTGCATTTCCCTAATCATGAGTGATGTTGAGCATTTCTTCATGTGTTTTTTTGCCATTTGTATTTCTTCTTTGGAGAAATGTCTGTTCAAGTCTTTTGCCCATTTTTTAATTGGGTCATTTGTCTTTTTGTTGTTGAGTTGTAACATCTCTTTATATATCCTGGATAGTAAACCCTTATCAGATATGTGATTTCCAAATATTTTTTCCCATTGAGTTGGCTGCCTTTTCACCCTTCTGACAAAGTCCTGTGAGGTGCAAAAGTGTTTAATTTTGAGGAGTTCCCATTTATCTACTTTTTATTTTGTTGCACGTGCTTTGGGTGTGAGGTCCAAGAAACCACCACCTACTACAAGGTCTTGAAGATGTTTCCCTACATTTTCTTCTAGTAGTTTTATGGTCCTGGCTTTTATATTTAGATCTTTGATCCATTTTGAGTTGATTCTTGTATAGGGGGTGTATTAGCCAAAGGGGGTGCTAATGTGAAATACCAAAAATGGGTTGGTCTTTATAAAGGGTATTTATTTGGGGTAGAGGTCCACAGATACCAGGCCATAAAGCTTTAAGTTTCTTCTCTCACCACAGTCTATGGCCACGTGTTAAAGCAAGACAGCTGCTGGCATTTGCCAGGGTTCAGGCTTCTGGGGTTCCTCTCTTCCCGGGGCTGCGTTTCTCTCCGGGCTTAGCTCCTGTTTCCTCCACAAGGTCAGCTGTAGATGATCAGGTGAACGGCTTGCTTCTCTTCTCCTGGGGCCTTCTTTCCAACATCAAAACGGCTTCTCAAAAGACTGCTTCAACTTTCCTTTGCCTTGCCTTTTATATTCAATTCCCCACCCACCAAGGGGTGGGGCTCAACGCCTTAATCCTAACCTAATCATGCCCAGATTAACAGATCAGTTTACAACCATGATTCAATTATATTTTTGGAATTCATAATTACATCAAACTGATACAGGGGGTGAGATAGGGTCCTCTTTCATTCTTTTGGTTATAGATATCCAGTTCTCCCAACACCATTTGTTGAAGAGACTGTTTTATCCCATTAGCGTGGACTTGGTAGGTTTGTCAAAAAACAGTTGACTGTATAGGTGAGGGTATATTTCTGGATTCTCAATTCTATTCCACTGATCGATGTGTCTATCTTTATGCCAGTACCAGGCTGTTTTGACCACTGTAGCTTTGTAATATGTTTTAAGGTCAGGCAGTGAAATTTAGAAGATTCTTAATGCCATTCCTCGCAGAGACTGGCCCCAGGTCGACCAGGGAATATGGAAGTGGAAGCAACCAGCTCCCCTGAGTCTGGCCTCTCTGCTCCTGTGGTCATTATCCCTAAAATGAGAGGCATCCATGGAGGCAAACCTGCAGTCTCCTCTGTCTCTGCTAAGATATCATCCAGCTGAAGCCAAGCCCCTGAAATCTAAAAATGTTTCCCTGAACTAAAAGCCAAAGGGAAATGGTGCCCAGTCTGTCCACAGCTCAAGCAGTGAGGAGAAGGTGGCAAGCTCAGCTGACTGTGGCTCCTACCAGCTTTTGCACAGAGAGATCTGTTGCTGTGATCAAACACATCTCCTCCAAATACAGCCAGTGACCAGCTTCTGGCTGCTCCCTTGCCTGTTATTAGAAAACTGATAGAGATGTCCTCCAATTCAGTCTGGGAGAGTTTAAAGCCATCCCCAAAGGAAAGAGAGTGAGGGAGTTTGCTTAACAACTGAGAACTTGTTAGGACAAATTAATTGTTCGCCACGCTAGCGAACTGATGATCTTCAAAAGCTAAAGTGAAAAAGCCAACTCAACATAAATAGAAGAGAAGCAATAAAATGGGAGAATAGGGTCTCGATAAATGTAGCAGACCATTAGGTCCAGAGCCAACTACAGGTCTGCATTTCATTACCAGCACACACTGCAGCCCACAGTGACATTAGTGGTAAAGGTCGCCTCCCTGCTAGGGATGGTGACTGGCGCTGCCTGCCCCCTGCCTTTGTAACCCACTGGGCACAGGATAGGGATTCTGCCTTCGAGGTCTGTAGGGAGGAATCTGTCCCCTGCATCTCTCTTGGCTTGTACCCTAACTCAGCGACTGCCTCCATTGTCACGTGGCCATCTTCTCTCTGTGTGTCTTCCCTTTACGTGGCCCTCTCTGCTCCTGTGTCTGTCTGTGTCCAAGTTACCCCTTCTGATGAGGACACCAGCTACATTGGACTAAAGGCCCCCCTATCCCAGTAGGACCTCATCTTGACTTGCCTAATCCCACCTGCAACAAGCCTTCTCCAGAGTCCCATGGGAGGTGCTGGGGATTCAGATTTCAACGTATCTTTTGGAGGAACACAAATCAACTCATCACATGGATCATCCACCTTCTCCTTATCCATTTGTAGGAGCTCTTTTGAAGGCCAACTTGGCAGGATTTATTACATCTTTTTTCCTAATGTGAAAAGCAAAAATTATTTAGCCAAGAGTGGACCTATTGCTCTTGCCTGCCGCTTCCCCCACTTGGAGGAAGCAGCTGCCCTCAGTATGTATGGCATAGACAGCTGCCAGCCATGGAGCCCTGCTCTCACTCTGTCCCAGGGCTAGCCCAAAGCAGCATCACACCCGATGCAGGAGGCAGTTCAGAGGCAGGGGCAGCTCCAGAATTTCCAAAGAGGAGGGATTTCCAGACCACCACGCAGCGGGGCAGGGACTCCGTGGCCTGACATGAAGCTCCATTTGCTCCAAGGCAAGCACCTCAGTTTTACTATCTTCTGGAAAGCTTGGAGGCTCAGGGCAGCAAAGTGCCTTTACTCCACCCTGTGGGAACAGGCAAATTTACCAAGAAGCACCCAGTCTTATCCAGCCGTTGGTTTTACCAGCTGGGCATGTTCCATGGAAGATGTGAGCCTGGGCTCCTGGTGGCCACTTGTCAGCCACGTGGAGAAAACCCACCTGCAGAACAAGGTCAAAGAGGAGGGAAGGGAGGAGAAACCGAATGCTAATAACCATGGTTGGGCCTCTCGATCCACCTGGTCTTTTAAGAGGAAATGGTTTCCCTGGTTGTTTAAGAAGGTCTAGGCTGGGTATCTGTCATCTACACCCAAAGAGCTCTGAACCACAGATATGAGAAGCTCAAAGTGCCAAAGTACAGAGCACAGAATGGAAAAAACTAGACTTCAAAATTATAACAAATAGCATACCAAATGACTTTAAAAATCTCATTTCTTAAAAGCCACGCTCTATGGTGTAGCTGGGCTCTTCTCTCCATAGCGGATGGAGAAAAAAAATTTTTTTTCATTTCTCACTTTACCCTCTCAACTTATTTTAAAAATTCTTTATTGCAAAAATGATGAAAAATCAAATTATTTCTTGTAACCCACCACCCAGGTCAAAAATTGAACATAGCCAGCATCATCCTAGAAGTTCCCCATTCACCTTCCCAATCTTTACTGTCTCCCTTCTCTCCAGATGGAACCACTTCCCTGCCATGGATTCATTTTGCATTTTTTTTTTTTTTAAAGATTTTATTTATTTATTCATTTATCCCCCCCTTGCTGCTTGTGCTCGCCGGGTCAGCCAACCACGCCATGCGGGCGGGCCCGCCCCCACCAGGAGGCCCCGGGAACCGAACCCGGGGCCTCCCATATGGCAAACGGGAGCCCCACTGATTGAGCCACAGCCGCTTCCCATCATTTTGCATTTTTTTAAACTTTATAAATGTATTCATTTGTGTCTGGGTTCCTTTGCTCAAAACTATATATATGAGATTTATCCATTTGCTGCTTACAGGAGTAGTTCATTCGTTTTCACTGCTGTACAATAATCTATTGTATGAATAGACCAGTGATTAATTTATCCATTCTAATGTCGACTCCCATTTAAATTGCTTCTATTATTGGCTACTACAAACAGCATACTATGACAGTCCCTAAGTATAGACTTAGGAGAGGAATTGTTGGGTTTTACAACTTTAGTGGACTCTACCAAATGGTCTTCCAGAGAGATTGCCCCAGTTTAGTCCAACTAGCAGTGAGGGGAGTCCAGTTGCCTGTGTCCTCCCAGCCCTTGGTGTGATGTTGATTTTATGTGTCAGCTCAGCTCTGACGGTGCCCAGGTGTGGGCTCAAACCCTGGCCTATCTGTTGCTGTGGAGGAGCTTTGTGGACGGGAGAGGCATCTGCAATCAGCTGACTTTAAGCAAAGGAGAGTACCCTCAAATATGTGGGGGAGCTTCATCCAATCAGTTGATGGCCTTAAAGACAAAGAACCAAGGTTTCCAGAAGAAGAAGATCTTCCACTCAAGACTGCCCCATCAACTCCCGGGATTTCCAGCCTGCTGCCTCCCCTACAGATTTCAGACTTGCCAGCCCCACAGTCACGTGAGCCAACTCCCAAGATAAATGTCTATTATATATAAATATACACACATCCTGCTGGCTCTGTTTCCATGGAGAACCCTTAGCGATACCCTGGGTATCATCAGTTGTTTTAACGTAACCACTTGCTTGAGTGTAGTCATAGCTCATTGTCATTTTACTTTGCCTTTCCCTGATGACTAACAAGGTTCAGTGCCTTACTTACAGTCATTGATCAAGTAGATTTCCTTTTTTGTGACATGCATAATCATGATTTTCCCATTTTTTCCTATTGGATTATCTGTCTGTTCCTTTTCCATTTGTAAGAGTTCTTTGTATTTCTGGAAAGGAGTACTTCATCAATTGATGTAACTGCAAATCAGTTCTCTCAGTCTGTGGTTTGTCTGTTTTATTCTTTTGATTTGTTTTGATAAACAGAACTTCTCGATTTTCCTTTTTGGCAAATATATTTGTCTCCTGTTTAAGAAATCTTTGCCAACCCCAAAATTATGAACATATTCTCTAATGTTATCTTCTAGAAGCTTTATTGTTTTACCTTTTACATTTAGATCCACAGTCTACAGACTATATTGGAAATAAGCTATTATTTTGAAACTAAAAGAAAAATAGAAAATTTTCAAGTGTTTTGAAATTAATCAATATACTTTTAAACATATGTCAAAGAGATCAGTGAAAATTAGAAAATATTTTGAATGGAGTGATAATAGATGAAAACGTAAGGAATAGTGTTAAAGTTGTTCTTAGGTCATCCTAAATGCACATATTAGAAAAGAAAAGACGAAATAAACATCTAAGTATACCTCTCAAGCAGGTAGAAAAAGAACAGCAAATTAAACATCAAGAAATTAACCCAAAATTAATGAAATAGAAAACAAATGTACAGTAGATAACATTGCATAGACAACATCAAAAGCCAATAGTTGGTTCTGTGAACAATGTAATATAATTGATAAACCTCAAATAAGCATAATAAAAAACATAGAAGGCATAAATTGCTATTAGGATTGAACAAGTGGAAAACACTACAGATACTACGGAATTAAAAAGATGTCAAGAAAAAAAAAGATGTGAAGAGGCTCCTATAAACAACTTTGTGCTAATAGATTTTAAAATTTAGGTACAATGGACTAAGTTCTTGAAAAACATAAGATACAAAAACTGACACAACAAAAAACAGGAAATGTATTAGAAAAAATTAAATAAATAATTTAAATCCTTTTGGGAAAAAAGTTCTGGGCTTAACAGCTTAACCAAAGAATTCTTAAAAACATTTAAGGAACAAAGAACACTTAATATATGCACACTTTTCCAAAGAATAAAAAATAAGGAACATGTCCCAGCTCATAATGATAAGGACATTATAAGTAAGGAAAATTATAAGCAGTGTCTCTCATGCACATAGATGCAAAAATTCTAATCAAAATATTAGCAAAACCAATAGAATAATGTGAAAAGGAGGTTACTTCATGATCAAATTGGGTTCCTTCCAAAAATGCAAAGTTAGCTTAACATTTGAAAATCAATCAATGTACTCCACCATATTAACAGAAGAAAAAGAAAAATCATGATTGTCTCAATAGAACAGAAAAACCATTTGATAAAATTCACATCTATACATATGAGCAAACACAGTGCCCTAGGAAGGGACGTCCCTAATCTGATGAAAAGTGTTTACAAAAGTCCTATAGCAAATATCCTACTTAATGGGAAGCACCGTAAGCTTCCCCCTGAAATAAGGAAGTAAGCAGAGAAGCCCACTATCACCACCTGTGCTCCAGTTCTACCAGAAGTCCTTACCAGTCCAAGAATGCACGGAAAATAGACAAAAGGTATAATGAATAGAAAGGGAGAAATAAATGCCATTCCTTGTAGCTGATGGGATGGAGTGCTTAGGAGATCTAAAAAGCATCTACAGAGAGCCTATTAGAATTAATTAGCCGATTTATTAAGGTTGCTTGCTACAAGGCCAATATATTAAAAAATCAATTATGCTTCCATATATCACCAACAAACAACTAGAAAATGAAATTTAAGTAAGTCATTTTCAACAACATCACAAAAGACCAAACATTGAGTATTAAATCTCTTGAAAAATGAGCAAGAATACCTAGAAAACTATAAAATGTTAAAGAAAAAGAATCAAGAAGACCTAAGTGGATATATTTACCACAGTTATGAATTAGAAAACTTAATATTGTAAAAACATCGATTCTCCCCAAAGTGATTTATGATAAAATCCAATCCCCATGAAAAGCCCAGCAGGTTAGTAAGGGGGAAGGCCGGGCAGGGGGCAGGGGAGGCGGGGAATTGACAAGCTGATTGTAAATCATCCAATCAGTTGATGGCCTTAAAGACAAAGAACCAAGGTTTCCAGAAGAAGAAGATCTTCCACTCAAGACTGCCCCATCAACTCCCGGGATTTCCAGCCTGCTGCCTCCCCTACAGATTTCAGACTTGCCAGCCCCAAAGTCACGTGAGCCAACTCCCAAGATAAATGTCTATTATATATAAATACACACATCCTGCTGGCTCTGTTTCAAGAAAGAAAATGACAAAGAAGAGTCAATATCATCACAACACGGTAGGAGAACCTATGCTGAATATCACTCGTGTGAAATTTGTTGAGACTTTCTTCACAGCCCAGTGGATATTCAATTTTGGCAAAAATTCCACGTGTGGGAATTGAGGGCAGTTCTCTATGCACATGGATCAGGCCAAGGGTGGCAAAAGCATTGTGCAAAGTTTCTTTATCTTTAATGATTTTTTTTTTGTCACTTGGTCTTTCAGTTACTGAGAGAGGTGTATTCAAATCTCCTACACTAATTTGTATATTTTTAATTTTTAATTTTGTTCTATCAAGTATTGTCTTATGTATTATCAGGTGTACACAAATTTACAATTGTATTATCTTCATGGTGGAATGGCCATTTTATTATTATGAAATATCTCTTTTTACCTTTAGCCATGCTTGCTGCCTTAAAGTCTACTTTGTCTTATATTAGTATAGGAACATGAGCTTTCTTTTAGTGAATATTTACATGGTATATCTTTTTCCATCTTTTTCTTTTCTTTTAACAAACCGATTTTATTGATACATATTAATAAATCATACAATTCATCCAAAGTGTACAATCAATGGTATTTGTTATAATTTCATAGTTGTGTATTCATCACTTTAATCATTATTATTGCATTTTCATTATTTCAATAATAATAATAAACAAAAAACAAACAAGAAAATTCCTCACCTCTCAATCTCTCTCGGTTTCCCCTGCTGTGCATAGCTGCTATTTCTGGCTATTCTTGCACAATTACTTATTTATTAAGCAGTTTTACTGAGATATATTCACATACCATATGATCTATCCAAAGTGTACAATCAATGGCTTTTAGTATAATCACAATGTTGGGCATTCAGCATCTCAAAAAAGTTTAGAACAATTTCATTACTCCAAAAAGGAAAACTCCACACCCCTTAGGATGCCTTCCCTAGCCCTACATTTTTCCATCCTTCCACTTTCAACTTTCCCGAATTCTTATCATTCACAACACGCACTATGTACAATAGAGAGTTTTGTTTTATTCAATAACAAGTTGTGTCTTTTAACAGGAGCTTTTATTCATTTACATATAATGGCATACTTGGTATACATAAGATTAAACTCACCACTTTGTTCTCTATATTATATTTGTCTTGTCTTATGTTTCTTTTTTTCCTTTTTCTTTCGTATGTTCTTTTGGACCATGAATTTTTATTATTTTTATTATTCCATTTCCCTCTCTGTCTCTGTTGGCTTTTCAGTTATACAATCTTTCATTATTCATTTAATGGTTACCACAGAGATTTCAACATTCATCCTTGATGTACTGAAGCCTAATGAATATTATCACTTTTACCACTTCCCCACCAAAGCAAGTCCTTAGAATATTTTAACCCCATCTAACCTTTTTACCTCTGTGTTATTTTCATACATTTTAATTTTACATTTATTTTAGACAGTATTATTATGGTTTCACACATTCAATATTTATTTTCATTTGTGCTCTTCATCTCTCCCTGTATCTCCATTCTTCCATCTGAGATCACTTTCCTTCTGCCTAAAGATTTCCTTTTAGTATTTCCTTTGGTGTCAATCTGCTGGTGACAAATTCTTTAGGTTTTTGTCATTATGAAAATGTCTTTATTTCACCTTCCTTTATGAAAGATTTTTAAATTTCCATGTGTAGACTTCTAGGTTGGAAGGTCTTTTCTTATAGCATTTTGAAGATGCCATTGCCTTCTGGTTTCCACGTTTCTGTCAAGAAGTCAGTTTTAAGTCTAATTGTTAGCTTCTTTTAAGACAATGATGTCTTCTTCTCTTCCGGTAGTTTGAAGATTTTGTTTGTTTGTTTGTCTTGGTTTCAGAAGTTTTCTGGGCTATGCCTCGGGGTGTGTTTTATTTGCTGGTTAGGATTTATAGAGCACTTCTTGAGTATGTGTCTTGACGTCTTTTGGCACTTTTAGAAAAATGATAATTGACCACATTGATGCTGTCCCTTCTTTCTACCTTTCTATCACGCATTCTGTGCTTCTGCCTGGACATTTTCTTCTGACTCATTTTCCAGCTTGAGAGCTCTCTATTTAACTATAGCTAAGTCATTGTTTAAGGAATCCACTGAGTTCCTAATTTCAGTTGCATTTTCTGGTTTTTAGATATCCCCTTTGGTTTCAGTTCTCTCATGCAATTCTCCATCTCATTATTTCATTTCTTGGACACACTGATCACAGCTAAATTCCATGCCTGATAATTGCAATATGTAGACCTCCTGGGGTTCTATTTTTTCCTTGGTTTTCTGTAATTTTGTCTTGAGGTATGCTTGACAAGTTTTGTTTGAATGCAGGGCATTTTTTGTGAATTGTTTTGGAAGAAAGTGTTTATTTTGCTTCCAGCAGGTAGCTGAGGTGGGGCAGAATACCTAAACCATAAATTGAGTTTATTTGAAGGTGAGCTTCCATATTTATAAGGACCAGTTTATTTTCTGTGGTAATTTGAGGGTCCCAACTAAAAACCTGGAGTGTTTGCCAAGGCCTCAACCATTGTCTAGCTCTAAGCTTCGAGTTTTGTTCCCCGCGCCCCGTGAAACTGCTGGGAGCTTTGCCCTGGGCCTGCCAGCTCGGGCTGTGCGTCTTTGGGCAGTGGGAATAGTCACATCATTTCCTCGTTTTCCTGTCTCTTCAGAACCTGACCCTTCACACACCTGCTGCGTGGTAGCTCTCCAGCGCCTTGGTACAGGGCTACTTACTTCATCCAGCAGCTCCACTGTCCTTCCAGAAGCAGAATCCCCACCACCTTTGTCTTTTGAGCATCATCTTGAGATGCTGCTGATTTGTCATATTTCATTGAGTTCTAAAATTAAATGATACCCTGTAACTTTGGCTCCTGGGAGCTTCTGTTTCTTTTAAGAGCCAACTATGGCTGTTTTGTTGTTTTAGCTAAGATTTTCACCTGTTTTATTACCTCATACAGTGGAAACCTTAAAGGCTAACCGGGGTTGAAACCACACAAATAAATTTCATCCCACGTGCCGAATCCCGGGGCTGCGCAGGGGCCTCGAGGTTGAAAAGGGGTCTGCGGCCACCGCTGGGCCAGCAGAAAAGCGTGCGGGGGTGAGCTGAGCGCGCCCACCCTGGGGGCGCCGCACCTGCGCCACCACCTGTCCACCGGCCGCGGGAGGGACCAGCCGCCAGCAGTAGCCACTTGCAGAGGACTTCGCTCTTAAGGCAGCTATTTACCCCACAAACCAAAACACTAGCAAAAGACAAATCCCCGGGGCTCAGGGCTCCCCATCTCCTTGAAGAAGTCTTTTGCTTTAAACTTAGACCAAGCAGCAGGGCGCCGCGGTGGCTGCCAGGAAATGGCAGGTCGTTTTCTAAGCGCCAAGGGGGGGGGCCTGTGCGACCTGGCCTGGTGCTGTCAGCAGCAAGGCAGCGGGGCAGAGACCAGGCCGGGCCAGGAGAAGCCAGCCCGCGGCCCCGACAAGGGCCATTCCGGCCCAGGGCCAGGATTCCCCAGGTTCCCTCCGACGTGGTTTCTAGAGGGGGCTGCAGAGGGCTGGGCCACCCGCCCCGCAGATGCTTCCCGCCCGGGCGCGGGAGGAAAGGGCGGGGGCGCTGGCCTCAGCTCAGCCTCAGCGGCTTCGCCGCCCCGGCGGGGTCTACAGGAAACCGACAGCGGCGCCCGCGGCGTGCCCCGCAGCAGGCATTGAGCTCCCGCCTCACAGGGCGCCCCAGGCCCGGCGGAGCAGAGGCCGGCGGCGGAGGCTGCCGGCCCCGAAGGGCTCTGGCCCTGGAGCGGGCGCGCAGGGAGGCCGGGGCGACACCCACTGCGCACTGCCGCAGCCCCGAGCCACACTTGTGGGTCAGAAGGCCCTGCGGGGGCTGGGGCCCGCTCAGGGCGCAGCTTCTGCCCTGAAGCTGGGGACCCGGCTGTGCTCCACAAGCCAGGCTCTGCCCAGCTCTGCCCAGGAGGCATTTAGGGGGCTGGCGAGGCCGCAGGGGTCTGAGTGGGAGAAGCCGGTTTCCCTGTCCCTCAGGCCACAAAACTCACTCGGGGAACTCTGCCACCAGTTGGGGAGCAGTCTCGCCTTATGGAACTTGGAGCACGTGGAGTTTCTCTTTTTCCCCGGGTTCATCCCTACTGCCACCAAGGTGGCGTCGCCAATGCTTCTTTTTTCATTTTTTTAAAGATACTTGGATTACATAAATGTTACAGAGAATATATAGGGGATTCCCATATGCCTCGCTCCCCACACCTCCCGCATTTTCCCACATTAACAACATCTTTCATCAGTGTGGTACATTCACTGCAATTGATAAACACATTTTGGAGCTTTGCCACTTAGCATGGATTATAGTTTACGTTGCAGTTTACACTCTCTCCCATTCGACTCATTAAGGTTATGGCTGGATATATAATGGCCTGTATCTGTCATTGTAACGTCATTCAGGTGATTCCCAAGTCCTGACAATGCCTCCCATTACACCTGCTTTCCCCCCTCCCTAGCCCCAGAACATCCATGGGTCACTGCCTCCACAGCAGTAGTATTTCTTCCATTGCTAGAATCACAAGTGGTCTATAGTAGAATACTAGTAAGTTTATTTTAGTTCATTGTTCATTTCCCAATCCTGAGGACTCTGGGATGGTGATGCCCACTCCACCATTAATTGATGGGGGCTTCGATCCCATACATCCGATGGGACTCTTGCTTGCAGTTGTAGGCACTCTCGGTTCCTTGGTATGTTGTTTGTCCATCATCTCTTCCCCATGACCAAAAGGAGGAAAAGCTAAAGACAAATGAGTGTGTATGGCTAAGAGACTTCAAAGTGAGTCAGGAGGCCATCCCAGAGGTAGCGCTTATGCATATCTCAGCAGGATCTCATTGACAGCCAAAGTAGATACGACTCTAAATAGCAAAGCTCCTCAGGGATATGGAGACATCCAGACACTATAGTCAGGGCACAGAGCTCAGGGATTTGGCCCCTTGCCAGTGGGCCCTAATCTGGTATTTATGCTCCCCAGTGTGACTGAGTTAGACTCAGCAGTGGTTTTCTTATGCATGACTCTTCCGTCCTTCTATTCGAACCTATAATTAGTACTAGAGATGGTAGGTTTACATCCAAGAGACTTAAATCTTTGGGCTGTCCATGTGCCAGCTGAGATCTGAATCTCAATGGAGTTGCAACACCTACGCTCCAGTTCGATTGACTTACTCAAGCTTCTTTTGAACCTGCATTTACCAAGTTATTTGGAATTTTGTTTTCAGAATACTTGCACTGCTGATGCCTTGAGCATGGGCTCAGCCTGCCTCTTGGGAACTTTTGCTCCGAGTGCCAGGTCCTTTGACAAACTTTTCAGCCTGGGCAAAGAGCACATTTATGACAGTGACCAATAAAATACATTTTCAAATGTTTGAATGTCTACTGACATCAGGAAATCTTTGGTAAATACGGATCAGGCAAGACACAGGCTGGGCCTGAGCTTCCGCTCCCCTCTCCTTCCATGGGTTTCCTCCAAGGTCAGGGAGGAACTGTGAACCGTTACCAGGGCCAACCCACTGCCCAAGGCCTGGGCAGAGGTTGTGGGAAAATAAACATGAAATGAAACCAAAGCAAAGAGCCATAGACTCTTCTATGGGAAGGAACCTAAAAACTCCAGGTCAACCTCTTCCCCAGCACTTGAGTACCTCCTAGAATTGCTGCTAAAGTCACTCAAGGGGCTGGAAGAACCCCCCCGGGGGGGGGTGCTCATGAGCGACTCTGGGGGATGGAAAGGTCTTCCTTGTATCAGCCAGAATATGACAGGACAACATCAGCTAACAGTTGTCAAACATATTCCATTTTGCATATACTATACTGTCCTCTCTTCCCAGGAACCGTGAGGAAGCTGCTACGATTATCCTGTTCTACAAAGGGGCTGCTGAAGCTGAGAGAGGGTGAGGTCACCCGTAAGGAAGAGGCCGTGCGGGTCTGACCCCAGGCGGGCAGATTCCAGAACCTTCCACCTGGCATGGGCTGCGCGGCATAGGGCTTCCTGCTTCTCCTCACTCCACCAGTTGGGCCCTGGGCTACCGTCGCCCTCCACGGACTTGCCTTGGCGTGCCGCTCAGGGCACAGGCGCACCTGCCCCAAGCCAGCCGCCCAGGTCTTCTCACACCGCGGCCAGCCTGGCTTTACTTGCCCTCACCCGCCCTGACTCTCAGGCCCTCAACCTCCAGGCTGAGCTGGTCTGCGTCTCGCTGAAGAGGTGTGGCCGGATCCCGGCTGTGGCTTGACCGTCGGAGAGGAGACCTCACTGCAGCCCGCACTATACCAGAGCTGTGGATGGGACCTCCTGTGTGGATGGACGTGCCCCTGGCCTGCACTGGACTTCTCAGCAGCCACTAGCCACACGTGACTGCTGAGCACTTGGCAGATGGTGGCTGCCACTTGGGGACCAAATGTTTACTTTTATTTCATGTAAATTTTGTTTTACACAGTTACCTGTGGCAAGGGCCACCATGCTGGAGAGTGCAGCTCCAGACACTTCTACATCACACCCTGATTCACACTGAACTAAAGGTCCTGAGCTAGGAGGTCTCTGCCATCCTATAATGCACAGTCAGCTTTTGCACATACACCGCCCCCCCCCCAAATATCTTTGACAAATGTCATTTCTTCATGGGTGGGTGGGTCCTCCAGCACTGCAGGTGGGCTGGGGCTGATGGAGATGATGGAGGTGTGTTATGTTCTCCGTCAGCTGCCCAGGCCACATGGAGACATGGAGAAGGGGGAAAGCCTGATGGGTCTAGGGTTGGGGTTCTGCCAGCCAAAAACACGGGGAGCGCAGAGTAATGGAGGTATGGATTGACGCACTAGTCCACTGGCTCTAGGCTGGACTGGGGCCCCATTCACTCAATAAACCCTTGTCAACAGCAAACTGAAGGAAAACTCGGAACCCGACAGTTATCCCTCTCCCCTCCCAATCCCGTCACCCAGCCCTACAGACTTGACTTCCTCAACAGCCTGCATCCTCAGACCCCAGCTTCTCCCCAGTGCTTCCCCGCCCAGCCACCCACATCCTGCCCCACCACTGCTCACGCCCATGAGCAGGAACTGTCTCCTTAGCCACTGACCGTCCTGCTCTCTCCTGCTCCAAGCCCTCCCATGGTTGCCAGCCCTGGTCTTAGCTAAGCATCTGGGTCTTCATCCACGCCTCGTGTGACATGCTCTTTTCCTGCCCTCACCTTCCAGGCCCTCGAGTTGGACCTGCTCCAGTGAGATGTCCCCCTTACAACATGCTGCTCAGCCTCCAGACAGGGAGACAGGGTCATGCCTGCCAGGATGTTATCAGGGTACACGCCTGTGAGGGGAACGGAGGGGAGCCCCTGATGCATGGCTGGCCCCGAGGGAGGGAAGAGGGCAGGAAGGCTGGGCAGAGGGGCCTGAGCTCCTTGCCGTCTGAGGCTTGGCCATGCCATAGGGGCAACCCTGAGCCAGAGGCAGCCTTTAAAGGGGTGGGGTGTCTCCAGGGGTGGCCTGGGGAGGCGTGGCCTCGGGGAAAACACGATGGATTTCAGCGCATAGCAGTTGATAAATCCTCAGAGGAGCCAGAAGTCCTGGCCTCCATCCACACTTGGCCTCGGCCCCCTACTCTGGTCCTAGGTTTCCTGCGCCGGCCAGGACCACCCCATGCTCTCACCTCCCCACCTAGGCCTCTGCACACTGCACCCCCTGCCAGAGAAGCTCGCCCCATCCCCTCTCCACCCTCGGCGGCTAGTTCTGACTCAGCCCTGACTCGTGTCTCAGCATAAATGCAGTCCCCCAGGCTCCTGCCTCTATCCCAGAGGGGTGGGCCCTCCTGGGGCACATTTCCATGAGAGTCGGCTCTTCTCTGGTAGGAGCTATCTGACCCCTGACCTCCCTGTCCATGAGGTCAGGGCCCATCTGTCCTGCTCCTCACTGACCCATGATCACACACAGGTGACACTTGAAGATATTCGATGAGCCATGTGGACTGACAATCAGCCAGATGGCGCAGCTGGCAAGAAATGGGGGCTGGAGGCAGGGATACAAGCCACGGAACCACTAGGAACGCTGGCAGCCAGCCCCAGAAAGCCAGTCTTCAGGGAGATAGCATCACCTTGCTGACACCTCGATTTTAGACTTCTAGCCTCAGAAGCATCCTTTGAACTCTCCATCAAAGGATATCCTCAAAATTGGTTCATTGCATGAGAGCGGATGTGGCTCAAGCAGTTGAGTGCCTGCCTCCCACGTGGGAGGTCCTGGGTTCGGTTCCCAGTACTTCCTGAAAAAACAAACAACAAGCAGGACAGGCAATAGAACCAACTCAAGGAAGCCAATGTGGCTCAGTCGTTGAGCACTGGCTCCCCACATATGAGGTCCCAGATTAAATCCCTGGTCCCTGGTACCTAAAAAAAAAAAAAAAAAAAAAAAAGGTTCAGTGCAGACAAAAGCTCTGAACCACCACCAAGAACTGGCAGAAAGCTCTTTCTCAAAGCTCCAGAAAACAGTTAAAGGACTGCAGGAACAGGGCAAGCACCAAATCAAGAAAAAAAAGGGTGGCAGGATCTTGTGTGCCCTGGCTGGTCCCTCCCCCGACCCTCCCCAGCCTCCATTCCCAGTGCAAATCCCAGGTCCCAGGTCCCAGTTCCAGAGGGAGCAGGGAAACCCTCATGCACATCGTGGGAGCACTGGTGTCTGGTGGAGGCCTGAGAGATTTGCTGTCCCAGACCTTGCCCTGCATGGAGAAGGCGGCTCCCAGAGCTTGCCTACAGGATGCTGTGGGAGAGCATCAAGTCATGGTGCCTGGAGGAAGGGATTGCTGGCTGTACAGCACACAGTGCAGTGCCAGGGACTGTGAGGAAACTGTTTCCTAGGGAGCAGGGGCCTTTGGAACATGTAAATGGAGGAATTCCTAGGGCCACACATGCAGAAAGGATCAGGGAGACCCTATGCTTTGGCCTGGAGCTCTTCTTTAAACTCATAGTAGTTCAGGATAAGCCCTGAAGGACAGCTTATATTTGTGGTTTGTGACTCCACCTCTTACTTCCTATGTCTAAAAGGCAAATGCATAAAATGTAATGATAAACCAGTAGTTTTGATTCATAATGTATAAACATATAATTTGTCACAAGAACTACATAAAGGTAGGATGGAGGGGCATAAGAACATGGTTTGTGTATGCTACTAAAGTTAAGTTGGTATCAAATCAAATAAGATTGTTAAAGATTTAGGATGTTAAATTTAAGCCCAATGGTAATGGCAAGTAAAATACTGGAGAATATACAAGCTCACAGAGACAGAAACTAGAGTACAGGTTGCCAGGGGCGTGGGTCAGGAGGAATGGGGAGTTAATGCATAATGGATGTAGGGTTTCTTTTTGAAAGGATGGGAAAGTTTTATTAATGGAAGGTGGTAACGGCATTATAATATTGTGAATGTGATTAATTCCATTGAATGGTACACTTGGGAGTGATTGAGATGGGAAAGTTTATGTTGTATTATAATGGATGGATGGATGGATGGATGGATGGATGGATGGATGGATGGATGGATGGATGGGAGGGAGGGAGGAAGGAAGGAGCAACTAGAGACACAATGGCAATTAAATGTAATATGTGGATGAGATATAGCAAGGGAGAAGAAAAGGCTCAAAGGGACATTATTGGGAAATATGAAAAAAATTTAAGATAGATTGTAAGCTTTATACCAATGTCAAATTTCTTGAACTTGATAGCTGCTCTTGAGGTGGTTACATAAGTGAATATCCTTATTCTTAGGATATATACATGGTGACACTGTTTAAGGAGCATGATATATACAACCTACACTCAAGTGTTGGAAAATGGATTGATAAATAGATGGACGATGGACAGATAGATGGATAGGCAGACAGATGGATGGACAGCATGATACAGCAAATGTGGCAAAATGTTAAAATTGGTGTATTTGAGTATCTATCTGCAGCGGGGTAGGGTATGCTGGAATTCTTTGTATGGGGCTTGTATTATTTTTGTAATTGTCCTATAAGAAGCATTTCAAAATAAAAAGGGAGGGAGGGAGGGAGGAAAAGAAGTGGGGGCAGTCACAAGCCTAGTACTGGGTGAGGCGGAGGTTTGGGAGGAAGGACTGTGTGACAGTTTGAAGTTCTTTTATGAATCCCAAAAAGAGAAGGATTATGCTTTTGAACTAATCCCTTCCCATGGGTGTGAGACCCTTTCGACTGGACTGCGTCAGTAAGGCTTCACTCAGGCTGAGTCTCTGCCCTCTTACTGGAGCTGATATAAACGGAGACATAGAGACTGACAAACTGAAGAAAAGGAAGCTGCCATATTGATCCTACCATGTGAGAGAGAGGACTGCAGGGAAACAGAAGCCCCGGGGGTGGAGAGAGGTCCCACCAGCAGACACAGAGGTGGAAAGAGGCCCCCGAGGGGCTGCACCCACAGAGAGTCTCAAGGCTCAGGAGAAGAGCCCTGCCACATGCCTGACAGCCCACAGCTGAACTCGGGAAGAAGGCAGAGCAGCGAGACGGACAGAGGAGGCCGGAAAGACACAAGCCCTGTGCCTGGTTGCTCACAGCTGAGCTCCCGGAGCTGGGCTCTGATAGACGCTGAGCCTGGAGGGGAAGGCAGAGACCTGGGCAATGCCCGCCATCTTGCTGCACCATGTGGCTGCTGACTGGTGAGAAAGCATCTCTGATGCTGCCTTGATTTGGACATTTCACAGCCTCGGAATTGTAAGCTCTTACGCCAGATAAATCCCCTTTATAAAAAAGCCAACCCATTTCTAGTACTTTGCATTGGCAGCCTTTAGGACACTCAGACAGAAAGAACCAGAACAGGAGGGTTGGGGCAGAAAATCAAATGCCTTATTTGGCAAAGAAAATGAAAGCAAAGATCACACTTGTCTAATACGATCATTTTGCTGAACTGAGTGTGAATCTGGGGTCTAAATATAGGCACTTTCCAAGCCCGGCCCCAGCTGGCTGTATGGGTCAGGATGGAATTTAGCTGCCTGGAGCCCCGTGGGCCAGGGCAACCAGCATGAAGCAGAGGCACGTTCTGAAGGCTGGAACTGAAAGGAGGTCAGGGAGGTGTGGGCAGGGGTGAAGAACGCAGGGAGGGGCCGTGAAGTGCCCTGGGCAACCCTTAGCTCCCCTGGGCCTGGGAGGGGGGGACTGGTGCTGCTGGAGCCAGGGAAGGGGGGCCACCACGCTGGAGTGGGCCGAGAGGACGCCAGATGGGGGTGGGGCGCAGGGAGAGCAAATCCTGCCAGCGCTCTCCTCTGCACACAGCATCTCCTGCCAAGGACTGAACTGGCGACTCAGCTGAAGTCTGAGGGCCGGGGGCCGCCTGGGGGTAGAATATGGACCGGAGAGTGGAGGGGGTCTTGGGGGCAGGCACCAGCGCAGTGGCTCACCTACCTCACAGCACAGAGAGTCCGCAGATAGGTGCTGCAGGGCCAGACTGATGGCTGCGAGGCCCTCAGGAGCTCAGGCTCCTCCGTCTTTCTGGTCTCCCATCTTCAACACCCGGCTTCTATCTGCACGGTCACATCATGGCTTACAAAGCTCCAGGAGCTCTTCCCATCCCATTCTCATTCCAGGAAGGAAGGAGGAAGAAGGGGCGGCAGCCCAAGGCTGCCTCCCAGGTGAGTAGCTCTACCCAGGACTTCCACAAATATCTGACTTGCCAGCCGTAGTTGCCAGGGACACTAGAAGAGGAATGTCGTATTTTGGCCGAGTGCACTGCCTCCCAGAAGACGGCCGTGGTATTTTAGTAAGGGTGCAGTGGGATGGGATATGGAGGAGCCCTCCTGAAACAATGCGGAGGAATTGCTGCCAGAGGTGGACTCACTGCCAGATGGCCTGGCCTCATACACCAGCTTTATCACCTGAGTCCTCTACATAACCTTCCAGGACCGCAGAGACCCTGAAAGCATATCACCCGGAAAGCATGGGAAGCAATTTACATAATTATCAAGGAATTTTAGCCAATTAATGGTTGGTTGATTCGTTTCTTCAGTTGACTGTAATCTGTAATCCTCCAACTGATGAAAGATTAAAACTGTTCATTCACTCCAGCATCATCTACTGCACACCTGCTTGTGTCAGGTACTGCTCTAGATGCTGGGGAGACAGCTGTGAACAAAATACACAAAAACCCTGTCTTCATGGTGCCTCCATTCTAGTGGGGAAACGGACAGAAATATGGTACTTGGTAGAGTGGGCAGTTTGCTAGTTGCTTACAGAGCCTGGGAGAAAATAAAGCAGGAAAGGACAAAGGGAGAGCCAGGCGGAGCTGCATTTTAGACAGCCAGGAGAGAAGCAAACATCGGAGTAAAACCCTGCTGGAGGGCATGATCTGCAAACAGCTGAGGGGAAAGCAATCCAGACACAGTCTCCCTGAAAGGGCGTGATGGACAGATAATCGCCCCCAAAGAGACACGCATCCTAATTCTCAGTAACTGCGAAAATGGTGGGTTATGAGGCAAAGGGGAATTAAGGTGACCGATGGAATTAAGGTTGCTAATCAGATGACCTTAAAATAGAGATTATTCTGAGTTACCTGGCAGGACCAATCTAATCACTAAGGTCCTTGAAAGTGCAAGAGGAAGGCACAGAAGGAGGCCAGGGTGACGGGATGTGAGAAAGACTCAACCAGCTATTGCTGGCTTTGAAGATGGAGGAAGTGGCCAAAGCCAAGGAAGGTGGACGGTCTGTAGGAGATGGAAAAGTCAAGGAAATGTGTTCTCCCACGAATCCTCCAGAAGGAACACAACCCCACCAACGACAACCTTGATTTTAGCCAAGTGATACCTGGCCTACAGAACTGTAAAATAACAAATTTTCGCTGTTTTAAGTCAGTAAATTTGTTACAGCAGAGATAGAAAACTAATGCAAGAGGTAACATGTCTGATGTGTGAGCGGGAGTGCAAGAAGACATCAGTGAAACAGAGTGAGCAAGGAAGAGGAGTTAACCCAGGAGCTCAGAGGGAACGGGGCCAGGTCAGGCAGGTGCTTGTGGATCATCGAAGGACTTTGACTTTTGCTCAGAGGGGAAAGGAAAGCCATTAGAGTCTCGAGCAGAGCTGTTCTGATGAAAAGGAAGAAGCAGTGCCGTCAAGGCTCCTGCAGTAAACCAAGCAAGAGGAGCTAGTGACTTTGTAGCAAGCTAGCGCTGGAGGTGTTGCAAAGTAGAGGGATTCTAGCATCTTTGAAGACTTGAGTTGGCAGGATTTTCTAACACATTGGATATGGAGTATGAGAAGGGAATGTCAAGGATGATTCTAGTGATTTTGGTCTAAGCAACTGGAGTTGCCAGTAACTGAGATGGGAAGAGCTGTAGGAGGAGCAGGCTTGGAGGGAAAGATCTGGAACTCAGAGTTGGACTTGTTAAGCCTGCAATGTCTAACAGGTATTGTGGTAGGTTGTGTTTGCAGTTGGGCAGTTTGATGTAATTATGAATTCCAAAAATATATATTGGTTTATGCTTGTAAACTGATCTGTTCATCAGGGCATGATTAAGTTATGATTAGGGCATTGACTGGGCCACCCCTTGATGGGTGGGGAAATCAAATATAAAAGACATGGCAAGGGACAGTGGGAGCCCAGTTTTGATGCTGGAGTCTTGAGCTGGAGCCCCCGGGAAGTAGGAGAGCTTGGTCGTGAGGAAGGAGAGAAGGCCCCGGGATGGAGACGAGCCATTCGCCTGAGAGTTCACAGTGGGCTTTGTGGAGGAAACAGAGGAGCTGAGCCCGGAGAGAAACGCAGCCCCAGGAAGAGAGGAACCCAAGAAGCCTGAACCCTGGCAAACATTGGCAGCTGTTTTGCTCCAACATGTGGCAACGGACTTTGGTGAGGGAAGAAACTTATACTTTATGGCCTGGTAACTGTGGACTTCTACCCCAAATAAATACCCTTTATAAAGACCCACTGATTTTCTGGTATTTTGCATCAGCACCCCTTTGGCTGACTAATACAGGTTGCATCGGTCAAAATCCTTTACTCCCTTCTTTCCAGTGGGTGGAGTCTGCTTCCCTGTCCTGTTGACTTTGGTCTTGGCCAAGTGACCTGCGTTGGCCAGTGGAACCCGAGTAGTTGTGACCTGTGCTGTGCCTAGAAGCATCAGCGGTTTCCCTCTCATTTTTTGCTCTTGGCTGTAAGAGAAGGACACAGGCCAGAGGTGGCACCTTTAGCCTGGAGTCCTTGAATGACAAGACAGGCAGAAGCTACCCACCTACAGAACAAGGACACCAGAGCCCGAGCCACAGCCTGGAGCTGAGCTGCAGGCCTGTGAGCAAGAAACGAAGGTTTGTCAGTGTAAGCCGCTGACGTGGGGGTGTTTGTAATTGCACTCATTCAGATCCCAGTCTGGAGCTCAAGGGAGACATCTAGGCCAGACTTGCAAATTTAGAAGTCCTCACTACATGTTGGCATTTAAAGCCACAAGACAGGACGAGGATGCTGAGAGGGTGTGTGTAGACAGAAAGGGGAGGGGGCCCAAAGACTGAGCCTCGGGGTACTCTCGTAGGGTGATGGGAAGACAGCAAGAATCGGCAAAGCTGAGATGGAGAAGGAGCTGGCCAGCGGGGGAAGGTGAAAGGCGGGCACATGCAGTGTCTGGAAGAGAAGATCACGTATTAAATGCTGTTAACAATTTAAGTCGAAGGAGGACTAGAAGTGGCCGCTGGACTGAATCCCTGGAGGTCCCTGGTGCCCTTCACAGCAGCAGTTTTAATGCAGTGACCAAATGAAAATGATCACCTTTCCTGGTCATATTCATGCGTTCACTCATTCATTCAGTCTACTATGTGACAAGCACTATTCCAGACATAAAATGGATTCCCCCCACCACCAAAAAAAAAAAAAAAATCCATGCCCTCCAGGGGCTTAGAGTTGGGTGGGGAGAAGCAAACTAAGCAGTTAGTGTACTAGAGGAAGCAGGTGATGATCAGGGGTATTAAACAACAGTGCTGGGAAGCGGATGTGGCTCAAGTGATTGGGCTCCCATCTAACACATAGGAGGTCCAGGGTTTGATTCCTGGGGCCTCCTGGTGAGAAGCAAGCTGGCCTGAGTGGAGAGCTGGCCCGAGTGGAGGGCTGGCCCACGCAGAGTGCTGTCCCGCGTGGAAGGCTGGTGCAGCAAGATGACGCAACAAAAGGAGACACAGAAGAGAGAAAAATGAGAGATGCAGCAAAATCAGGGCACTGAGGTGGCACAAGAGATTGAGCGCTTCTCTCTACTCCTGAAGGTCCCAGGATCGGTTTCCAGTGCTGCCTAAAGAGAAGACAAGCAGACACAGAAGAACACACAGAGAGCAGACAGCGAGCACAAAACAACGGGGGTGGGGGAGGGGGATAAATAAATCATCTTAAAAAAAACAACAACAGTGCAGGAAAAGGGTGTCGGGACGCAGGGGCACCGGGTGGGGTGTGCTCCGCAGAAGAGGACTGGATCAACAGCTTCAAAGGGCTGACTCGACCCAAGCCTGGGCTCCGGGGCTGTTTTCCCCAAGGCCCTTGGTGCAGAGAGCTCGGCTGGCGTGAAGTAACCAACGATCTCCGCGAGGCTGTGACCGCAGAGGCTTCCTGACATGTGGACAGTTAGTAGAGCAAATGACCAAGGAGTAAAATCCAGCATCCGGCATCCACTTGGCTACTCTATTTAGAATAATCCAGTTAGCGCTGCTGTCTCTCAGAACCACTCGAAAAGAACAATCATCTTGGATTTAGTCCGATGAAGGTCCCTGAGGGCTCACCAGCTCATTGACAGAGCCACTAATGACCGGTCCTCACACCTGAGGGAATCGGATGCCCAGCGCTCGCAGAGGAGGCTAAATTGAACACGGGGTTAGAAGACCGCGCTCCACGTGGCTTCTGGGTGCACCTTCTTCCCGCGATGACCCCGAGCGAGTAACGCGTCACTTAAAATCAGGTCGCAGACGCTGCCGACTTTATATCATTCGCCGAGATAGATGGCAGCGTTAAGGGCCCTTCATCAGCGGAGAGGAGGAGCTCGAGCAGAGTCCAGTCCAGAACTGTCTGATGTTTTATAATAGGTGCTGCCCAACGTGGGAGCCACTGGCCACATGTGGCAAATGAGAACTTGAAACGGGGCGGTGCCACCGAGGAACTGCATTTTTCACTTTGCTGGGCGGCGCAGTGCCAGAGGCCCCGACTCTAGGCAGCCTGGGGTCGGTTTCCCTCTGCCCAGCAAGGGGATGAAGAGGAATGCCAAGTCCCTTCTGTTCCTGACATCCTCGAATTCTGATCTTAACTATTTACATAATCCTAGGCACCACCCCTTTACTCTAAACATGTGAGAACATTTTAACAATGGTTCAATATAGACCACGTTTTTTCTTTCCTTTTAACTATTTTGATATTTGATTTTCTCAGAGGAAACCCCAAAGAGCAGGTATCAAAACTGGAAAACTGGAGAGCACAGTGTAACATCCCCTAGAGCACAAGGGGTGAAAATAGAAATCGTTTGAATTCCTCCACAGTGAGCTCCTTCGGCCTCCTGCACATGGGGCTGCCAGTGGGCCAAGGCCTGGGGACACAGCGGTGACCCAGCCACAGTCCACGCCATCCCAGGGAGCCACGGCCAGAGCCACACGTGTGCAATCCCATCACGTGGCTTCCAGACAACAACAGCTGAGCCCCTTCCAGGCCCTCACATCCAAGCAGCCTCGGCATCACCCTTGAAGATGGTGCTTGCTCAAGGCTAACGCCCCCCTCCCATAAAGGGGCTTCACCTGGCTCTGCCCCAGCCCCCACCCACCAGAAGAGTGGAAAGCTCCTCTCCTTGCACTATCCTGGCCATCTGACCTGAACAAAGAGCACAGGCCCACAAGCTGCGAGCTCCATTTACTCCAAGCCCTTTGTGATTTCCTTTCTTTGGGGTTTAATAATAAATGTTAAAGTCCTCAATTTCATATTTAATATCTTGTTCACTAAAATTATATGGAGGGAGTGGAAGTGGGTCAAGCGATTCGGCACCTCCCTCCCACGTGGGAGGTCCTGGGTACAGTTCCCAGTGCCTCCTAAAAAAGAAGACGAGCACACAAGGAACAGACACAGAGAGCAGACAGCAAGTGCAAGACAACAAGGTGGGGGGAGAAATAAATAAATAAAATCTTTTAAAAATTATATGTAAAGCCAGAAAATTAAGTGCCAATGTACTTGCCCCACCCAACCTCAAAAAAGAAGTTCTAATAGAAAATGTATTTGAAATTCTTCTTCTTAGATATAAAATCATGTCTTTTGAATTTTAAAGCTTAGCAAATTTGAATAAGTTTTCTCACATAGCTTAGATGATTTTTGCTAGAGATATTTTCTTAAAACTTTCAACCAATGCAAATCAAAATAGCCACATGAAAAGCATCGGCTTCAAGAGAAATCATAAAGGTTTTGGCAACAGAAACACAACATGCCTGTCACCTCCTTTGCAATGTTTTTACTCTGAAAGCAATAATAAAACAGTAGCACTTTTTACACTAAGCATCGAGAAATGCTTCATGTTAAAAGCCCAGTTCCCTCCCACACAGAACACCAGATTAGAAAGTGATGGAGAGTCCAAGCCAATCTTCGCAAAGCTCTTTTTTCCCACACACCAAGCGCTACACGTGCATTCATAAACTTGATGACATAAAGGAGAGATGGGCCAGAAGGACGTTTTCTCTTTCAGAACTCTTTCAGACTAATAAAATTCTTCTAAATCAAAACATGCAAACCTTCTAAGTCAAATACTTTATGAGAATTTCAACCAGCTTTTAAAAAAAGGATAGACATTTAAAATTTCATTTCAGCATTTGGGTAAAAGATCACACATGTACACAGCAATGCTCACCAAGAACTCTTTCAGGTGTGCACACCTCGGGACTCTTACCACCTCACGGAAAGCCGCCACTTCTCAGCTAGAAGTCAGCCGAGTTTTTAGAAAATGTTCACAGCTACTGAAGGTGGGTAGCCTCTGAAAAAATAACCATGACTCTGCCGAGCTCCTGTGACTGTACATTGCACATAGCACGTGCCCAACAAATGCTGTAGATCCCATTGGAGCAGGTCAAACACACGTGAAGACTAATGTCTTAACATCAGCCACAGCTGCTTTACACCAAAGAGAAAAGGCATCCTGGAGAGAGTCTGTTTTTTTAAAAAGTAGAAACAGATGGATCACAACTGGATCACATTCATAATAAGCTCCCATGTCGATTTCTCATGGAAAAGCTTTAAAATTTGCCTGTTAAGGGAGCAGATGTGGCTCAAATGGTTGGGCACCTGCCTCCCACATGGGAGGTCCTGGGTTCGGTTCCCTGTGCCTCCTAAAGAGAAAACAGACAACAAGCACAAACAACATGCAAAAAAAACGAGCAAAACAGCAAGACGAGAGAGCCATCTCAGGGAGGGAGGTGGGGGGTGGTTGGAGACTAGCCTGTTAACTCATTAGATCTCTCTAAGACTATTAGAAAGTCAGTATTTGTGTTCTCATGTTATCAACTGTGATCCCACAGGCTAAGTGGCGTGCCTGAGTGTGTAAGAGGCACGTTTAAACCAGCACCGGCCTGGCTGGTGGGACGAGCAGTTGCCTTGGCAGGGGCAGAGGACCCTGGAGGATTCCGCAGGGGCGCCCTACAACCTAGACCCCCAAGCCAGATCCTGCCAGGGTGGGCAAACCCCACGCTGAAGTCATTATCCCAGTGTGGTGGTTCGAAGCTGCATGTAGCCCCAGAAAAACAGGTTCTTAAATGCAATCCATTCCTGTGGGAGGAGGACCTTTTAATGAGGTCGCTTCAGTTAAGGTGTGGCCCACCTCAAACAGGGTGGGCTTAATCCTACTCCTTGGCCCTTTATAAGAGAAAGCGATTCAGACACACACAGAGCCACAGCAAGCAAAGGGCTGGGCATCGACAGGAACTGGCAGAGCAGGGAGAGGACAGCAGACCCCGCCATGTGCCTCGCATGGGGCAGAGGAGCCGAGGACGGCCGGCAGCCAGCCCCAGGACACTGGGCTTTGGGAAGAAAGCATTGTCTCGATGACACCTTGATTTGGACTTTCTTTTAGCCTCAAAACTGTGAGCAAATAAATGCCCGTTGTTGAAGCTAACCCATTTCACGATATTTGCTTGAGTAGTCCAGGAAACTCTAACACCCGGCCAGTATGGGGCCGGGGGGTGGAGGGGAACCATAATCTGCTTCTGTCACCTTCCAAGTGGCATCACTTGCAAGTGATAGCCCTGCACAAGGTCAGGGGTGGGGGTGCACCCCCCATGCGTGCTTCAGATGGACCCCAATCCGTGTGGCACACCGGCAGACAGCTGTTTACGTTTTCACCACCGCAGGAAAGAAAGGCAGTTAGCCAGCCCTGCCGGGACAGGCTGTTGAGCCCAGGCCTTAGCTTGAAGCCACAGCCGAGTCGGGGAAAGGGAAGATGATCCACGAACTTCCTTGCCCTCTTCTCCTCACAGCTTCATGGGGACACTCTCCACGGACACTGCTCTGCCAGTTTCTCTCAGGGTCTGCCCTTCCTCCAGAGTAGAGAATCTGGGGGCTTTTCAGGAGCCCCTTACCCGCTGGTGATGTGCGAGGGGCACAGGAGCGCTGGCCGTCTGTCCAACGTGGGGCGGTTTCCATCTGTTAAGGGCTGGGTCACCCATCTCCAAGGTCCTCCTGCCCTAACCTTAGGAAAACGCTTTCTAGCATCAAGGAGCACATGCGGACCACGTCTTGCACTCGGTGCCTGCTGGCGACTGCTAGACACTTTGTGGACATTATTTCCGTAAACTCTCAATCCCCCCACCCAGGTTGGGACTCCCAGTATTCACAGGTGAGGGAAGTGAGGGTGAGGACTGAGCAGGAGGTGCTGGAGGGACCTGGACTGACCCCGCTGTGCAAACCAGCAGGCGCGGACTCTCTCTGTAAAGCCTGGCAGTGAACGCTCGGGGCACACAGTAGCTCCCAAGAGGGCGAGCTCACCAGGAGCCAGTCTTCTTTGTTCCCCAAACCGCTTATGCCAGTGACATTTGTCACCACAATGATGCAATCTAATGTAATTATGAAAAGAAAAATTACCTTTTCAATAACCCAGTAGGACACTTTGGAAAGATCAGGCAAATCATAGACACACACAAACTTGAATTAAAAATGAGAGGGAAAACAGTACAAGATTGGGGGACAGAAAATCTAAGTCTAGAATTTTTCTAGACTTATATTGTTTCACATGTGTCTTTAAGTTCTTAAGGAAATATTCTTAACGAATGCATCAAAAATGGAGATTTTACAAGAGAGGCAACAACTGTGGACCTACAAGGCGCAGTCACACATTGAAACAAAAATCAACCTGTCAAATGAATGTGTATTCCTGAGTTAAATTTAAATGCAATGTTTATGGTAAGTTAGCTTTTTTGGGGTGTGTGTTCATATTTTCTGCTTTTTTGCAGGTACAACTGACACATAAACTACACATACTTAAAGTATACAATTTAATACCTTTTGACAAATATATAGACCCATGAAACCATCACCACAATCAAGATTATGGACCTATCAGTCACCCAAAAGCTTACCTCTGCCCCATCACCATTGTCTCCCACCCCTTCCCCTCCCCAGGCAACTGATCTGATCGTTGTCACTATAGATTCATTTGCATTTTCTTGAGTTTTACATAAATAGAATCGTACCAAATCATACAATATGTACTCATTTTTAGTCTGGCTCCTTTCATGCCAGTAGTGTTGAGACTCATCCATGTTGTTGCATATAGTGTTGGTCCTCTTTATTCCACAGCATTCCAGTGCAGACATGCCACGACAGGTGGGAACGCTCTATTATTTACATCTAAGATATAGCTTGGAGGCCGTTTCTCTGTCCACATAGAATTCACCTTATCAGTTCCTGCCATAAACAGGATCTTTCCTGCTTATCTCCCTTAGCACCCTATCTCCTATGCCTATCACTTAATGTTTCTGTAATCTTGCTTCCCCATAATCAGCCTGGAATTCTTATGTGATTTACAACCCCTATACCTGCCTGCTCCCCTGCACCTGCACCCTGACTTCGACTGTAAAAAAATCCTGAATAAAAAGCGTGCTGGGGATCAGCCCAAGAGCACAACTTCTTCATCTCTTCTCCCCAATCTCTCTAAACCTCCGTGTTTGGAGTAATTTCATTGCACCATTGCGGGCTCTGCTGGACAGACCCCCCAAGACTTTGCAGGACGGATTCCTCCAACACCGTTCATCTGATCTCCTGTTGATGGACTTGGGGTTATTTCCAATTTGGGGTTCTTACAAATAAAGCTGCTAAAAACATTCATGAACAGGTCTTGTTGTAGACAGTTGCTTTCATCTCTCATCAGTAAACACACGGGTGGAATGGCTGGGACACAGGATGGTGTATGCTCACCTTTTTAAGAAACTGTCAAACCGCTTTCCACCAGCAGTGTATGAGGCTTCCAGTCACCTCACATCTTTGTCGGCACTTGGCACTGTCAATCTTGTTCATTTCAGTCATTCCTGTGGGTATATAGTGCTATCTATTGTGGTTTTATTTTGCATTGTCCTAAAAACCGATGGTTTTGTGTATTTGCTGTTCCTTTATTGTCTTTGGCAAAGTCTCTGTTCAAATCTTGTCTCTCTTTAAAATTGGGTTGTTTTTTTATTACTACATTTTGAGAGTTCTTTATATTCTGTATACAAGTCCTTTTGTCCAGTCTATAGCTGTCTTTTCATTCTTAATGTCTTTTTTTTAAGATTTTATTTATTCATTTATCCCCCCCTTGCTGCTTGTGCTCGCTGGGTCAGCTAACCACGCTGTGCGGGCTGGCTTGCCTTCACCAAGAGGCCCCGGGTTCGGTTCCCATATGGTAAACGGGAGCCCTACTGATTGAGCCACAGCCGCTTCCCTCTTAATGTCTTTTTGAAAAGTTCTTAATGTTCATAAAACCCAATTTATCTAATTTTAATTTTACATTTAGATCTATAATCCATTTTGAGTTAAATATTTAAACATGGTATAAGGTAAGGATCTGGGTTTTGTTTCTGTGGGGTTTTTTGTGGGGGTGGGGGGGGAACGGGCATGTAGATATCAAATTGTTCCAGCAGCATTTGTTGAAAATATTTTTCTTTCTCCACTGAATTCTCTTCACCTTTGTTAAAAATCAACTGGCCATATATTCGGGTGTGCCTCTATTCCTAGACTCCATACTTCACTGATCAACTCGTCACTTGTATTCCAGTTGTAGGCATCTCTTTTTGAACTCACTTTTTTGACTTACTGACCAATTCATGCCTGGGTTTGTCAGGGGGCTTTGACCGTATTCCTAAGGGTTAAGAAACTTGATGCAACAGGAGAGGCAGGGAAAGGACAAGACGAAAGACAGAGGATGGGCAGGCAGGCAGAAGACAAGGGAAAAGCCTCCCCCAGGTATGCAGTGGCTTGGAGCTATGCAGCCCAGAAAAATATTTTCTAACCCATTCTTATTGGTGTCTGAACCCTTCTAAGTAGGACCTTTTGGTGAAGCTACTTCGGCCATGGTGTGGCCCAAGTGAATCAGGATGGGTCTTCATCCTAAATTACTGGAGTCCTTTACAAGCAGAATGAAATGCAGACACACGGAGAGAAAGCCAGAGGGAGCAGCCAGACGCTGAGCGTCAGCGGGACCTGGGAAAGAAAGGAGGCGCCAGGAGAGGCCGCCACGGGCACTGCCGTGTGACAGAGAAGCCAAGGCGGGAGGTCACGGGCAGCCGACCCCAGAGCACCGCAGTCTCCTGGGGGAAAGCACGGCCTGATGACGCCGTGGTTTAAGCCAACCTATTGCATGGTATCTGCTTTGGCAGCTAGGAAACTAGAACAAAGGAAAAGGAAAAGGATTAGGAAAAGCGAACAGCATAAAAAATGGCATTTTCCCAACTTTGCCATCACCAAAGAGCATCCCCTACCCAACATGACACTATGTTTTGAAATGCTATGTCTATAAAATAAAGAGCATTTATTAGGTAATAATTAGTGGTCCCACATTTTATTCAACAAAAAAATATTCTACTGCCGGTGTTTCTGAGTAGGATGGGATAACCGAGGTTGATGTAACTCCTGCCAAAAAGAAATTGACCTTTCTGATGTCCAGTGCAACCTCTTGGTGGATAACTTGATAAGCTCCATTAGGCTTTTTTTTTTTTTTTAACCAGGGCCGGGGAATGAATCCAGGACCTCCTAAGTGGGAAGCCAGCACTCAACCACTGAGCCACATCGGCTCCCCCGAGTTGGTTTTTTTGTTTGTTTGCTTGTTGTTTGTCTTTTTTTTTTTTTTAGGAGGCATCGGAACCGAACCTGGGACTCCCCCTGTGGGAAGCGGGCAGCGCTGGGCAGCGCTCAACCCCTCAAGCCACATCCGCTCCCATTAAACTTTCTGAAATATCTACAAGAGCCCCAGGCCTGCCCCATCTCATCCTCTGCCAACCCCCACCCCCACCCCCTTTAGAACCTGAGGTTCTGGAGTCACCCTGGGGCTCCAACTGGCTCGACACCAGGCATTCATCACCCGCCTGTCACCCGGAGCTTCTGAAAAAACCATGATCTGTTAATGTGAGGATAATAATAAGAAGGGGCGAGGTGCTCACTGCCAAGCCAAAGTTCTGCAACAACTTGGAATACCACGAAATAGCATAGCACAAGGGTTGACCTCCAAACCGTAACAAATACGGTTATCTTTAAAACTGCCCCCTAAGGGTGTGCAGATTCAAGTGAACAGTGATTAAGTTTGGTCACTCCAAAAAGTCTGAGATACCAGAGCTTCAGACAAATTGTGAGAATCTGAATCAGCTGAGACTGTAGGCAAAGTTTATTAAAAATCAAAACCCCACCCAGACAGGACAGATCAATGCTTTTGGATCTGACTGCTTGATATGTTTGAATCCAAAACTATCTAAGTCAGATCCCGAAGTGAATAAAACGATGGCATCTTACTGCGACCTGTTAAAATTGGCACCTTACACAGACGCAGTTCTTCTCAAGCAATGAGCTAGTGTCACAAAAGGGAAGAGATGAACAAATTAAGGCACAAATAAACAAAAGACACAAATATCAATTTTAATTCTTACTTTTCCCTTTTAGGAAAGGGTTTGTTTTGCCTTTCTCCAAACATTCGGGGTGCTTCCAAACACCCTATTTCAGCACCAGGCCACTAGACCTTCTAAGCCTCCCGCCGTGTGACTCCACACACCCATCATCTTTCCTGAAGCCAAGGCGCCCAGTGCTGACACACTGCAGAAGTTTATTTACCAGTGTCTGTAAGCCTCCTCACCCACTACCAGGCTAATGAGTAGGGAAATGGCCCGAACGGAATTCTCCCTGCCGGCAGAGCTCAACAGTGCAAGCGGCAGTGCCTCCTTAACACAGCAAGTTGTTGAAAAGTGGTCTAATTATACTCATAAACTCACTCAGACTTAGATAATTTAATTCCACAGAAACTTATTTAATCCAAGGGAGGCTCAGCCATGTAGGAAAAATATACACTTTCCCCATTTTCTAAACTGAGAGAAGAGTCCACTGTGGTTTCTTTTTTTCTCTGTACCTTATACATTTCATAGCATTTATTTTTCATCAACTCAATTAAAAACATTATCAATGATTTAGAAATGAACAAGCCTTCAGAAACCACAATTAAGAATACTTATTAACGTCACAAGTCAAAGGATGACGCCACGGTGACTGAAGCAGCCAGCAGGGGCCACAGGAACCAGACGTGGCCAGGCACGAAGCAGCCCCGTCTTGCTAGAGGTGGCGATGGCAGCTGATGGCTCGTTTCCAGACAGCGCTTTGCAAGTTGCCCCACAGCAGATTTGGAGCGTCAATGGCATAGTCTCCAACCCCCGCCACCTGCCCAAAACCCGTCAGTTTTTCGGCCTGCTTCACGAAAGGCATCCCTGCTTACTTTCAGAGTTTAAATGCCCTACTGTGCAGATGCACCATCGCAGATCCTGGGACCTTCCCGCACCCCTCTCGGAGTTTCAGCAGCAGGGTCTCGGGGTGGCACCATACGGCCAGAAGCCCCCCGTGCTGGGGCCTTTCGGCGGCTCGCTGTTCCCAGGCAGGGGCAGCCCTGCCTAGCCCCCACGGGCCCCTCACCACTGGGCGGCGCCTCGGAGGGGCCACACTGCCCCTTCGTGTTTCCCTATGCCCCCCTGCCCTCAAAGCCACACTCCAAACCATGTGCACCGCTGACATGTTCCTCCCTTAGCCAGGACTGTCACTCCGGTAGGCCCCCAGGTTTGTTATCGCCCTTCCAAAGTGAGAGGCAGAGAACACAGAGTCAGCAGAAAGCAGTGAACACCAAAAGCAAATCCCAGAAAGCTTATGTTAAAAACAGTTTCTCAGGTAACACAGGCTATTGACAAAGATCTTCTCAGCAGGCATCTAAATGTCTAAATCTGAGGATAATTAAGATGCTAAATAAAGGTGGCCTGTAGGCAGAGTAACAGAAAGCAGAAGGGAAAAGTAAAGGAAGTTCATGGATAGTCATCCTCAACCATGATTAACCACATTTCCCTAAACCCCATTTTGAGGACTCGAGAGGGAATCCAGATTTATTCCCAGTTAGCCATTAACCATCTGAACGGAATATGAGATCTAAGTTCTCTGGCCTCGGTTTCTTCACCTCTAAAATGAGTACATGGGCTGAAAGCCGATGCAGTCTAAGGAGCTTTCACCGTGTGGATGCACGGAGCAGCAGAGTCCTTGCTCGAAGCCCTGGCTTCTCGTCTGTGACTGTTTCAGCTGTGACTTTTCCACTTTTAGGGTAACTGGATCCCCTGGGAACGCAATTAGACAGCTCTAAGCCTGATTTTAGGGGATGAACTAAAATTTTCAGCAGTGTACCTGAACCTGGCACGGGCCCATCGCCAGGCGGGGGCACTGTGTGGCCAACTCACCCGCACACTTGCAGACGCGCCCAGCGTTGCTCTCCTGCACTCCATGAGATGTGGCACTCAGTGTGTTTTTATTTTTACAGTCCTTGAGGTTTAGCAATGTAAAGATCGAGCTTACAGAGCTGCCACTAGGAGAACATGCCCTAAAATGTATTACTCCAAACATTATATCCGTGCAGCACTTCACTATCTTCAAAGATGTTCCATGTGCATGAGGCAAGGTTTATCCCAGGTGTGGAGAACTGATAGAAACAGGAAAAGAACAAAAGTTCAAGACATGTTTCTGCTGCTTCCATAACTTAACTCTACCAGAGAGATGGCCAACATAATTAGCAACCTAGCTCTGCCAAGTTTAAGTCAAAGCAATATAAACAAGATGTAAAGAAATGCAAACCACTAAGGACAAATACGAACTTTCTTCCATTAAACTTAATTCTCATCATTCACTGGTTAAATCTGGTTTTTGCCTTTCCACTGCAGTAAGTCCTATACCTTCCTCACAACTGCAGAGGAGTTTTGTTGATACGAATTACACTAGCAAAAGTCACAATACTCCAAGTCTCCAAGCATCCAAATAAAACGAAAGACACGTCTCAGGCTCTGGGATAAGTAAAGGTAAGTCAGGTTTGAACCCACCGGCACGGTAGCACAGACCCTTTCTTCACCCAAGTTTCCACATCTTCTCCTATTCTCTAGCGTTTTGTGGATTTCAATCCATGGGCTCAGCATGGTATTTGAAACGAAGGGGACAAAGAGATTTGAGAGATAAACTACCCTTGGTCAGGGTGCATAAAGTCAGCGAGTTTCATCATGAACCAAGTCCTCTCTCTGCCTATAATGAAGGCACCTACAATCAGAGACTTTTCATTAGACAATTGTTACAGGCTTGGAACCAAAGCCAACGTTTGCAGGACAGCGAGAGCTGCTCCACAGAATTCCTGTAACTGAAAGGGCAATTCTGACGCCCATATGGAATGGACACCGCCATGCTGAATGCTCATTTCATTGTAGGGGGAGGTCTCGTGTGATGCACCACTTTCAAACAAGAAAGGTCTTATTTTTCATTAGTTGCTGCAGTGACTGAAATGGTTACCTGAAAAGTGATCAGACGCTGTCCTGATTTTGTGATAATCAGGGTAGGCTACACATTTGCTATATTAGAAACCATGCATGTGTCCCCAGACCTAGTTTTTCTCCCTAGGGTCTGGCTTTTAGAATGCTGGGGATAAACTAAGCCTGATTTATTATATGACCATCCTGTATGGGAAAAGACTGTAACTCTAGGTATCTTTGGTCAACCTTGAGAGATATAACGGGGGCGGATGTGGCTCAAATGGTTGGGTGTCCGTCTCCCATATGGAGGGACCTGGCTTCAATCCCCGGGACATCCCAGTAAAAAGAAAAAAAAAGAAAAGTATAGAAGGCGCGCGGGCCACCAGGCTCCGTGCACAGGTGCGCCACCAGGCCCTGCGAGCAGGTGAACCCCCCAGGCCCTGCGTGTGGGTGTGCCACCAGGCCCCGTGAGCCACGCAGCAAGATAATGACATAACAGGAGAGTGACACAAGGGAGAGCCAAGACGAGACGCGCCGAAAAACCAGGAACTAAGGTGGTGCAGGTGGTAGGACTCCTCTCTCCCACATCAGAGGTTCTGAGGATCGAATCCCAGAGAAGACAGGAGGAGAAGGATGAGAAGAGGGCAGGAAACGGACACAGAGAATGGACACAAAAACAGCAAAAACGGGGCGGGGGAGTGGAGAAAAAGATGGATTAAAGTAAATAAATAAATCCTTAAAAAAAAAAAAAAAAAAAAGTGATCAGAAATCCCAGACAGCCCTCTCTTTTGTCTTTTCTGACAGGAATCCCACTGCTCAAAAACCCTGAATCCCAATAAAAAATAGACACACTAAAATGGAAGAACAAGGTTACTTTCTGTAATTTTATTTAATGCATACATTTCACAAACAGAAACCCTCTACCACCACACACAACAATTCCATTACCAAATGTTCCAATTTTATTAACATTCTTTCTTTTAACTATTTACACTGTCTTTCCTTAACAAAAGTGCAATCCAAGACATCTTGACAAGAAATCTTTACTGACAAGAATCTACTTTTGAGCATGTTGGCATGGAGCCCATCTGTCATGTCTTCTTCCAATCCCAGGAATAATGACCAAGTCAACAGTGGGCGGAGACAGGCGGGCCGGGCAGCGTCCCACCGCGGGAACCCACGGAGCAACCGAGGCCACCTTCTCCTTGGCTCCTCCCCAGCTTCCAGCCACAGGTGCTCGGCAGCTGCCGCCAGGAGATCGACCAAAAGAGCCCCTGCCGAACAGGAGGGGAGCAGGGGCTGCCCTTCAAGCATTAGCCTTGCTGGACTAAATGAAAGATTTCAGCAGGTTAGTCTGGGTGCTTTGTTAAATTATGTATATCTGTTAGTTTAAAGGTTCAAACAATTATTTTCTTTCTTGATGAGTCAGTTCCCCCAAACATATTTGAAAATACCTTTTATCCAGGAAATGAACCTCTTCAACAAGAATTAGAAATTAAAGGCAGTTTGGAGAAAGTTCTTTCTTAATGGGGATGGAGAAATTCACTGACACCCACTTTCGTGGCACAAAGTCTGCCTTTTAAGGCATAAACCCAGCATATCAACTGCTTCAGATACCCCCGAGGCGGGAGCACAGCCGAGGTGGCCTGGGGAGAAAGCAATCAGACCCAGGAGTTGTCTTCTCACTAAACTGAAGCAGATAGTTTCACTTGTTCAAGGTAAATGACTCTTAAAATAAATGATAAAAAAAAACAAATGTTAGAGCAGAAGAAAAATCACTTTGAAATTATTAGATGCTCATAACAGTGGTGTATGTTATTATTCCTTAGAAAACCGGAAATAGAATCTCTTGGGTAAAGAACATCCTTTAATATCCTAACCACAACAAAAATAATCTTTCTTGACATATCCCAGTTCCCATCAAGGTGCTCGGAGCAAAGTACTCTGAGAAAGCCTGGGTAAATACTAAGGTCAGCAGATTTCCAAAATAAGATTTACATTCACCGTGTTGCACACTCAAAAAGATTTTATTTTCAAAGCAGCCAAATCTTCCCTTTCATGCAACAATGTAACACCATAGAGGCAAGAGCTATTCTTAGGTACCTGTCTCTCTCTTTATGTAAATGCAGTAGCCACAGGGTCCTATAATCAGAATGAAGGCCGAAAACAAAGTTTATCCAATTACACTGAACCTTCAACATGGTTATTTTCAAAGGCAGAAAACAATTTAAGGAGAAAATACGGAATGCAGGAAACACTACGTCCACAGAGGCTTTGAGCCAAGAGGCTTGCTGAATGCCGCCTGTAAGGAGACATTAAGCTTCAGAATACGAGCAGGTTTCACTACAAAAAGTTAGTAGAGTCCAGCAACAGGATTGCAAATATCTTACTGTTCATTCCAAATTCAGAAATAAAAGTCAAACGGTTCTGAAGACGAGAAACTTACCAATTTTTATACTGGGGTACATGAGAGAATCAACAGGGAAACAAGTCACTCAGTGACAGCTTTGTGTGTCCGAGACATTTTCAGGGCTAGGTTATAGACTTGTCTTATACCTGCACCAAACACTGGCAGGTCGGCGATGACTTTCTGCCTCTCACAGGCATTGTGCGAATTTCTCCCCACCATGAAATGGGTTTCCCATCATCAAACACCAAAAGAAATGCAGCAAAGGAAGTTGCAATCACCCCAGCTGAGAGGGGAAGGGCATCAGCCAACACGTGGCTTCTTCAGTGCTGTGTCTCAAACAAAATATGCAAGTTTTAATGCAGTAAAGCTGTAATGCACAACAATGCCTAAACCCTGCCGAGAGGAAAGACCACAGTTTTTCTGAGAAAAAAATGGTGGTAATCAAATGAGTGATAAAAACCATTCACATTTGCCCCCAATTTGGCTATCCAAAAAACACAATTACATTTTTAGCATTTTTTAGCATGTATACATAACATCATACTTGAAATCAAATCATCAAATTCATTTTTGAGAAATCCTCTTCCAGTGCCCGTTCCCTAACGGAGTAGGTGTCGGTCCATTCAAATCCCCCAGGCTGCACACCTGGGAAATTCCAGTGACTGACTGACCCAGTTCTACATACTGACGCTTTTCCCAACCATGGGAAGGCATCCTGGGGATCTTCAAAATGATCTATTCTTCTAACATACTGACATGCATTACTAACTGATTTTCTAAAATAAAACACATTTTAAAAGAAATATTAAAATTATTCTTTTCTTTGTCACCCTTTCAAAGGATTCTTTCCTTTCCCTCGGTGGGCCAAATCTTTGCTCTTGGAAACTCAGGATTAAATGGGTAAAAAGTGGCCTTGAGCAATTTGGGGGAAGATAAGTTTGGCGATGGTTGGTTCTGGGTCTGGGTCTGGGCCGTGAGGTTTACCTGTGGGCTCTGACATCCAACGGCACACGTACCAATCAAATCGCGCTACCCATGCATCCCCCCTTCAAGAGCTCTTTGGAACAACTTCTAAGACGCAAGGCAAATGACAGAGTTCTGGATTTTTTGCCTTTTTGAATCAGTGTGCATCATTTCCAAATTTCTTTGAAAACTCTCTGTTGTAAGTCAGCTTACCTAAAAAGATGTGCAACACAGTGGCTTTCACATGCCTTATAATTTGGATATTATTTTCAGTATAAAATCTGCTCAATGACAACAGTGACAGAGAGAGCATCGTGCGCGCCCAGACTGCCCGTCCGTAAGGGCCATCTGGTGTGAAGGCGGCTCTGCAGGGCGCCGGCCTGAGGGGCTGCCACGGTCAGCTCTGCGGCTCGCGCGCTGCCTGGTCAAGGCACTCCCCAAGCCCAGGGAAGCCCCAGAGCTGCTCTTGAGACAGGCCCCATTTCAGTAAGTTTCCTCCCATCTCCCACCTGCTTTCTGTCTATAGCCACATCACCCCTCTCCTAAATTCTGCCATCGGCCCCCCACCTTCAGGCTGCGTTGGAGGCTCTGAGTGATGGTGGCTGCCCCCCGGATTCAAAGGGACAGCCCTGGGCTCGTCTGTGAGCACAGACAAGCACGTGGACTCGAGAGAGGGCAGTGGCAGCAGTTCCACGGCAGACAGACAGAAACTGCTCTAAGTTAGAAAAACACGAATGTCCCAGGACGCTTCCCCGGGAGAGACATGTAGTAAAGCAACCGAGTCACTGAAATGGCATGAGCTCGAGCAGCGGTCACCCGTATGCCTCGAGGACCTTGAAGGAGGAGAATGGCTTCACGAAGTGGTAGTCGAGGTCCCCGCAGTGCGGGCACTGCTGCACGCCGCTGTACTCGGAGAAGTACCGCTTCCCCACGCGCACGTCCAGCACCGGCCTCCCGCAGCGCTTGCAGCTCAGGCGGGCCTGCGGGAAACACACGTCAGCCACGGGACCCACGGCGCTGTCGCCAGGCGCCCCCCCAGCACCGGAGCCAGGCTGCAGCGGCCGGGGGGAGGCTCAGCCTCCCCCGAGGGCGGCTCACAGCACCACCCACACCCCGGACAGGCAGCTTTTCCTGGGATTGAGTGCCTGCCTCAAGCTGAGCCCTCACCCCAACTTGCATGAAATTTCTTGGAAGATTCTGGGCTTATTTTTAAAATTCATATACATTTTTCATCCTACTCCATACTTTATTTGCATTTTCTCTGATGTGAAAATAAAAATCCCCTAAAGTAGTAGAATGAACCAAACAATCCAGGAGGAAATGCCGTGTTCATCCTAGGGCTTCCGGAACCTTCCAGCACACTTCATCTCCGTTCCTGCCCGGGTCTCCTCTGTTGAGCAGCTAATGCCAGAGGCTTTCAGCAACCGGTCCAAGGAGCGAGGCAAACCACCAGAGACCGGAAACCGACAGACTCTCCATTTAGACTCGTGAACACCATAATAGAAGACTATGATCCCATTCTGTCTTCACACCCCTCCGTGGAGGTGTGACTTTTAGGCGTGAAGCTGAGGCACGGGGGATTACACAGCTGCCCCAGCAGCACAGTATGTGGCTCCTGAGCCCACAGAACCGGCCTCTGTGGAAACAGGCTAACCTCCCTTTTAAAGGAGAACTCGCTTCGAACACTAAACATGAGACTCTCAGCAAACCTCTCTCTTGAACCTGCCATTCCTTTCTAGTGACAATCACTGCTTATTTTCGGTTCCAAGTCTTATTTGAAGACTTCCCTTCCTGAGTCCTTTGCAGCATCTATTGCTGGTATCTTCACAGTGAATACAACTGATTGGTTGTTTAAAAACGGTGACATTCCCCAAGGCCGCAGGCCCAGGCCTTCTTTCACTTCCTTATTTCTTTAACTGAAGAAATAACCATCTGTGGGGAGTAGGAGCTACTCCTCTGTTTCTCTCACCCCAAGAGCTGGCATCAAGGCACAGGGTTAGCGTGAAGCGGTAGAGTGACTAACGGAAGGGCTGCGGCAGCTCAATTCCACGGAAGTTTACCACGGAAAGCCGTTCCAACCCGGAACCTGAAGGACAGGCCGGGTGGCCAAGTGGGCCCTTCACCAGGACAGAGAAAGGACAGCTGGAGCACTAACCCTGCCAGCCTGTCAGTCCAACAGGCACAGCCATCTTCTAAATAAGCTGATGACAGGAGGGATATTCTCTTTGCAAAAATCAAACCATAATGATTAGCACAGATACAAAACTGTGCAGTAACTAATAAAATGTTCATCAGGCATTTAAATTAAAGACTAGACTTGAAAAGCAAAGGAAAGTTTCTCTCCTGCCCACAAGTATCATGGAATTGTTTTAACAAGTGCTTTTCCCCCCAAGTACTCAGCAATAACCCAGGATATTTCCAAGGATTCTGCCTTCTGGGTTTCAATGAGCTCATGTAAAGTGTTTTTACATGTTAATATTTTCCTCCTTTCCTGATAAAACCTAATTTCAGCTGCTCTCTCTGGATCAGAAAAGTCCTCCTCTTAGCAGTGCTCGAAGGAGTCCAAACCCCTCAGGCTGCCCTCGAGCCCCCTGCGAGAGGGGCAGGCCCTGGAAGCGCACGGCCCCACAGCAGGAAAACAGGAAGGGCTTCCTATTTACTGAAGACAGTGGAATTGTCTCCTTCCTTTTAAATAATAACTGCTTCTTATTAGGAATTTAATATACGTTCATTCTACAAAATACCAGAAAACCTAAGTGAGCAGACAGAAGACTGAAGACATCCCTCCGCACCCCGCCGTGCAAACGTGAGCTGCGGGTGACCTAGCTCCTTCCCCGCTCGCCTCTGACACAAGGGAGGCTCATGGCGGTGCTCTTTCTACTTAACACGCGGGAAATGACCTCTCCCCTTAGGCTTCAAGTCTGCCTCCCCTTTGGTGCGGCACAGCCGTCCACTCCCAGCTGCATCGCGGTGCCTGAGCCAGCTGCCAGGGCTGGGCGTGGGTTAGGGCTGCTCGCAGTTACAAGCAGGACTTCTTAGCTTCCTGCAGCCCCTCCCCAAAGCACCGTCTTTTCCCCTCCATGTCCCCCAGACCCCACACCCTCACCGCCCTCCGCAGAGCCGATACCAACCTGGCAGCAGGGGGAGGCAGCCAGGATGTCATAGGTGTACACAGTGCCCAGCTGGTGCCAGCTGCCATCCCAGCGGGACTTGCACTTGACGCAGACGATCTTGTGCACGCCCTCGAGGCAGTCCACACACACGGCGTACAGGTGCATGAGTCTCCCTGGGTACAGAAGACACGGGCTGAGAGGGGCACTGCAGGGGGCAGGCAGCTCCGTCCGTCCATTTTATCATTTGGGTCAACAGAGAAAGCAAAGCAGGTGATATGTGCCACCCAGCCCCAAGCTGCCCTTCTAGAATGATGATGAATCCCTGACTACTGTCAACAGGACGTGTCCTGTAAGTTCAAGTTTACTACATACTTGCTCCAATTCACTGTTCCTAAAAGTGCAGCTAAGTTTACAATATGAGTGTCCAAATTCGAATGACAAAGCCAGGCACACTCACCACCAGCCTGGGACCCAGGGTACTTCCTGCTCGGCAGTTCAGGTGTGGCACACGGAGCCCAAGCCATCCTGGGCTCCTGCCCACCAACAGAGAGCAAAGGATAGCAAGTAAGGGGGAGCAGAAGCACCTCTGGCCACTGAGAACCCAGTCCAGCAGGCCAGGCTCCAAGCTCTACCCTGACCAGCCCCATCCAAACCAGGAAAGGGACTGCCTTGGTATCGACAGCCAAAATTACTCTGTAACTGCCCTTAAACCCCAAAATTGCTCAGCCTCACCACATCTAATTTGGGAACCAGAATTACATCTTATTTGAAAGTGGTTTTTAAAAGGAGTTCAATGTCTTGTTATTTACTGGGCTCCTAAACGTTGCAAGGAGGCTGAACCCCACCCCCGTGACTGAACAACATCCAAGTGCTCCCCAAGGAACAGCGCCAGCCCCCTCCTCATGGAGGAGTCAGGGCTCAAGTAACTGGGCAGCGGGCAGGATGTGCAGGGGCCACGTGGAACAGGGACCACGCTGCTCCCTCCACGGGGGCCAGGAGCACCGGTGTGAAAAGCCAAGGCAAGGAGAACACCCTCCGAAGAGCTTCCTATCCAGGCCCAGCCTGGCCCCGCCGTCAGACAGGCCCCGGTACTGCCCCTCTCGTCTGACCCCCAGGCTGTCCCCACCCACTGGGAAGGCACATGGTGCTTGGAGAAAACCTTTGCTTGCATTTGCTCACAGGACCCTCGCTCCCTCCTCGAAGGCAGGGCCTGTGTTTTATTCACCCTGTGGCCTCAGTGTCCAGCACAACATCTGGAACATGGAGAGCTCTGGATAAGGGTAAGTGTGTGGGGGAGGCATGATAACAGCCTAAAACAATATCATAACTTTGGGGCCTGCCCACCCTGCACTGGGACAGCAAGAGCACAAGGCCCCCTGGCCATGCCCACTGGCAACTCAAGATGCCAGGGCAAGTATCACCGGCCCCTGGAAGATGCGACATTCCCATTCTCCTCCGAGACCGCTCACTGCAATTCTCAAACATCCAGAGAGCCATGGGCTGCGGCCAAGGAGGGTGGGCAGGGCAGACGCAGAGGGCTGGAGCTGACCACCTCGGTGGCAGTGACGACGGGAAGCCAGGCCGCCACGAGCCGCACCCTGAACTCCCAGGCACTACTGTTACCCCGCTTCAGACAGGAGGGGCCAGAGCTCAGAGTCTACAGTTCCCAAAGGCAAATCCAGGTCTGTCTGACAACGTGTAGCCCACTCACGGGACTCTGGACCTGGGGCTCTAGACTTGTTTCAGTGCCTCAGGGTCTTCAGCAGTGCCTTGAGTCCTGAGATTCTAACGTTTCCAACTTCGAAATCTGTTCCAACACAAATGCAGATTCCTGAGAGAAAAGAGTGGTGAAGCAGCCCAATAAGGTTATCCTAATTAGATCAACCTTAATAAATGGTTAAAACCAAACAGAGGGCGCGGATGTGGCTCAAGTGGTTGAGCTCCTGCCTTCCACAAGGGAGGTCCCAGGTTCGGTTCCCGTTGACTCCTGAAAAAACAAAAATGAACAAGCAAAACAAACGAGAAAAAAAAAAACAACTCAGGGGAGCTGATGTGGCTCAGTGTTCAAGCACCAGCTTTCCACATGAGGTCCCAGGTTCAATCCCTGGCCCCCAGTACCTCAACAAAACAAAACAAAACAAAACAAAACAAAAACAAACAGACAAGTCTTCCCAGGAAGAGTCAGGACACAGAGGCAGGGGTGGCAGTGAGCAGTGGAGAGTGATGGGCAGGGCAAGGCGGCACTCCCCGCCGCCCACCCCCTAGAAGTCATTTCCGCCACCTGCCGTCAGCTGTGCTGGAGCGTGACCTGCCCCTGGAGTTCAAATGCGTCAAAGAATACAGGCTCAGGGCTCTGTGCTGGGAGACATGAGCCCCTCCAGCTGGCTAGAAACAGCACCAGCAGGACTTCTCCAGATGTGGCAATAAACCCGCAGGTGCGTGGCCGGGCTCCCTGCGGTACGGAGGATGCCTCCAGGACTGACGGACACCCTGGCCTTCGGGAGAGTCTCTGATCAACAATTAGTTTCTCAGTCCCCCTGCAGTGCACTCCCAACACATCCATCACGTGTATGTGGCCTGTGCATCCGTGCACATGGACATGTGCCCGTGTGTTTATTGTATGAGCTGTGTGTTGGTGTGTGCATACACGCATGTCTCGTGTCGTGTGCTGCAAGCGTGTTATGTGTAGGTTGTGTACGTTTGTGCACACCTGCACGCACACACCGGCGCTCAGGCTTCCTGGCCTGCACCTCTCCCCACCTGCTCCCCGACGGACAAGCACACTCAGCCTGGGTCCTGGTCACCACACCCTCCTCCTGGCCTGTCCCACGCCTTACGGCCCACCCTGAGACTCTGACCGCCACTCCCGCATCCGTGCAAACGCCTGTCGCTAACAGGGTTCTGCGAGACACCTCCATGGGAGAGTCTCACCCCCCCACACACCCAACACCCAAATGTCCCTCATCCTTTCCCTTAAAGCCAGGCCCCTTCTCCCACGGGCGCCTTCTGATGGGGACAGTTCCTGAGCCTGGCCTTGAGCAAAGTGAGCTCTCAGTGCCTCCCCCAACCCTTTGCAGGTGGGGTGTCCCCAGGCTGCAATTTCCCCTTCAAACCACCACCCTGCAGACACCCCCACCAGCGTCCCATCTCCTGGCACCGACTAGCGTGCTAAGTTCCACCCCTTTCAAACCACCTTTCCATACACCCCCTTCTGAAAAACAACGTTTACAATTGCCTCTGATAAAGGATGTGGCGGAAGCCCTGACTTGGCCTGGACGCCCCCCACGAGAACCTCTGCCCGGTTCGCTGCTGTGTCTGATCACCACCTGGCCTTCTCGCCTCCACCCCTCTGCTCGTGCTGCCCCTCTCCTCACTGAGGTGGCTCAGACCCTCCACCCCCTCTACCCATAGGGGCCAGCTGCCTCCTGGACTCCCCAGGCCAAGCAGCCCTTCCTCCATGGGGATAATAGGCTGCTGACTTACAAGATGACGTGGTCTCGGCCTCCGGCACCCAATAGCCCACCATCCTAAGGCGATGAAAGGCCAGGGCAGGGGCGTGGACCCCAGGTACTGGCGACAGGCTGAGTGAAAGGACCTGCCAGGCATGAACAGGAAGGCAACACTGCTCTTGGGCACCTTCCCTCATCCCCAAAGAAGAGGTCGAGTTTTAAGATGGTGACAGAAAGGGGCTTTCCCACCCACGTCTTCTCTCTAAAATTAGCACAAAGAACAGGAAACAGCATAAAGAACAAAAAACTCTATATTCCATGAAACTATGAGATACCTGAAACCATGGACCAAAATATGAGGTCAGAAAGCAGATGGAGGAATAGGGCATGTTTGGCTCTGAAACTGCACAGCAAGCACGGGGCGGGGGGGATGCCGAAAGGGAAACCACTAGGTGCGGGAAATGACAGAGGATCATAAATTCTGGTCAACTCTCCCCAGAGTTGCTAGTTCTGGGCTAGTCTTGGCGCTGGCTTTGGCGGCTCGGGTGACGTGCAGTTCCACTCTCACCCTCGCAGACGCTGGCCTGAGAACGCCACGTGGAAAAGCCCAGGCCGGCCTACTGGGAGATGAAAGACCACTCAGAGCAGGAAAGAGCAGAGACGAGCCCCTCCAGCCGAGGGCCCCAGGCTGGCCCACTGGCCAGCTGCTGGACTGTGTGCGAGGCCGTGCCAGCACCCAGCCCTAGCAGGGCAGCCCTGGCAGACGACCCCCGGAACTGCGAGAAGTCCTAAGTCACTGCTGTTGTAAGCCACTAAGTTTGGGAGTGGTTTGCATTTCAACAAGGGCTAAAAGAGAAGAACAAGATTGCACCCATGAAATAAAAACAGGAAGCTATTAAGCTCTTAGAAATTGAAAATATGAGAACAGAAGAGTCAAAGCTCAGTAAAAATATTGGAAAATAAAGTTAGAAACTCCTCTAGATGAGCAGCAGGGTTGAATATATATATTAAAAAGTGATACCCCCCCCAAAGAAAAAGTCCAATCTAAGAGGTCTAATATCTGTCCCACAATGAAGACCACAAGTTTACAGGGTCAAAGGGCCAAGAGAGCACCCAACACAGTGAAAGAACAAAGACCGAGATGAGGGAGAAACTTCAGAAAAATAGGGATTAAAAGAGAAAATGCCAAAACCACTCAGGGTGGGGAGAAAGGATGATCACAATCAAAGAATCAGGAATGAGGATAATACTAGACTTCCTGATACTAACACTGGAAGCTGTTACTATAAATGTTCCAAAGGAAACATTTATAACCTGTAAGACTATACCCAGCCAAACAGCAATCAAGAGTGAAGACTGAAAGTCTGAGAATATCTTGGTTCTAAATCTCAAAACACCTATTCCCATGTACCCTCCTCAAAGCTCCTGAAGGATGCTCTAACAAATTGAGGGAGGACACCAAGAAAAATGAATACATGGTATCCAGGAAATAGAAGTAGGGAAAATAGGAAACAAACAAAGAAATTCCTAGAAGGAAACCTGTACAGTGTAACAGGTACAAAGACAGTAAGACAGAACAGGAAGATAAAAAGGATTCAGGGGGGAAATGTCCAGAAAAAAAATTCATGAAATGTCTGACAGGCATGTGGAAAAGCTCTCAAGAGGTGGTTTGGAGAGTGAGGACAATTAGCTAAAGTTTCAAAGGAAACATGAAGCAATTACTGACTCCAATAAAAACAAAACATCATCCTAGAATAGAAATATGCTCTACTACACAGAGGAAATATACCTATGCTTCTGGGATCATTAAATATTTACACACTCACAACAACAAACACATTAAGGACTCAACCAAGAATGTCAACATATTATTCTGGGAGAAAAGGGCAGAGGAAAGCCGTTAAGAAAGCTTAAACAGGCACCCATCTGTGAAAGTCTGAAGTTCTTTTATGAATCCCAAAAAGAAAAAAGATTGTGTTCTTACTCTAATCTATTCCTGTGGGTATGGTGCCCTTTGATTGCATTAGGTTCACTTTAGATCATTTGGTCAGATTGCTTTTGATTGGCCTCCATCAGTGAGGTATGACTCAAGTTGAGTCTGCCCATTTGCTGGGTCTTATATAAACGGAGATACAGAGAAAGAGCGCCACAAGGAAAGGACGCCACCATTTTTTATCCTGCTGTGTGAGAGAGGGCTCAAGGATCACTAGCAGCCAAAGCTTAAGCACGAAGCCCACAAGAGGCTGGGCCCACAGAGCAGCTTGAGGCTAAAGAGACGTGCCCTATGCCTGGCTACCCACAGCTGAGCTCCAGGGGACAGAAGATTCTGGAGGGCAAGGTGGCCATCTTGTTTCGCCACATGGCAGGACCCTGAGAAAGCATCTCTGCTGATGCCTTGATTAGGACATTTCACAGCCTCGGAACTATAATATTTTACACTAAATAAAATTCCAATAAGGGGAGCGGATGTAGCTCAGTGGTTGAACACCTGCTTCCCATTGTATGAGGTCCAGGGTTCAATGCTCGGTACCTCCTAAAAAAAAAAAAATCTCCACTATAAAAGCCAATGCATTTCCGGTACTTTGCATTGGCAGCCGTGTGGCAAACTAAGATACCCGTCTTATAAGTAAGTCAACAGGTAAGTTCTTAAATTGGAGAATGAAGATAGCAGGACCCAATAATAATGGCAAAAACCCCAAGAATTAGCTAAGATTTGAAAGTGTCTCTGGAAACTGGGACGGAGGGAGGAGTGAAGAGAGACTATTTTTACAATGGGTTTCTTTAGCTCTATTTACCTGGAAGTTATAAACAAGTTATTTGTCATACATCTTCAACATCTTCAACAGATTTACATGAACTGACGGATTTCTCACTTATATTAGCCAACCCCGTGGCATTCAATTTATGGTTGAAGTGAACCCCAGTCCTTGCGTGTCGTCTACAGGAATAGCACACCCCTCCCCGGTTGGGGTCATCTCTAAGCTTTCAGTAATCCCCCACTTTCCTTGGGCTGCTATCAAAACGCACAGATTCCTGGGCAGGTTAAAGCACATTTCAAAGGCAACTGTTTTACAGCAAGGGACATCATTATGCAATTCCTACCCTCAACTTCCCCCCAATCCTGGAAAACTACACCCCAGCAATTCTCTCTTCATTGTACGGCAGCACAAAAATACAATCACCCACAAGGTACAGCGATCACTGGGCAAGGCTGAAGCAGTCACCTGCGCCCTGGCACTGCCCAGAACTACAAAGCACCGTCAGCTACCATCAAGCCAGAGCAAAGCAATTCCGTCGCATGTGCCTTTCGGGTTCCAGGAACAGGCAAGGCGGAGGGACGCCTGTACCTTGGAGGTGACAAGGGACGTCGTATTCGATCTCGTCGTGCCGCGAAGGGCTCAGGAACAGCGTCCCGTCCACCAGCGGGAACTGCTCGAACACGGGCAGTGCCCGGCGGCACAGCGCGCAGTTGACCACGTTCCTGCGGCTGGCGCTGAGGGCCGCAAGGATGAACTTGCGCAGGTCCTCGCCCTGGCCCGCCTGGGCATCGTCCTCCATCCGCACGTGGAACGCGTTCAGCTTATGCCGGGGGATGTGGGCGAGCAGCTCGGAGAGGTCCAGCCGCCGCAGGAACTGCACGGGGGTGTCGAAGGGCCCCGCCCTGTGGCCCCCCAGCCCAGCTGCACCACGCTCCAGGGGTGTGCTCCTGAACACGTGGCCCCCGGCCAGGGCCTTCTTTGGGGGCTCCAGGTGGACGGCATTCTTCAGGAACTCCCCGAGGTATCTGGAGGCCCGGGGGCCGCTGAAGTGGGCGGGGGACAGGATGGCGTAGCCGGTAGGAGGCGACTGGCCAGGGGAGCTGCCCGGCGAGCGCGGGCCGAAGGGCGCTGGGCCTAGCGCCTTGTCCTGCGAGCTCTGCCGGTCCGTGGAGAGCCGCCGGGGCAGGTCGTGGCCCAGGCCCTTCGGGGGCTTGCTTGGCGGCCGGCACTTTTTGGCCTCCTCGCCAGGCTCCCCCAGGGGCCTCCCGGCGCTCTTCTCCGCTCCCGCCTTCTTCTTCCTCTCGTCCTGCATGCGCTTCACCTGGTACCAGTCCGTGTCCTTCTTGAGGTGGCCCTGCCCGCAGCGGCAGGAGCAGAAGCGGAAGGCCAGGTCGTAGCCCTTCTTGGTCCACATGTTCTGGCGGCACTGCTTCTCGTTCCAGCTGCGTGCCCGGCCAATGCAGTTGACCTGTGCCAGGATGCTGCTCTCCCACTCGTAGAAGCACTGCAGGTGCATCCAGGGGCTGCAGGGGCAGTGGTCACTGTTGCACACCACCTTCTGCGAGTCGTCCTTCTCCAGGTCCACCGGCCTCCCCAGGCTGCAGATCAGGGGCGTGGCGCAAGGGGCTTCTGCGGGGAACAACATGAGAGAGAGGTTCAGCACAGGGAACTTGGGGTCCCCACAGACACCGGCTCAGGTCCCAGTCAGCAGCCTGCACGAGCCCACTAAGCCAAAGGCACCCTGTCTGTAGTGCCAAGCCACCCCCCATGCATAAACTCCACAGACAGGGCCACAGGACAGTTACCTGCCTCCCAAATTCCTCATCCTCCACCATGCAATCACTGTGGGTCAGCACGTGGACTGTGCAGTGTGAGGGTCTCCTAATGTGTGGGCGGAATGACAAGCAGTTCTGTGTTCCTTTCACAATGAGCCTCCCAGTGACCAGGAAACCAGACCAGGGAGCTGCTGAGCCTCCCTTTCAGGTGGTACTTGCAGAAGGGCCCCCAAAGCCTGTGTCCTGGGGCTCAGGTGACCCTGAAGAGCGCAGGACGCTGGCACTCAGAGCTGCCTTGCCGCTAGCTCTCCCGAGGGGCAGGGCCCCCCCGCCCCCCCGGGGGGGTGAGTGGGCAGACTACCTGCTGCTCCACATACAAGGATGACAGGCCAGCTCTCCAGACAGTCCCTCTAGGGCTGCAGCACAGCGAGCAGGACCCGGGCTTACGCAGAGGTCCTGCAGGGGGCCCTACCCAGCCAGGTCTGCCCAGACAAGGCAGGACCCATCTCTTCCAACAGAACCGGGACTCGTGGACACCACTGCCTCGCTGGGGCCCTGGGCCTCTCGACGATCACTTGCGTACCTGAGCCTGGGACCTACAGGCAGGACGCCAGCCAGACCTGGGTGCGCCCCTGGCACACTTGCCGTGTCACTGCCTCTGTTTAATCTGCCATGTCCTCAACTGCAAAATGGGCCAATTCTAGTAGCTACAGACTAGGGACCTTCTGAAAGCGTCTGGCACAGGAGCTGGCAGGCGAGGGCTCAGCAATGCGCCGCTGCTGCTGTCGTCAGCTGACTCTTTCTAACTCAGCTTGGAACGTGCTCGTTGTAGAAGCTGCAATGAGGTGGCTGCGGGCAAAAGTGAATGTCCAGGACCAAATGTGGGGCGAGGACAGGGTGCCTGGGGGTCAGGCCGGGCAGAGACAGAAAGAAGCAGGGCGGGGCAGGGACAAGGAGGGGCAAGAGGGCTAACAGCGTCTGCCAGCCCGGCCTGTGGGGCCGAGCACCCCCTGCCCTGCCCTGGCCTGCAGGTCGTGGGGGGCTCACGGTGTCCCTGCCCTCCTCCTCGGGGCCAAGAGCACCCAGCCCAGAGGAGACACCCAAAACTGTCTCCAGACATTGCCAAACGTCCCCTGCAGGGCACAGCCGTCCTCGGCAGGGTGAGCAGTGAGTGGTTCCTGCCATCTCCGTGGGGGAGGGTGGGGACGCCAGGGGCAGATGGTGAGGAGTGCACGGGGGTGAGAGCGTGGAGAAGTGCGCAAGTGGCTCCGAAGTCCAACTGGAATGTGGGTGTGGAGGGCAGCCAAGGCTGTGGGCCGGGGCCTGAACAAGTCTCAGGCCCAGGATCAAGCCATGAACTCGCCTCTCAGACCACCCTCCTCCCACCGCCCCCAGACCCACTGTACGTGGATGCAGCCTCCCAATGGGAAGGTGCAGGGGCACCCAGGAAGCCTGGGCCACTGGCGGCCGCCTTACCACAGCCCCTGGTCCCTACTCCCCGCCTGGGCACTCACGCAGCGCGGCTCTCAGACTCCGGAGCAGGCGGCCGCGCTGGGAAGCAGCAGCACCGCCTCGGAGCTCCGGGTGGGCCGCGCGTGGCCGCCTGGCGCCCTGCTCGCTTCCTCCCGTCCCGCCAGGCTCGCACTGAGGTGGCTTCCCCAGGCCCCCTGCGCCCCCGCCTGGGTGTGGGGTCGCCCCTCGCCAGGGATGTGTCCTGGCAGGCGCAGAGCCACATTAGAAAGGCGCCGCGCGTGAAGCCGCACAGGACAGCGGCGTGGGAGGCACAGGCAGCGCCCGGCCCTCCCGCTCAGGGGACGGACCAGGGGCTGCCCCTCCTCCTGCCCTAGAAAATGCTACCTGGCCACTTCGGCCCGGCCGGCCGGGAGCTTTTGTTCTCAGCCCTTCAGGGGCGCAGCCTTGAGAGGAGTCTCGCCAGAAGGCACTAACGGGGGCACTAACGGGGTCCTGGCAGCCAGCGAAGCCGGAGGCACTGACGGAGGCACTAACGGGGTCCTGGCAGCCAGCGAAGCCGGAGGCACTGACGGGGGCACTAACGGGGCTCCTGGCAGCCAGCGAAGCCGGAGGCACTGACGGGGGCACTAACGGGGTCCTGGCAACCAGCGAAGCCGGAGGCACTAACGGGGGCACTAACGGGGCTCCTGGCAGCCAGCGAAGCCGGAGGCACTAACGGGGGCACTAACGGGGTCCTGGCAGCCAGCGAAGCCGGAGGCACTAACGGGGGCACTAACGGGGCTCCTGGCAGCCAGCGAAGCCGGAGGCACTAATGCGGGCACTAACGGGGTCCTGGCAGCCAGCGAAGCCGCCTAGCAGCACCTCGGCATTCACACCATCCCACACTGAGACATGTAGATGCCGAGGCGGATTTGAGGATCTTTCTTTAAGAAGTGTTTTCACATTCAAGGAAGGTAGGCTATAAGGGGAAAGAATCCCATTTATCTCTTTTCACAGAAGCTGATGATGTGTCTTCAGCCAGAGCTGAGCCCTCCAAGGGGTCTCGGCGGTGGAGGGGGGCTCAGGGCTGCGTGGGGGCCGTGGAGGGCTCACCCTCACCCCAGCCTCCTCGCTCCTTTGCGTCGTCAGCTGCTCACCTGTGCCGCCCCCACCCCAAATCTACAAAGATGAGCCCACTCAGCTGTGTGGCGCGGTGTGTGGGAGGCCTCGAGCCCAAACCCTGGCCGGGAGCCCCTAGAACGCCGAGTAACCCCGCTGCCCCTCCCACCCCGACCAGGCCCCGCACCTCACTGGGCTCCAGCCCGCGGACACCGTTTCCCCCAGGGCCTGAGCCACACTGCGCTCCCTCCAGCTAACCTCAGCCTCCACTGCCCACCCTGGACCATGCTGGGAGAAGAAGAGGATTTGGGGCCACCTCCGCCACTGACAGGTTTTTGACACGAGCAGCTTCCTCCGTTTCCTGCAGGACGAGGAACAAATGTCCGGCTGCTCCCCTCAAACGCATGGGCTCTCGGCCCTGCGCTGTAAGCTGTGACGCTCATGCAACGTCTCTTTTTCTGGCCGCTTCATAATTATTCCACCACAGCTTTACACTTGCTATATGGCACCCAACCAGATGCAAACTACACGGATGCATCTCCTACTTTCTATCCAAAGTTCTGGACACACAGTAAACGTTCAGAAGTTTATTAAGTAAGTGAATAATGCCAGGCCATTTCCTAAGTCTTACAAACAACTGAAATATATAGGAAAAGGTTTTATAACTCTACGAAAGAGTACGAGTGGCATCTAAACTCAGACCTATAACCGATCAGTGGTAATGGAAACCTATCTGCTTCCTGAAAGCCACCTCCACACTTACATTTAAAATCCCGAGCTCTCGAGAAAAGCAGTTCCCAAATGGCATAAAGCCATGCGGGTTCATCTGCTACCACTAAATCACTCAGCGGGACGAGGGGACAAGAGTTCCCCACGCAGTGAGGGTCTAAGCAACTCGCCAACAGACAATGCACAAACGCGTCCCCACAGAGCCAGCACGCTGAAGGGGATGCAGGGAAACCCTCCAGGCCTGTCCTCATAACCTCGCCATCCTATCCTCAGGGCCCAGCTTCTACTTCTCCCTCCGGGGGAAAGCCAGGGCGGCAGGGTGCCTGGGCTGAGCATCGCGGGCCACGAGCCCCCCACCTCGCTCTTACTGGCCGCCCGACGCTTCTAGCCCTGTCCTGCCCCTACCAGGGAAGGAGGGGACAAAGGTCACACTCAAGCCGCCCTCGCCCCCTCCCTCGCCAATGGGACCCCGTAAACCAGGCACGGCCACAGTAGCTTTCCAGCTATAAGAAGAGCTGCACCCCCCTCCTTTACCCTGCTGCAGGCCTCAGGCGCGGGTGGGGAGTTCTGGGGGTGAGGAGGGCTTTCTGGAGGCAAACAGGGCTCGTGGACAAAACCCAGAGCGGGGCTCGGTCCCACTCTTCCTTGCAAACCCAGGGCTTTGCAGCCATATTGGGTACTTAATAAGCAGAATGTAGAGATCTGGTCCTCTCGGGGACACGGGGGCTGGAGGATGGAGAAGGGAGGGAGGCCACCAGGGGGGCTGGCCGCCCTGACCACAGTGACCCCTGGAAGGCAGCAGGATGGGGCTCGGCCTCTCCTAACCAGGCCTTCGGGACCCCTCTGGTTCGCTCCCCAGGCCCCTCTGCCAGGCCGAGCCCAGCTGTCACCCTCCCCTCCTCACACAGCACTGGGTCTCCTCCAGCTCCCTGCAGCCCGCCAGCCAACGCAAAGTGCAGGTGTCCCAGCCGGGAATCGCTCTTGCCGGGAGCGTCTGTCCCCAGGAGAGGACCGCGCCGCACCAGGGGCAGGCCTGGGCAGGGAGCCGTGAGACCTGCGGAAGCCCTTCCCCTCCCGCGGCCTCGGTTTGTTTGCCCCTAAAATGGGGGAAATCGCGGTACCCGCCTCAGGACACTGCCAGGAGGATTACCGACGTCACGAAGGCAGCCCGGACAGCGCCAACAGCAGAAAGCGCCACGGAACCACAGGCTCACAGCCAGGGCTCTCCACGTCACTGGATGGGAGAGCAAGGCGCCGCGGCCGCCTTCACAGCGAGGCTACCCCACCCGCAGGAGGCGGCCGCCCTCCTCACCCAAACGCCAGCGCCCCTGGCCACCGCCCCCGTCCTCCGCCCCGCCGGCGGGGACTCCCCACTGCCCACACCTCCTCCCTCTCCTGACTTCCCAGGCGGGTTTTCAGCTTATTAAGAGCAAAAAACGTATTTCTTCCCCAAGACAGACAAAGCATGTGGTGCGCGCCCGGCGACTGAATACTACCGACTAGTTCTAGCAGGTGGGAGCAGCTGCTGTTCAGGGCCCCGGGCCCCGGCGCGCTGCCCGGCCTGAGCCATCCCATCCGCTCGGGCAGGACGCAGGGGGCAGCTCCTGGCTCAGGGCCGCGGGGAGCCTCCTCCCGACCCACGTCCGCAGTCAGCGGCTCTGAGACAGGGGCCCGGCCCCAGCTCCTGGGAGGGGGGTTCCCAGAGAGCCCGGCTCCAACGCATGGACCGTGGCGCGCAGGGCAGGGAACGCGGCGTGGCCCTCCCGGGACTGCAGGCAAAACCGAGGGTTTTGAGAATTTGTAGGAGCGTAACCGCTGCTGTTGCCAGGCAGCCCGTTTCCCTCAGGAGAGGCCTCTGTAGATAGTAACTGCTGACTACAAGGCTTTAATTATACACGTCATTTCAGTTTCTTTCATTCCCTTCCTTGTCATCTCATGCTTTACAACACTGATGTAACCGTAACTGTGCATTTGCCCCAGCTCGCTCAGTTTAGGCCAGATTTTATACCCCTTTTTTTTGGGGGGGTGGGGGGTGGGGTGGGAGGGGGTAAGCTCAGTTTCCTTGCTTGCAATCGTACGTGATTTAAACTACTTGCAGCTCATCTGTAGGCCTAACTACATGCTTGCCCCAGCTCACATAACTTACGTCAGCTCTTGGAGCCCCTTTGTTCAGCTTGGTCTCGTTTCCTGTTATCTTACGTGGGTTGGATATTTATGACTCTGCTGTAACCTGTAACCACACGTCCTGCCCCAGCTGGACTTTGTCTGTTCTTAATGGCCCATTTGTCTGGCTTTGTTATATCATGTTAATTAAGAGACTGACAACCCTGTGGTAACCCGTAATCTGATGCGTGCCCTAGATGGCTTGTCAGTCCTCCGAGCAGCTTCTCCAGCCCGTGTGTCCGGTTGAACAGACCAACAGTATCTCCCAACCTCCCAACTCTCTCCACCTCCTTTTGTCTGACTCTCATAAACACCTCAGAGTTTCTCCAATTCATGGAAACAAATCTGAGGCTTAGCTTTTGTGTCCCGTTTCCTTACAATGTACTCCTGTAATGAAGCTCTTCCTCTCTGAAACCCCAGTGGCACCGACTGGCATTTCAGCAGCAGGAGCAACAGCACTGCCCGCAGGGGCTGAAAGGACAGAGGCAGCATGGAATTAGAGCCACTGCAGGGCAGAACCATGGAGGAGAGCTGGCCTGAAGAGGGGCTTCCATCCACAGAAGGTGTAGGCTTCCCACCCTAAGTGCAGCCATCACCCCAATGCCCAAAGAGGATCAACCTATGGCCCTGCACTGGGAGAGAGCAGAAGGGGTGGGGCTGCCACTCCCGCAGGCCCGGAGGACAAAGCATCCATCCACAGATGACTCTCAGACCTTGGAATCTAAGGGAGTTTGCCCTGCTGGGTTTTGGACTTGCTCAGGACCCGCGACCCCTGTCTTCCTTCCAAATTCTCCCTTCTGGAATGGGAATGTCTAGCCTATGCCTACCCATCATTGTATTTTGGAAGCAGATAACTTGTTTCTAAGCTTCACAGGTCCACACAGGAAATTCTGCCCCAGGATGGGCAGCCCATAATTGGTTTTGATGAGACTTTAGACTTAAGAGCTGTTGCTGAAATGACTTCAGGCTTTTGGGATACTGGGATGGGACAAATACATTTTGCATGAGAGAAGAACATGTCTTTGGGGTCAGAGGGCAGACTGTGGTAGACTGAATCGTGTATCCCAACAAAATACATGTTCTTAATTTTAATCCACACTCCTGTGAGCGTGATCCCACTTGTAAAAAGGACCTCTTGATGTATCATCAGTTCAGGTGTGGACTCATTTGTGTACAGGATCTTCTAAGACCTATTCAGGTACGGCCAAACAAATCAGGGTGGGCCTTAAACTGCATTACCAGAGGCCTCATATAAATAAACCAGAAGCCAGTAACAGAAAGAAAACCGCACAGGAGGCCAAGAGCCTCGCCATGTGGCAGAAGAAAGCCTCCATGAGAAGGCTAGAGACTTCAGAGAGGACTCCCAGCCTCCAACACAGTGAGCCAGTAAATGCCTGTCGATTAAGCCAGCCCATGTGTGGCATCTGGCACAGCAGCCCCGGCCAGCTGAGACCCTGGAGCTCTCCAATCCCATCAGCATTAGCACTAATATTTCTTGGGGTTTTATCTGATAAATTAACAGCATGGCAGAGCAAAGTATATTTTGTCACATCTAATTTCTCTTCCAAAGTTACTGATTACCAGGATGTTTCTCAGCACTAATATTAGCATACACAGGCAACATTTTGAAAGAAATAATAAAGACTTTAAATTATAACAGTGAGTGTTAAAAAAAAACAAAAACATAAATGTCACCAAAATCCTTGAAGTGGCATTCACACAACATTGCTGAAGTCTATTCATGGTCATGAAAAAAGGGTGCCACTGTGTTACGCAGCATTTTTACAACTCCACTGGCCCGCAGCTTTGAAAATATGAGACAACCTGATGCATTAATTTGGTGGAATGTATTCCGTAAAATTTCACACCCAATTTGAGGCTTTTATTAAAATTTCCATAATTCAATTTGCATATAACGGGCTCACCTGTACTAGAAAATAAGGTAAAAGGCTGCCTTTTCTCTGCTTGGAGATTTAGATCTCAGGAGTGCTAGATCCCTGGGAACTACCCAGCAGCCCAGCGTCAACATGTATTCCACGCCCCACCCTGAAGGAACGTTCCAGAAGCTCTCAGCATCAAACCACCAAGTCACGAGGTGGGAAAAGAACTCCAGATGAAGCATGTGTGCGCATGCGTGCATGCACGTGGCATGCATGCACATGTGCAAATAATGTATGTGCAGAGACTATCCCATTCCCTTGCTAGGAAACTGTCCTTCTGAACCCCTTGAGTTATCAGCACAAATACTCAGAACCTGGCCACAATCAACTCTCCTGAACCACATCTTACAGACGTGATTCCCGTTACCACCCAAGCTACAGCGGTGTCCCTGAGCATTGGACCTGTTGCTCCCCATGGGCACACCCCCACATGGCACCTGGAAGCCAAAGGCCACAGTGGAGGTGGCCCCGCCCCACCCTGGAACCCCAGCGACCTCGGCTGAACAGACGAGTGCCCAGGACGCGGTGCATGGCCGCCTGCAAGCCTGCCTGGCAACATGGGCCGCCTACAGGCCAGTGCCTGGTGGCCCTGCTCAATGCCTCCCCACGGTGACCGGGAGAAAGGCATCTAAAGCAGGACTTGCCAGTGGCGTGATGTCTGCTGGATCCTCTAGACCACTGTGCCACTGGAGCAGCTGGGTTTGCAACATGGCCCAGGAAACCTGCCCAGGGCTGTTAGGAAGGGCGGGTCTGGGGTCCTTTTGGGTGCAGCATCCATCCAGCCCACCCAGGTGCTTATGCCATGAGTCACCCCTGTGGGCCTCTGGGGCGTGGGCCCCTGGACTAAGTGAAATCCAGTCCTCAACACGAGAGACAGGCACCTGGGCAGACGTGACCAGGCCTAATAAACGTTCTCTATTTATTTTATCATCATGGATATCGCCTCGTATGTCACACCATCTTCTAGACAGCTAACCGACTCAGTTTTCCTCTGGTGGACCCTGTGGCACATACCACGACTTCTGTTTGCCTCTTCCCTCTGTCTGCTTGGAATCAGAGCCAAATTTGTGACCTTCTACTTATCATGACCCAGGACACACATTACTTTTCCTACTCGTATTTCCTTATTACTAATATCCTCACTTATTATTTATATTATAGTATTACACGTATTTTTTTAGGAGGTACGGGGATTGAACCCAGGACCTCATACATGCAAAGTGCACTCAACCACTGAGCCACACCTGCTCTGCTACATGTACTGTTGAAATCCACTTTAAATTGTTTTTGAAACGAGGAGGTTTACATAATCCAAACAAACACACATTCATCACCTTAACTTTCAAATCAGTTTTGCCCAATATGTGTGAAAGTCTGTCCACTGCCTGTGCCACGGAGGTGCCACCCTCCGCGTCTACTCTAAAACCACCCAGAGCCACTCTGGCGGCTTGCTCCTCTTGCACATTTATGTCACACTTCATCTTCTTTGGGCCAGACGGTGGAAAAATATAGAAAAATAGGCACGAGTATTTGGAAACAGGAAATACTGATGCTACTCTGTGCACAGCTGTGATGACATCAGCATTTCCAGTTTCCCCCTTTCTGCTCCGGAGTGAATTGGGAGCATCAATATAGGCCGTGACAACCCTGGATTTCTTCCATCACCAGAACTGATAGGAAAACCGTAGAAGACAGTCCCTTGGAAACACTGCAGACCCAAGGCCAGAGTCTACCGGCGTGTGCTGGCAGACAGAGCCACGGTGCTGGGTGTGCTCCCAGCTCCACTCCCTCGCTGCAGGAGGAGCCACGCGGAGGACAACCTGGGTCCTGGCTGCCGGTCGCCAGGGCACCAATGTCTGCAGAAAGTCTAACAGCTGTATCCCGGAATGCCCACGCAGCTCACACTGCAGAGTTAAACTTCACAGAGAAACCACTCCAAAACGCACGGGTCTCTGAGCACGGCCATTCTCTCAGCAGGTTTGTTGCACACAATTACCTAAGGAAAGAGCCTCCAAATTTTCCAGAACTAATATCCACTCATCTGGGGCAAATGTACGATAGTTTTATAGCAGTCTTTTGAGAAAGACCCTGTTCTCCGAGACACAAGGGAAACCCAGGGTTCATCTGGTTAAACAGTGCAGAACAAAGTGTGCAGCGAGGTCTCTGGAAAGCAGCTCTCGGCCGCCGGCTGCGCACCAGCCGCGAGCCCGCGAGCTCAGGAACGGGGCCGACACCCGCGCGTGCCCGTGCTGGCGGGTATGGGATGCGGATGTTGGAGCAGGACGAGCAGGGTCTCCTGCCAGGAGCGCCATCCCCGGAAGGACGGAGACCCCAACCGGCGGGGACAGCCGGCGCTGGCACTTATCGAACACCCACCGGGCGCGTGAGGCTGCGCGCTGGGCACTTAGGCACACGCCCAAAGCTTTCGTCCTCACGGCGGCCCACGTCGCAGGGGCGACTCCCAGCTGTGAGATGAGAAAGGGGAGCCCCACGGCCACCGCGCTGCCCGCTGCCCGAGCGCCTGCCCCGGGACGGGCCCCGCACGGTGTCCACCTCAGCCGTGGACACGCCTCTGAACCACATTCAAATACACAATTCAGGGCTCTGAGTTACGTTCACAAACTCGTGCTGCCATCACCACCACCCATTATCAAAACTTTCCCATTGTCCCCAACAAAACAAAACAAACTTGCCAAGCTATGACTGAGTGACCCTAATTATTTAATTATAAGTTACCATTAATTGAAACTATTTGAAATAACTTGGACCTTGTATTTCCACTCTTTGGTATAGCAGCCATGCTAATACAAAACGAGTGAGTACTTCAAAGGTTACTGTCACCCACCGTAGCCAAAGACTGGTTTTAGCACCCAGATAAGAATTAGTCCGAATTGTAATTCATAGGCCCTGTGTTTTAAAGGTGATTGCTGCACTAGGAAATCAAGTTTTCCTCTTAGGAGCAGTAAATAGATGGCTATAGTGCTATAAATATGGCTATCATTATTCTTCCTAAATAGTCTTTTTTAAAAGGCCCCAAAATGGTTGTGGGCTTTTTAAAGACTGCCCTAGGTTTTATTTAAGCAATTTTAAACGTCTCTTTCAGGAAAGTGGAATATTCTCTTAAAAGAAAGCCAGGCATACATCTGGCTCCACTCCTGGCTCTGCACACCCACCCCAAGCCCCCTCGACGGCTAGCCATGCCCCTTCGTAAGCACCATCCCCCTGCATGGCCTGCTGGACCCCCCTCCCCAAACTCACGATGCCTACAACAAATGCACTGCCTGCTCCCCACGGCCCACACCCTCTGATTCCCTCTCTCCCTCGCCCCGCCCACTGACCTGGGACATTGGGTCTTCAACCGACAGAACCTAACTTGGCGGAACATGAAAACTAAACACGTATAGTTTTAACAAAATTAAGTTACAGATGTTCAACTTCCAATCACACTCTTGATTAAAACGGATCTATGTGACCGGGTGTCATGCAGATTCTCTTTTTCACCGCCCCTTTCTCCCACTTTTTTTCTTTGTCCATTTTATTTGGTGCAATAAATGCCCTGGGACAGAAAACTATTCGAGGTTTGTTAAGAAAAGTCTATTTCGAGAGGGTGGCGAACTTTAACGCTGGGAACAAATCCTGGGGAGTCAGGTGCTTTCCAATTCTTTGTTGTCAACAAAACCGGAGAGCAGACACAAGTTGTCAGATGATCATTAAAAACAACTTCTAATAATTGTTTACCGTGTGACTTAGTGCCTATAACTTGAATGAAATGATTCTTAGCTCACTTCCTCCCAGAACAGAGCCTGCGAAGAGCATTTGCACAGTTTACTTTGGGAAATGACGTCGGGGAGTGGAAGGGGGAGGTTGGGAAGGAGAGAAAGTCAGTCACCAGGGTGGGCGACTGGGGATCGGTCCGCTGGACCCGCCGGAGAGCCCCGTGGGAGGAGCTGGAGCACATCCCCTGGGGTTCCACAAGCCCTGCTGGCATGCCAGAGGAGCGGAGCGGAGCTGAGGGCAGCCGAGACCACGAGGCGGGTGTGAGGCAGGAGCCAGAGGTGCCCGGTACAGGAGTCAGAGGTCAGAGAATTGGGCGGTTTGGCTCTTACAAACCTCTTCCACTGCTATCTGCTTATTTATGTTACCATAGGCACACAAACTGATGGTTAAAAAGAAAAGACCCACCAATCTCAATAAGAAATCCATTTCCAACACTATCTCACTTAGGTTTTGTAGTTATTTATCCAGATTTGTAGCATATGCCATTATGATTAACTGTGTACTTGTAAGCATTCTAATTATCATCAACCAGAAGAAATTTTTTAAACTTGGGAGTCTTATGATCACAGGTAAAAAATGTTATTTTAAGGCAAGTATATACTATAAAGCTTCAACTGTTTATTTTTCTTCACTCTTTTTTCTTTTCTATTCCTCAGACGATAATCTCAATTGACCTAACTTCACTTCCGGTGGTTCTTTCTTCTGCCAGTTCAATTCTGTTGAGCCTCTCGTGAACTTTTCTTTGCAGTCATTCTACTTTTCAACTTCAGAATTTCTATCTGGTTCTTTCTTTATAAATTCTAACTCTTTATTGATAGGCTCCACATGCTGAGGCATCATTGTCATGCATTTAGCTCTTCAGACGTGGTTTCCTTTAGTTCTCTGAACATACCTGCAACAGCTGATAGAAGCCCCTGTCTGCTAAGGCCAACATCTGGACTTCCTCAGGGACATTTTCTATTGACAATTTTTTTTCCTTTCCCCTGTGTATAGGCAATACTTTCCTATTTCTTTGTGTGTTTCAATTTTGTGTGTGGGGGGGCTGTTTTTGGCCCACTCCTTGTTTGCCCCAACGGTACTGCTGCCTCAGGCAATTGTCTCTGATTTAGATACAGGGATTTTCTCACTGAGGGGTCTTTTGAGGTCCAATACTGAGAAGCCCTAGGAAAGGGATTTTTCCAGGGCACCTCCAGACAGGCAAATGACGATAATTCTTTAAGGCTGTTTGTGGAGTTCCAACCCGTTCTGATCCTTCTGGGAACAGCCAGGCTGCTGGTTTTCATAGGTACCACGGAGCTGGGGAGATGGGGAGGGAATCGGGTAAGCTAAATCACCACAAAGCATGCTGTTCTTACTGGGATTCAGCGAATTTTCTTTAATAAATGTTCATAGGATTATTGCAAGCCTCTGGTTAATTTCCAAAAAGTTGATTTTGAATACTTTTGGCAGAGGTCTCTCTGCTTTTATGAAGGGGCAGATTTCCAGATTTCTTTGTTTTGCATTCCAGAAGTGTTTCTAAATATAAATTTAAATTTATAGACAAATTTTTGTTACAGAAAGATATGATAGGATAACCAACAAAAGTCTTTCAAAAGCAGGACAATATGCTATCTTAGGATGAAATTCTGGCTAATACTGGAATAGAAATAAAGAAAAAAATATAAAATTTCTTTTTTCTTTAAAATAGATGGCAGTGGTTATCAAAATCCAAGAAGATATTTGGATTCTGTTTGAATACATGCAGTTAATGATGTTTATAATAAACTAGGAACTATCTTCTGAGCTTCTTTAAACCTAAAATATTGTGCGACAACTTAATGTACAAGCTGGACTCTGAATTTTCAAATGCTTTTAACGGATACATAAGCAAAAAAGTCTGAACACCACCTTCAGATCAGCCATCTGGAAACTGCACTAAGAGGTCACGCGTCCTAACCCTCATCGGCTCACAGACCAAAGTCCCAAGTCCTCAGCCTGTGCTGATGGTGCTCCACAACCAGGCCCCGCCAGGCCTCACCACGACCTCCCGCCAGGCCCATGCACAAAGCTTCTGCTTTGACCATGACCCCTCACCACGGCCGGGTGCGGGAATCAGGTCGGAAGGGGCCGGAGCAGACACAGGGAGACCAGTTAAGACGCCACCTGCAGCCTTCTGGCATCCCACACCAAACCTCAAAGTCACCAGCTGCTTAAGAATCATGTCTTAGCTAAATGGAGAGGACTTCACAATAAAAGCAGGCACTAAAACCTATACGTAAAGGGAAGCGAACACTTACAAAAATATTTTGCCAACTTGTTTTAACTAGTACAGGGGCTTAAGGACCACTGAAGCGTAACCGCCTTAACATATGACTTAGCTTAACCGCCCGCATGGTATTTCGGAGTATGAAGACTGCTCCAAAGAGAGTGGCAAATCGAGTACTCGGTGATTATGCTCAGGTAAACGTGTTTGTATGCCTAGAATTGGATTGAAACCCAAGACTTTTGCACAGGCAAGCCACTCTATCCAAAAAAACAAGGATGTTTCACATTCAAAAAAAAAATAAGTAAAATAAAATAAAATAAAAAACAATCGCTCTTCAACAGTATCTAACAACTTAGGTTTTAACACTGTCTCAGTATATTCAATTTAGTGTCTTCAATCCGCTCCTTCCTCACTTTCAACCAAAACCTACAAACCTACCCAGCCTCACAATCTGAATGGAAGCTGCAGACTTCTATTTTACTTACTTGATTATTTCCACTCTGACTCAGACACTCTGATCCCAATAAGAAATCCACACCAGTAACCATGAAGTCAGAAATTCCTATTTCCTTTGTCTAGCAGAGGCCATGTCAAGACCCAAAATGACACGGACCAAAGTGGGCCTGGTTTGGGCTGAACATCAGGATGCAGGTAGTGGCTTCAGAGTTTTTCTAGAATGTTTCCTTGAGAAACAAGTCCCATGGAACAGAAAAGGGGCAGTGCCTTGGCTCAGAGTCCACAGACCTTCTGAGGTCACAGAGGCCCCTTCAGTAGCACTCAAGGCCAGTCTGCTGGCCCCGGCCTTTCCTCTTCCGCCCCCACCCACCTGCCCCCAGGCCAATGAAGAGGGCAGAGGGGATGCTGAGGAGAGGGGGGTGCTCAGTGGGACCAGACTGTGATCTGCACCGAGGAGAGGGAAACCAGGCTTCAGAACCAGAGCCGCCCGGCCATCCAGCGGCTGCTCACCACGTACACACGTGCGCCTGCTGCAAGACAACGTGACTTCAAGAGAGTATTTCATAAACTCTGCCACTGCTAAGCAAACTCAAGGTCACAGACCCGATGCCCCTTGACGCCAGTGATGTCTAACCAGATATCCATCCCTCCTCCAGTTACTAACTTAACAAATGCAATTTTATAGTACGGCTGTTCTAGCTCAAAACTGTTGATTTCTAGACTGGGGGGGGGGGGGAAATAACATACATAGCTTTTATAAGAGCTACCCCCACCAAATCTAGAAATCTCTCTTTAATATATAATATTTTAAATGAGTTCTAAATAGTATTTCCAAATTCACTGAGAAAACCATCTCAAATTAATTCTTTAAAAAATTCTTCCAAGTCATCTTTACATCAAATATCTTATGGAGCATTACAAAAATAAGTTACAAGGAAAATCGATTTATTTCATGGTCAATAAATTTTAATCTGAGCACCTCTCAAAGCTGAAGCTTACAAGTGGTTTTTAATCACGACAAACGCTGATTCAATCTGTGTGTCTGCAGGCAAGTATCAAAGGCTATAGAAAGGATTTTGATGAAAGTTAATCATACAGTTTGGTAAATTCATTATTCTGTAACCCAATTTAAAATGCAAAACCCAAAGGGAAGGAAGAGAAGCAAATGAGAGCCACCAACACCAGGACGCCGAGATGGGTAGAGCACAAACAGAACCCACCAGGCCTGATCACGACGGCACCGCCGGCCGACCCAGTGCCACTGGCCAAGGCGAGGCCGCCAGAGGGCCAAGCCCAAGGGGACTCTACGGTCCCCGAAGTAAGGGGCCCTCCCCGGGTAGCCAGCCCCCTCCCCGCCCCCACCCACTCCCTGGCCAGGGCCCCCCACCACTACTTGCAACCTGGCCAGGCCCCCACCCCCCTACTATCTACAACCCAGCCAGTCCCCCTCTTCCCCCACCACAGGCTCCCTGGCCCAGGCCCCTGCCCAGCCCTTCTCACCCACTCTCCTCACCCCTGCCCAATGCCCACTGCTTTCCTCACCACCAGCACACGCACCCCACCTACTTCCCCACCCCCGCCTAGCCTCCCCCCCCTGCTGTACACGCCCCCCAGTCCCCTGAACATTGGCCCTGCCAGGTCAGGAAGGTGGTGTCCAGTGAGCACTGTCCTTCTCACCCCGAGGGCTCGCTCACCCCAGGCACTGGGCTGACCCCAAGACCAGCAGGCGGCCACCGCAGAGGCCAGGGCCACCGTGAGGGGAACCGGGGGCTCCCAAAGGACACTGACTGAACATGTGGGGAGACCAGAGCCCACTGCAGGCTCCCGGGAAGCTGGAGTCCACCCGTGCTCTGACAAAGCGGAACGGGCAGGCACCACACACTGGGAGACAGACACAGCCACATACCGCCTCCCAAACTGCAACCACAGGCCCACCCAGGGATGCGAAGGAAGTGCCACCATTCAAAATCGTGACAGCCACCACCTGCTTTTTCATGCAGCTCTACATTTGCTTGCAGAGCCCAGCACAGCCAACAGCAGGTCATGCTCACTTTCTACAGATAAAGAAATGGCTCAGAAAGGCTCGGTGGCCTTACAAGAAGGCTGAGTGCCCCCTCCTGAGCTAGGACCTTATCTCCCAAATCTGTACTCTTCAGAACAAGCCCCGAGCTTGGGAACCTCCTCAGGACCAGGCATCTGGGAGGCGCCCGGTATGTGCACAAACCCTTGGTTCCACTGAGTGCTATGTTCTCCTTTCACTGACATACAAATTTCCTTTCAATGCAAGGGCCAGAATGAGAAAAACGAGAAGTTCTTAAGGCTCAGTGTGCAGGTTTATTATCACAAGCAAATTAAGGCCAATTTAGCCTTGAGGGCCCTCAGTTTACAGCTTGGTTCTCAGAAGAGGAGCTAGACAAGTAAATAATGGGCCTTTATCTACAAGTGTCAAAGTCCTAAGCAAGTGAAGTAGAACTGCAGGACGTTTCAGAAATGTGAAAGAAGAGAGAGGTGTTGGGCCTGGACAGTGGTGGGCAGAGACATGGAGAGGCAGGGGCAGGTGGAGGCCACCCCAAGACCGGGAATCAGCACCTCCCAAATTAAATATAAACCATATGTGTCCAAGTGAGCTGAGGCACTGTCCTTAGCCACGCCAGAGTGCTGCATATAACAATTTCACAGAACTTTCCTCACTCCCCTGTTCCTCTTGAGGGTCTATCTCTTTGTGCATGTTATGTGATCCCAAAAGAAATGTGACATTTCTAACCAAGAAGAACCACCTAAAACAAAATGGAAAGACAACTGATAAACCAGAGGAAACATGTCAAAAAGTATCCTCCATATACAAAGATTTTGAGCAAATCAATAAGAACACAAAGATCCAATAGGAAAATGAACAAAAGGCACAAAGAAGGAAAAACTACAAATAACAATTATACATATAAGAAGACATTCACTGTCACTGATAAGCAAAACAAATGCAAACAAAAATAACAAGGAGATGTGATTTTTTTCATCCATCTAATTGGCCATGATGAAAATGGTGATCAAAATCCACATAGAGCAGTGTGTAGCAATGAGCCCTCCGTGCACTGTGGGTGTTTGTGTGAACAGGTATCACCAGCCTGAGAACTCATACACCCTGGGACCAGTCATCCCATTCTAGGAATTTATCTAACGGAAGACAATCACATCCTAGTTATGAACTCTGACCCACTAAGCACAGCAAGTGCCAGTTCAAATGTTCACAATCTCCTAAATGCCAAGACCAGGAACTCCCCAATCACAGTGAGAAGGAACAAGAAATCATACCAAATACTAAGTGTGCAATGTGAGAGTCAAGGGCTTCCTCCGTTAAGTGTTATTTTCTTGTTTGACAAAGTTAATTTCAGTTCAAGTATCAGAATGACATGCACTAGGCCTTTTAAGTCATTTAAACGGCCTATTGCTTCCTTGGCATTTTTATACTAGGTGGAAGCCCTCCACTTAAAAGCATGCATACAGCTGCTGCTCATTTGTTGCGCGTGCGTGCATGATGGTCTGGATCAGGGGCTCTTAACATTTTTTTATTCCACGGACCCCTTTGCCAGTTAGGTGAAAACCACACACCCCTTACTAAGTCCACACTGTACTGTGTATTATTTAATAAATATATCACACCTGCACCAACACGTCCCCACAAGAATAATGGCTTTTTTGAATTTCGATTCAAGCTCACGGACCCTGTTAAGAGCCCCTGGACTGTGGATGGACCCGACATCGACCGCAGTTCACCTGCGGCATCTGCGTAACCAGCTCCCTCTGTGCGAAGGAAGGAGGCTTCTCTCAGAAGCCGCGTCACGCGTGCGCATCCCCCAGACTGCTGGCCGCGGCCCTGGCCGGGGAAGCACTCATCAGCGGTGCTCGTGGTGGCACTCTTGGGGGTGCCAGGGGCGGCACTCCTTCCTGCCGGCTTCTGCCCGGCACATCTCCCACCCAGGGAGCTGACCTAGTTTGCTTCTATCCTGCAGCCCTTCGTCTTCACCCCTAAAACTAAACGCCTAATGGAGTGGAAGTGCCACGGGGCTAAAGTCTCTGCAACGTGGAGGCACTGCCCAGGAAGAAGGGACATGAGGAGTGGAAACCGTCTGGAAGAAGTCGCTGAGCTGCCCAGGTGCTGTGCGCGCGTTCCCGTATCCACCATGGCAGGACACTTCCTGTTTCCCGATGCCAGGCTCTTGCCGGACGCCCTGGCGGCACCGCCCTGGGCCCTCCTGTCTGCTGCGGACGCCCATCCTGGCTCTGCAGCCCAGGCTACCGTCTGCACCTGCTGCCAATCAACAGCCAGAACAGATGCTGTCCAATCCCCCTTTTCCTTCCTGCCCAGACACTGCGCTGTGCGGGGCACTGCAGGAAGCGTGTTACTCTAAGAAGAAGCCTTGTCGTAACAGAGGCCCACTAAATACACTGGGATAATCAGGGCTGCTCCTTCAGAAACCTAAACAGGCTCCGACTCACTTCCAGCATCCGCATCAAAACCCCCCGAGACGCTCCGTATAGGGGAGGGGCATGCGCACCCCTAGGGAAAACTACGCACTTTAAATTTAGCAAGGATCTCCCGAACTTACATAAGCAACCTGACACACTGCTAACTTTTGCCTAAATTCATCCTCTTTACAAGTTTCATAAAGGGATATGCCTTAAGACAGTCTATTTATACCGAATTTCCAATGACATGAAATAACCAGAAATCCTGAGGTGCGCTACCTGGGCCATGGTTTGCTGCCTGGTATTCTGGGCTGACCGATTTGAGCTGCAGGGTCGTGGCCTCGATGGAGTTCCCTGCGCCATTAGCGCTCCACGCTTCCTCCTGAAGTCTTCCTCCCCGGCTTTTCTTTAAACTTCCTCTTAATAGCTTTCTTGCTTCTAACTTTTAGGCTGTTTTCAATTATTATTCTCATGAGTATATTTTAGCAAAAAAGAATTTGTTTTTTCCCTTTCTAGTTCTGATAAATCAGAACACATATTTTTAATTATTAGAATGCAATTCACTTTTTGCCATTTATTAAAAAAAAAAACAACCACCTCTCAAGTACACTCAAGCTCAAACATCCTGCTGATTACATAAAGCAAGTTGCTCTTTCACCAACCACTGAGAACTGGAGGCTTCCCGTAATGTAGAGGCAAGACACAGAGACTACACACAATGCCCAAAACAACGACATGGCCTGTCACCAGAGTTTAAGACAAAATGGCAAACCACCGTAATTCCTCCAGCCTGGCTCAGAGAGGACACACCTTCACCAAGGTGTGAAAAACAAACCGAGGGACAAGCCCCCCCGCCAGAGAACGCCCTTCTGCCCAGACAGGCCCGTCCCCCGCCCCTTCCCTGGCCGGGGCTCTCTGCGCTAACCTGGAGCGCGGCTCCAGTGGCTGGGAATGCTCAGGGCTGCCGGTGCCCACTATGAAGACCCCACCGTCCCCACCATGCTGGGAGCAGAAAAGGCGCCGTGCAGACCTGGCCTTCCACCCCCCCACGCCCACCCAGCTTTCCTGAAAACCACGACCCAGGGGGCAGCAGCAGGACCTCAGCCCCTGCCTGGGTGCATGCTAAGACTTCTGCTGAAACGCACCAGCTTTCCCAGCTTGCCGGCCCGTGTGGCCGGCGCCTCCTGCAGGTGCACGGCCCAGGGCTCTGCTCACAGGAATCCCGGGTGGCCCTCCGCAGGCCCCAGGCCCCCGCACGAGCCCACGCCCGGCCCAGCCCCTTCTAGCCCCTGGCCCTTTCCCACTTCCCGCTCGTCCCTCTGCTTTCGGAACTACTGCCGCTCCCTTGTAAACAGATGTACAGAACTCAGAACCCATTTTCTCGTCAAAACAAGGTTACCACAGTGGTCAGCTGCCACTCTGGCCTGAGCAGGCATTGGTGAGAAATAGGAAGGACATTGGCGCGCTAAGAAACTACAATCCTAGGGGACAAGAAACATAACCGCGGATCTGGGCCCCGCAGACCCCATGCCGAGAACAGCAGTGGAGCGGGCGTGGCGCGGTGCACTCAGCTCCCCCTTCCCTTGGAAGCCCCCGTGCCACGGACACCCGAGGCTCTCGGCTGAGGCCCTCTCCAGCAAAGTTCTCCAGGTGAAGGTCATGCCCTCTTCCTCGGGCAGCCCACGTGGGGGAAGCATAATGGCCCTCCCCTTTCCTCGAGGTGAGCTCCCCACTGCCAAGGAGCAGCTGAGGTCCCTGCAGCAAGCGCAGTCTGCTCAGCTCCTCAGTGTCCAAGCTGCGGCCAGTAACTCAGTCCCCAGTAAAACTCCTGCACAAATCTCAGTCGCTGAGTCTAGTTCCAGGACCTAACACTATACTTAGTAAGCTTGTCTGACGAGTCAGGCTCTCTTCAAGGGTGTGTCTTACTATATATGCATGGGCAGGTGCTAAATCCCATTTTAAACAGGCAGAAGCAGGTTCAGAGCAGGTAAACAACTTGCCCAAGGTCATATGGCAAGCCATGAGAGAAGCCAGGACCAGAGTCCAGGTCTGTGACTGCGAAGCCATTCATTACGTAAGTTCACACCACCTGCTACAAAGAGTTGTTGAAGGAACTAGGCAGACGCATCAGACACATCAGCCCCATTTGGTGGCAGCTGGGCCACAGTCATCCATAAAGAGGCATTTATAGAAGTACTTGGGATCCTGGCCCACTGAAAACTCGATACCACCGTCAAGGGTTCACACATGTTTAGGCCAGAGGTCAAAAAGCAGAGGCTTAATGGAACCAGAATTCCAGAATGAAATGACAAAATTCCAATCTACTGCATAAAAATAATGATGGGACAATCTTGTCCACCTACAAGCAAAATGTTACAATCTGTGCAGGCAGGTTTTTACTATCCAGTGGGAGGAGGACTGTGCTTCCTCATGCCTCGTCCTTGATGTCTACACCCTACAAAAAGCTTCATAAACTAGTATGTAAACGTGGACTGATAAATTTCGCATTAGAGATTCAAAGTTCTTACAATGAACATTCAACTTACCCTAGATGCACAACTGCAAATTCTTAACCTGCAACCACACCACAGCGTCCCTAAGCTGTTCCCAGCTGGCAAGCGTCTTTCCTGGAATAAGTAAAGTACACCTACTGCCAAGCATTGAACAACTCTGTCAGTATTACCCTGCCCTGGTGGCCACACTGCCCAAGTGCTATAATAAATATAAAACCATTCTATAAACCCTAAACAACTACAACCTATTAACTTTAAGTGAAGTCATTAAGTTCGCATGCATACAGATATAGATAAAAATTGACTTGAACATTGAGAACAAATCACTGAAAGTTGCTTAATAAGAATGCAGATTTCCTACTTCCTTACAATGTTTTAATTCTTAATATTCATAATGGCAAAATCCAATGTCACAGGTATGAAAATTTTGAAATATACTTGGAAACACTGCAATAGTCTAATTAAAGTCATTTTAAAATTCAAAAGAAATTGGCCTGACCCAAGCAGTTGACGATGCTGAGAGTTTGCACATATCTGTTGCCTCTTCCTTTAAAAATTCACCAATGCCACCTCTCCACCAATGCACAGCTCTGAATAACCAAAAGTATTTGTATTTTCTGTGTTTCTCAATCTTGCGCACAGCCGGCCTCAGCACCCATGTTTGGCTGTCATCAGCTTGTGGAGCTGCAGTGAGGGCTTTTTCCAATTACGATGGCTCATTCCTGAGACATCACACCATGTCATAACCGAGCATCGAGCACCATCAAACTCAACTCAATGCCCAGTGTAAGTCAGGTCCAGACCTTCTCTGCTATTGATTACAGCAACCTTGGCCTGTTTCTTTCTTTTTTCTGATTCATTTAAAGACAAGCTCCAAATAAGAAATGGCATAGCTTCACACATATATATATGACACTGCTAAACACACCTGAGTTTGCCACTTCAGAGGAGAGTAACGATAAGGGTACCCATAGCCAGTTTGATGTTCACCAACCTAAGGAAAACTTTCCTCACACCACCTTAAAGCAGTCTAATCTTTTGAAACAAGGAAAAAGGAAGCAGCCAGCTAGGAGCTTACACACAGGGAAAACAAAGCAGGGCAAGCCAGAAGCACGCCGAGACCAGCAGGTGCCACGGGGCCAGCAGGGCTCAGACCCGTCCTGATTACCACTGTCTTCCCCAGGACCCAGCCCAGAACCTGTACCCTGGCAGGCATGTGCTTAACAGTCAGCCACCAGTCATTAATCACGCACTATTTGGGAGGAGCCTTCAAAACACTGTGAACTGGGGACTGGCGAGGACACAGGGAAAGGGCTCTCTGAGTCTCACAATCACCCTAGGAGGAGGCCAGGATACTTTTCCCCCTATTTACAGATGAGGAAATTGAGGCTCAAAAAGACTGACCTTCCCAGGATGACAAAGCTCTAAGTGGCTGAGCCAGAGTCTGGGCACCTTCCTCTCTGCCTCCTCAATACTAAAATGAATGTAAGAGCCAGGGAAACAAGAGAAAGTGGAGAACAAGCAGGGCCGAAAGTTGTATTATCAGACAGTTCACAAGAGGTGAGTTTGCTCCCTCTTCCTGGTGCCATTTCAATATTGCAGACACAGCCAAGGGGCCTACGTTTCTGTTTCTAACAGGCTACTCCGCCTCCATCTCCAGTATGGAGAGACCTGAGGCATTCTCCCAAGTGCAGGAGCCCCTTTTAAAAAGTGGCCGACAAACAGAATGGCTTCAAAGCTGGAAGCTACAATTTAAAATCCAGAATAGCAACCCTAGTCTCCCTTCATTAACCTATACCTGCATTCCCTACCCTGAGAGACCGCCAGACCAGAGGAACTCAAAGAACTGTCCAAACAGTAAAAAGTGTAAAAGTGCTGGGCCAGTGCTCTATAACGGAAACCAATCCTGTCCCACCTAGGGGCCCCTCAAAAGGAGAGGATTCAGACACGACCTAAAGTGACTGGGCTTCCTCCTAAAAACGGGAAGCAGAATTATAAAGAGGATGATTTTTTTAAAACTCCTGCTTGGGACCGGAAGTCAACTTGAGATTCTCTTCCTTCCTCAAGCGAGCAAGAGAATTAAAGAGCACCCCCACTTCCCCGCCCTACAGGAAGAGGGTCTCTGGGCCTCTTCACCTGTGCAGTCGGCCCAGCAAGCCTGGGGATGCCTGGAGTCTCGGGGAGCCCGGGGAGGAATGAGCCCAGCCAAAGTCTGCACCTGGAGCATTCTTCTCAACTTGGGCAACTCCTTCCCCCTTCCTCCCTTCTTCCTCGCCTCGGCCCGGGGCGCACCGAGCTTTCGCCTGGGCGCGGCTGACCAGGGCGCACGGTCGGTGCCCAGGGCGCAGACCCGGGACAGAGGCGCAGAAGACCCCCGGCCCAGGACGCAGGCCCGGGACAGAGGCGTAGACGACCCCTGGGGCCCAGGGAGGGAGCAGACCCGGGACAGAGGTGTAGACGACCTCCGGGGCCCAGGAGGCAGACGCGGGACAGAGGCGTAGACGACCCCCGGGGCCCAGGACGCGAACCCCGTAAGGGGCGCAGAGGACTACGGGTGCTGGGCGTGGACCCCGGGCAGGGCCGCAGACGACCCCAGGTGCCCAGGGCGCGGGCGCCGAAAAAGGTGCAGACGACCACCGGTGCTGGGCGTGGGCGCCTAGCAGGGGCGCAGAGCCGCCTGGTACCCGGGCGCGAACCCCGGGCAGGGGCTCAGCCCCCAAGCAAGGCGAGGCGGTGCGGGGCGCGGCGAGCGCTCCGCGCCCCGGCCCCCGCCCCGGCCCCTCCCGCCCCGGCTCACCATTCCTGGCGT
>JAKSZT010020071.1:0-10423 GCA_026826555.1 Tolypeutes matacus | reverse complement strand
TCAATCCGGTTCCATTGGTCAGTAGGTCTATCCTTGTGCCAATACCACACAGTTTTGATCACTGTAGCTTTGTAGTATGTTTTAAAGTCAGGTAATGTGATACCTCCAACTTCATTTTTCTTTTTCAATATATCTTTGGCAATTCAGGGCCTCTTACCTCTCCAAATATATTTTGTGGTTAGTTTTTCCAGTTCCTTAAAAAATATAGTGTTGACTTTTATTGGGATTGCATTAAATCTGTAGATTAGTTTGGGTAGGATAGACATCTTGATGATGTTTAATCTTCCCATCCATGAACAGGGAATATTTTTCCATTTATTTAAGTCTTCTTTGACTACAATGTAATCTTTAAGCTACAGATTATTCAGGTGGTATTGTAAACTAGTAGAATAACAAGTATCATTTTAATTAACTTATCTAGAGATGTCTACAAAGACCTTGAGTATGCTGTGTTTCTTCTAATGATCAGTTTCAGAATGTATTTGTAGAAGTATCTTGTTTTGTGGAAGTGGAATTATGTAATTGCTTTATGAAGAAGTTGAAATATGTATGAAGGGAGTTTATGAATGCTGAGTAGCCAAATAAGCTATATTTTCCACTCATTTATTTTTTGGCATGAGCCAAAAATTCACTTCTCTAAGTTTTGTTGTGTGATTTTGGGACTTAGAGCGTATAAATTGCTTTTCACCTCTGCAGATGGCCTCTGGTTAGATTTGCCAAATGGTGTACAACAGGAGGAAAAAATGACTTTCTCTGTTAAAGATAAGGACATGAAACAGATATGTGAGAAGAATGGAGGAACAAAGAACAAGTGAAAAATAATCAGAAGTGTCCAGTCAAGAAGAGTTATGGGCCAATGTGAAGACTCCTGCTTTGTATATAATTCCAGATCAATTTTAGGGACCTAATTTAAATAGGCACTGTTTTAAAATATCTGGAGTGAAATTCAGAAATGCCTTTCCTACATGTTACTTCCCTTGCAAAAGCCATTTATGACACCACAGTTTCCTCAAACCATTCATCTTGATGTTTATCAGAGTATAAATAAGAGGGTTTAGGAAGGGATAAATGATGGTATAGAGAAGAGCAAACACTTCACCTTATGGCAAAATTATGGTTCTTCTGATATAAATAAAGAGACCAGGCACAAAATATAAGACCAATATAATAAAAGAACTACAAGTAGAAGATGGTTTGCTATGGCTTTCTGCAGGGTAAGCACTGATGGGGTATAATATAGGAAAATATGATACCATCACAATCATGGAAGACACCAAAACAATCAGACCTGCATTCACAACTACCAAGAGATCAATTCTGTATATATTTGTGCAGGCCCATTTAAGCAAAGGATACACATCACAGAACTAGTGATCTCTCTCATTGGGACCATAAAAAGGTAACTAGATGGTGAGAAGAAACTGACTGGCAGTGTATCAATCCCCTAGCATGACAAGCTTTGATGATCTCATTATGTCTGCACCTGCCTATGATGATGATGTAATGCAGGTGTTTGCACATGGTCACATAGTGATCATAAGCCATCCCTGTGAGGATAAAGATCTTGATGACTCCAAGGAAATGAATGATAAACAGCAGTATCATGCAGTTACTATACAAAATGGTCTTCCTTTCTGCCAGTAAGTCAGTCATTAGTTTGGGTATTACTGTGGATGTTTAGCAAAAAGCAGAAAGTGAAAGACAATTAAGGAAAAAATATATGGGTTGGTCAGTTTGTTGACTGCATGAGATAGAAATCATTATAAATTTTTTCCCATCCAAATAACAATGTAACAAACTAAAATAAATACAAAATAGAGTATTTCTATGTGTTTGTTTTGGGAAAGTCCTAAGATATTGCACACAGTTACATTATGCTTTTTTCATGGTCAAGTGCAATAAAAAGGCATAGCAGAGAAAAAAAAAAGGCTTAACAGGAGTCTGAAAGGGCAAAATTTATAAGCCAATGTGAGAAATATTTATGGATAATAGTGATAATAACATACATTTCATTAAACTGTGTTGGCATGATTTCAGTGTTTCAGAAAATGAAAATCTAATATTTAATAAAAATCATTAAGGTTTCCATAAATCTTTCAGAACACTACAATCAATCTTAACATTAATAAAAATGTATGAATTTATTCAGCCAATGAAATCCTTTAAAATATTATTAACAAGCAAATATTACCCAATTCAAACTTAATATATAGTTAATTAGTTGGAAAGCTATAGCTCTTGATCCTAAGAAACTTGAAATTTGTTGATACAAGTATAATTCATGCAAAGATTTGTTTAACAATGTACATGCAAAGGTAAAGTTGTAACTGTGTGCACTAATGGGATATATGCTATCTAAAACATTAGGTAAAAATTAAGTGAAATATTGATGTAATGATACATATGTACTTAATAAATGGAAGAAAAAACTCTCTGCAGGAAGCAAATGAAATTGGTTTGTTTATTTTTTTCTTGCGAGTTTATCATTTTCTTTATTTGTGACAGCAAAATGCTGATATTTTATAAAAGAAGTATATTTATTTCTACAAACATTTCAATTAAAATCATATACGTAAATTAACCATGGAATAAAACAATAGTTAAAACTAAGAGGAGTAGAAGACAGTTTACCTTGATGGTTCTGCCCTGCACTCTGTGTATCATATTTATTATATTTTTCGAATCAATTTCTGCTCAATTGTTTGAAATGAAGCCTTCATTTTTGTATTCCATTATTGGCCAATAAATGTTTTTTCCAAAATACCTAAAGAGACTGACACTGCATAATAAAGAGAAATTTCTAGAAAGAATATGGGAAACGTTTTTGGCCAAAGAGTTACCACCTAGATTCAATTATTTAATTAAACCAGAGTGTGTGAATTTGGGTACCAAATGATTTCTTTCTGAATTTAATTTATCTCCTTTATAAATTGGTAAACCTGTCTGGGCTTTGTCACAAAATGGTTTTAAGTTCAAATCAATAAGTGACTATTGCTTTATTAACAATAAAAATATTAATGCCTGGTATTAATATCAAAATATTATTGGTAGCAAATTATGTTCCTAACAGTTGTTAAGAACATTGTCCATTAAATTTGACTCCTATATAGAAAATGAAATTTCAACAGCTTAAAATCATGTTTTGTAAATTTACCACTCAATAAGGATAAGTTTCAAGAGCAATCTAGGTGTGTAAAGGTAGATAAAGCAATAAAATCAGTAACCTGAAAAATCAACTATAACCCAGTTGTTTCTTTCCAGTGACTAACTTTGTTGAAATAGATGCTTCAGAAAATGAAAATGAATGGATTGAAATGGAATAAGCCTCAGAAAATCATGTTGTTAAAGCTAATCCATTTCTGTGGTTGTAAATTTATTATATGTAGGGCCTTTTGATTAGACTGCTTAAGCTAAAGGAAGTTTGATCAAGTTACTTTACTAAGGCCTTATTCAGGTTGGGTCTTAATCATTGTATTGGAGTCCTTTATAAGAGACTGAAATTCAGAAAGAAAGTCATAAAATGTGATTCAGCTAAAGTAATGAAGGCTGGAAAGAAGGGAGAGACTGGTATTCACCTCCATGTGCCTTGCCATGTGAAAGACATGTCCAGGATCACCAATAATCAGTTTTCAGGGGGAAAATATTGCTTGATGATGCCACAATTTGGACATTTTCATGGATTCAGACTGAAGGCTTATAAGCTATTATATCTTCATTTTAAAATTCAACCCATTTCTGGTATATTGCTTTTGGAATATTTAGAAGTCTAAAACAGATTTTGGTACCAGGAGTGGGTTGCTACTATTGCATATACCAAAAATGTTAAGGTTTTAAAATTGGTTAATGAATAGAGACTGAAAGAATTGTGAGGTGGTTGATAGAAAAGGTCTACATTGCTTTGAAGAGACTATTAGTCTCTAATGCTAAAGTTACTTCTCATGAGGACTTAGAAATGATAAATGGGTCACTGCAAAATGGAAGAAAGGTGATTCCTGTTTTCACATGGGAGAGAACATGGCAAAATTGTGTTCTGATGTCAGATGGAAGGCAGAATTTAAAAATGACAAGCCTGGATATTTCACTGAAGAGATTTCCAAACTAAATGTCGAATGTGCAGCCTGGTTTTTCTTCCAGCTTATAGTAAAATGGATAAGCAGAATTGAACTCTTGAGCACATAGGAACCAGAAATTGATGATTTGGAAAATTCTGAGCTTCCAGAAAGTGAGTTCCCAGAGAATAGTGTACCTCATGTGAGGATTTAACTGAACATGGAACCAGTCAGCCATTTCAGTGCAGTTCAGTTACCCAGAAAGAATTTGGAAAATTCTCTTGTTTGACAGTTGGGACACATGTGTGCTACATGCAATTGACCATTTTTTTGCAACATCTGTGCGAATGAACCACTGCCAACCTGGAGTAAAAGGGATAGATTGAAGGAAAAATGACTTCATAGTCAGAACCATGAAAGCTGAGGTCTGTACTGAAGACATCTCAGGCCAAGAGAGAGGATCCACCATGCACATGGACAGGGTGAATATGTCTCAGAGCTTGGAGAGGGCCTAATTTCTGCCCCATTGTTCAGGAAGAGTGTTATCACCCAATGTTCTCAGATGCCAGGGGGTTGTGGAGAATCTGGCTGCCACCCAGATGTGTTAGGATGGTGGAGTCTACCATTTGGGTGTTACCTCTATGCTTGATGAAGGCATGGTCATTAACCCAATGCTTGGAGTTTTGGAGCTCTCACCCCGGTGTTTGAGGGCAGCAGGCCTCCTGTGAAAGCACTCCTTCAAGATCAGAGGACAAAGTTTGATTCTATAGATAACTTTCCAGCCTTTAAGTGTAAAGAATTATGCTCTTCAGGGTCTCAGAATTGTTTGGAGATCGTGATCTCTGTTTTCCTTCCAATTTCTCCCCATGGAAATGGGAACATTTATCTTATGATATCTTCTTTGTATATTAGAATAGAAAACTTATTCTAAGTTTCAGAATTCCAAAGCCTAAGGGGAATATTGCCCCCAAAATACCACACTTATAACCAATTCTGATGAGACTTTGAACTCAATAGTGTTGCTAAAATTATTTAACACTTTAGGATATTGTGATGGAATGTATGTATTTTGCATTTGGAAAGAGCATGTCTTTCTGGGATCCAGAGGGTGGAGTGTGATGTTTTGAAGTTGAATAGACCCCAGAAAATCATGTTGTTAAAGCTATTCTATTCCTGTGTATTTAAGCCTATTGTAAATAGGGTCTTTTGATAGGGTTACTTCAGTTAATGTCCTTTTGATCAGGTCACTTCGGTAAGGCATTGCTCAGTGTGGTCTAAATCCTCTTGCTGGATTCATTTATAAGAGAATGAACACAGAGAGAAAGAGAGAAAGTGTTGGAAGCCAGAAGCTGAAAGCAACTAAACCCAAAAGATGAGAGAAATACCAGCAGTTTCCACCATGTGCCTTGCTGTATGACAGAGGAGTCCAGGATTGCTGGCAGCTGGTTTTAAGGGAGAATGCATTGCCTGATGATGCCTTGATTTGGACATTTTCATGTCTTAGAAGTGTAAGCTTGTAAGGTAATAATCCCACAATGTAAAAGCCAATCCATTTCTGGCACGTTACCTTTGGCAAATTTAGCAGAATTAAATGGTAAGATAAAAGGAAGGAGAAAAGAAAAGAGAAGAGAAAAATGAATAAACATTTCCCCTCATGTGCATATCATGTTTGGAAAGGAGATTTCATTAAGTGAAAAATAGGGGAAATGTCAGAGGAATTCAGCCTTCAAATATACCAAAACTTTTATTCTGTTAACCATAAGTTTCTTTCTCCTTGTTACTGAATATTCACAGTTATATAGCCTTGGTCCCAAATGCACACACTGAAGTCCAGTTACCAATATGTCTTTACCATACACAAAACTTTACATTAAAATTTTGTTCAAAATGAAAATAGTGAGATGCTGGGAATGATAGGGGGATGGTGCCAACATACAGACTGGGCAACAGATATTGCAGTGATAAAAAGCAAAATGTAAAAAAAATATTAATTTTTAAAAATATTTTCATTTTTAAATATCCAAATCTTTTAATTTAATTTAATTTTTAGTATTTTTTTTAAGTTTTCATGTATTTTATCTCTTACATTTGAACTTATCATTATTATTTCATTTTCCTATTAATTGTATTTGGTTATTGTATTGGCTTCATCTTTAATGAAGCTTTGGATCACAAAGGGTCACAACTGGGGTGGGAGAGGATCCTAGGTGGGGGGTGTCAGGGATGGGGTGCACATGGGAGGAAGTTCACCTGAACATATATATGTGGTATATAAAATTGTTCAGAGGTTCATGGGGCATTGTCACAGTGGGTGGAAAATCACTCAATAAATGAGAGAATACTGAATTTCCATCATGGAGAGCACAGCCACATTCTCCACGGAAGCAGCAACAGTCCCCCAAAGGCAGGGGCAGTGTCTGGCAAAAGAGGATGATCCACTCATGGACCCTTATTATTGATGACTAGCCTTATAAGTCTTTGCTCTTGAAATTGAAACTTAGCCTACTGTTATGGGGTGCCTAAGAGCCTCCTAAAAGCTTACTTGTTGCTCAAATGTGGCCTCCCTAAGCCAAACTCAGCATATGAATGCATTACCTTCCTCCTAGCATGGGATATGACTCCAGGGATGAGCCGCCCTGGCACTGAGGGATTGCTACCAAGTGCCACCTGGCAATACAACTGGAAAAAGGCCTCAAATAAAAGGGGGAAAAGGTAAAGACTAATGAGTTCATATGGCTGAGACTTCAAAGTGAGTTGGAAGGTCATCCCAGAGGTAATGCTTATGCACATCTCAGTAGGACCTCATAGAGTTCCAAAGTGGATATAACCCCAAAGAGAGGGGCTCCTATGGGCTCTGGAGACACCCAAGTTCTATGTCAGGGTGGATAGCTCCAGAGTTTGGTGCCTTGCCAGGGGATCCTACTTTAAAATTTGTGCTCCTGAGAGTCCAGAGTTGGACTCAAATATGTCTTCCCTGCACATGGTCCATCTCTCCCTTCTATTCAAACCTATGCGTGGTGCTGGAGTTTGTAGGTATACATGCAGAGACTGGAGACTTTGGGTTGCCCATGTGCCAGTTGGGTCCAGAATCTCAGTGGATCTGCAAATCCTACTGTACAGCTCGATGGACTCACCCAGGACAACTGGTGTGGAGATGATGATGGACAACAACCATCCAGGGAATGGAGAGAGTCTGCAGTTGTAGGCAGGATAATCCCATTCATCTTATCCATGGGATATAAGCCCCCTCTCAATTGGAGGTGGAGTGTACATCACCATCCCAAACTCCTCAAGATTGAGTGAAGACCTATGGATTAGAGTGGACTTAGTGATATTCTATTTTAGACATATTGTGAGTCAAGCAATGGAAGAAATTACAACAATAATGTGGAGCTAGTGGCCACTGGACACTCTGGGGGCAGGGAGAGGGAAAAACAGTTGCAATACAAGGGATTTTTTAGGACTTGGGAATTGTCCTGAGTGACATTGAAATGACAGATATAGGCCACTTTATATCATCATATAACATGCAGAACTGTGGGAGAGAGTGTGGCCTACAATGTCAACTATGGTCCATGCTTAATGGTAAAGCCCCAAGATGTGTTTATCTGTTACAGGTGATGTGCCACATTAATGAAGGATGTTTATGTGGCAGGTTGTGAGAGGTGTGGGTGGTGGGGCCTATGGGAATCCCTATATTTTTTGTGTAACATTTATGTAATCTAAGTATCTTTAGAAAAATAAAATAAAAATAAATTTATTAAAAATACTTTTGTTCAGAAAATTAACTTATTATAGTATCTTATAGTTGAAAATAAAATTAATAACTCTGTTGAGCAATTATTTAGTGCTCAAAGTTCATTACATCATTTATTCATGACCATAACGCATATTATGAAATGAGTATTATTGTTCTATTATGCAAATACGAACACCGAGTCTTCTAGAGGACAGAAATTAGCTCAAATATCCAGGAAGCACAGAAGCAGGACCACTGAGTCTTTTGTAACTGAAAAAAAGAATAGGTATTTTCAAGGTTAGTACTGCAGTATCTGCAAGTCACAGGCCTTGCCATATCTACAAACCGCAGGCCTTGCTGTGGCCTTGCCTGCGCAACTCAACCCCCTCCCCCGTTCCCTTTTTCCCTCTCTCCCTCTTCCTTGCTTCCTTCTCACCAATCAGAACTCTCGCCCCAGTTATTGCCTTTTTTGAACAACCTTGCTTCGCCCCTTGCTGCCCCCAATTCTGCCCCTTTCCCTAGCAACCCCTGACCCTAACCAATGCCCAATGATAAGCCTCCACCATCAGCTGAGGGACTGCCCCCAGCCTAAAGAGTATATATGCACTGTACTTCCTCAATAAAGCTCTCTCTCTTGCTTCTTCCCCCGCAATCAGAGGTCTCGAGTCTTTCTTTCACGCGCGGTCCTTACCAGATACCCCCCACACCTGAGCCGTGGAGACCAGGGAGCCCCCAACCCGACGCCGCTCCCTGAGAACCTCCTCACCCTCGCCGTTCCCGGAGTGCGCACTGGACAGCCCATAACTAGCCAGTGTTGCCCTCCGGGCTGCAGCAGGGCTGATCACCCTCAGGCCCGGAACAAAGCGGCAATTGGCGCCCAACGTGGGGCACTGCCGGCGGGATAGGATCACGCGCGGTCTTCCGGATCTGGTAAGCAAACAGAGGTCCCTTGTAAATTTCCCCCTTTTCGGCCACGACTGTTTCCTTTCTCCTGCTGCTAGAGAGCATATGTACCTTGTTATCTTCCTTTTGCTTCCTATCATTCTTCTCTTCGCCCTTCGTATCTTGCTCCACTGCTTCCCTAGCGCCTCTGAGACCCCGTTCCTGCCAACAATCTTCTCTCTCCTGCTGCTCATTCTCCTTCTTATCCTTGTTTCCTTCTTAGCCTCCAGACATGGGGGCCTCCTTTTCCAAGCACCAGGCACCACAGGTTCGGGCTCTGGCGCATCTTCTAGCATGCCACAGCTGTAAAGCCTCCTCTAAACAGCTCCAAACTTACTAGAACCTGTGGCTTCTGATTGTTTCAGCTTCCTTTTAATCCCTGGCTCCTCATGTCTAATCTTTGGGATCCTGATACCTATCGCTTGCTCATCGACAGAGTAACGTCTGCCCTGGAGCATGAGGGCAAGCGCTTCCCTCCTGGCCTCATCCCCACACTTATTACCATCCACTCCTGTCTCCTCGGCGCTAAGCCTCTAGAAATCTCCCTCTCGGAGCCCTCCTTGTCTGTTTGTTCAGTGTCAGTGTATATTTTGATACCTCCGGATGGTAATATTAAATTAATGAATAAAAATTATTAAAAGAGCTCTATTCAAATGGCCAACATTAAATAAGTACTTATATTAATAAATAAATATGGGTATTAATTTAAAATACGAGAAATAGATATAAACAAACTAAGTCATTATTCTATTAATAAATAAATATGGATATTAGTTTAAAATAATAAAAATAGTTATACTCAAATTAAACCATTATTCTAATAAGTTTGTTTAATGTTGATGGTAATTGCATGTTGTCAGAAGTTTGCTTAAAAACAGTTTCTAAAATCATTGTGGTAACTTAAGTAAAGAAGGTATATAGAATGTGCTTTTATTATTAAAAGAAAGTAATTTTATCATAAGATAAAATGACTAAGTTATTAAAACAGGGTTGGAGTTTTGTTCTTTCTTGGGGTTTCTCAAGTCATTGGTCTGTTTTGGTGGAAGTTTGCACAGAATTTTTCTCCTGGGTGATCAGTGTGCAGGAGGGAGGGTGTCTTATCAAAGTAGCTTCTTGTGCTTTGGCCTTGACGTTTCCTTGGAGAGACAGGTTTTGTTACTTTTGGGGGAACATGATGTTTAAACCAGCTTTCTCAAAAAAGCTTTTTGTTTCACACTGTTACAAATGGTTTGGTTTGTTCCCTGAAAGGGGGTGGAATACTGAAAGTGGTTAAGTTCATGTGATAAAAGTTAAATAAAATATTTAAAAGTGTTGTACAATTAAAAGAAGTTTTCTAATTTTATGATAATTAAAGTTGTATAAATAAAAGGTTCATATAAATGCTTTAAAGGTGTATAAAATTGCTGAAAATTTAATAATGTTTCCGTATAATATTAAACAAAAGTATACTGTTATTAATCATAATTTTAATTATTTTAAAATATAATGTGTTATAAAATTACCTCTCTGCCTAAAAATCAAAAGGCAGGTGCTTTAACTTAAGTTTGTCTGATTTACTCCACCTCTGCTATATATAATAATAATAATAATTAATGGAAACTAAAATAGTAAGCGCATCAAAGATATTTTGTAACAAATTAAAAAATAAATAAATAAATAAAGTGCATTTCAACTGGTGTTGTATTCCTCCCTG
>JAKSZT010020056.1:2921436-2964106 GCA_026826555.1 Tolypeutes matacus | reverse complement strand
ATCTTATTGTGCTTCCCTTTTATGTGATGGTTCTCTTTTCTCTTGCTGCCTTGAGTATTTTCTCTTTGTCTTGAGCATTGGACAGTTTGACAAGTATATGTCTTGTAGTTGGCCTGTTGGGATTTATACTATTTTCGGTGCGCTGTGCTTCCTGGATCTGCAGAACCATCTCTCTCAATAGAGTTGGGAATTTTTCAGCCATAACTTCCTTCAACACTCCTTCTGTTCCCTTTCCCTTCTCTTCTCCTTCTGGTATGACCATAATGCGTATGTTCATGAGTTTTGCATTATCGGTTAATTCCCTGAGACCCTACTGGATTTTTTCTATCTTTTTCTCTATCTGTTCTACAATCTCTTTGATTTCAACTGTATTGTCTTCATATCACTAATTCTTTCCTCTGCCTGTTCAATTCTGCTTCCATGTGAGTCAAGCATCTTTTTCATTTCTTGACTAGTGTTTTTGTTTGCCATCATATCCATTAACTTTTTACATGTGTTAGCTATTTCTTCAGTATGTTCTCCCAGTGCCTTCTTTATATCCTTAATCTCTTCCTTCAGTTGTTTAAGTTGGTCCATGATATTTTTTGGATAGCTTTGATTAGTTGTTCGATGTACTGCATTGCTTCCTGGTTTTTATTTTGTACTTTGGACTGGTCCATGTTTTCCAGTTTCTCAGAGTCATTTGTATTTTTCTGTTGCCCTCTGGTCATCATATTATCTTGATGGGTTTGTTCAGTTGATTTGCTTTTCTCTATGCTCTAGAATTTTATTTAGCTGTTGGTTCTGTGTGTGAGTTAAATTTTCTCTTTCGCAGTTTTTCTTCTTATTTTGTTTCCTTGCTTCTTTCTATGTTCCCTTGAAGGCAAAAGGTTTGGGCCAGAGTAATCAATAGATGTAAGGAAGGCAGAAGGATAATAGAAATATTGATAAAAGTTAGAAGAGGGGCAAAATGAGACTTAATGAGATGAATATTTAACTTGTGTAGGCAGTGTAGAGTACTAGGAAAAAATATGGAGTTCCTACAATGGACTGGGAAAACAAATGGAGGAATATATGTATATAGTGATTTAGAAGGCTAGAATTATGAGGAGGGAGAGAAATAGTAGAGAAAGTTCTGAAAGGAAAAAGTTAATACTAATAAAAAGAAAAGAATTTTGAAGAAGAAAACAAAATAGATGGGATAGTAATTGACACCCTTAAGTTGTGGGCCTATGAAAAAATGTTTTCTCTAAGAGTCACAACAGAAAACAGATGGCAGAAAGATGCAGGAAGGATAAGCGAGAGTTTGTAATACAGAATCAATATATACAGCGAATGGGAAATTACTGAATAAGAAGCCCATCAAAGAAGCGACCACTTGGCAGCAACTATTTTAAAAAAAAAATTGAAGGAAAAAGGATAGGGGGGGCGGAATTGGGAATAATAGCAATATATAAGGAAGTAAGAGAGAAACCAAAGATCCACACAGGCAAGCAGTCAAACAGAGCTAAGTGGGGTCAATCATTCCCCTAAGGTCCACGTGGATCCTTCCTGCCTACTTGTGTTTATCAATGAATTTCCCCACAGGGTTCTATATGTAGGTCCTGAAGCATCTTTTAGCTATTAAACTAAATTAAAAAGAATTTATTTTTCATTTGTTGAGGTGACCTCACTTTTTTTTTTTTTTAGGCAAATGCATGACCCAGAATAATTCCTCCTCTAGTCCACCTCCCTTACGGAAGGGACCCTAACTGGGCCCGTGGAAATTAATCAAACACGTCCCACTTTCCAGACTCCCCAGGTTAGCTGAAGCTCTGATGTTAGTCAGTGAGGAGTGCTAAATATGGCGGATTCCACCCCTTCTGGCATCACCGGGCTGCTCATTAAATCAGTTTGAGTGCAGATTCGCGTCTGCTCTCATTCTAATGGTGCTTCAGGTCGGCTTATCTGCTCCCCAAAGCTATGGGGTGGTGCAGGCAGCCAGATCAAGGTCTAAAAATATAAAATACCCTTCCCTGTCTTCCAACCGAACCCTCCCTTTTTTGGGAAGTGTCCCTTCCTCCTGGCTCCGCAGCGGCCCGGGTCTTATCCCTGGGTGGCTAGGGAAATCAGCTGCGTTTCCCGACCAAAATCCCCCCTCCGGTTCACTGGGTGATGATTAGCTCGTTTGCTCTGTTCACACAAGGTCCAAGGGGTGCCAGGCAACCAGATCCCCAGAAAATAAAACTTTTTCACCCCGCCCGTGGCTCCAAATGGCCGTTTTATTTAAATTTTTTTCCCTAACCACGTGGCTCAGCCGACTGTGCCAACCTCCACCGGAAGCCTCAAAACTCACGAATTTCCACCGTTCGGTCCATGCTGCCGATCCGCGCAGATAGATGTCCCAAGCTTCTCACTCCATGCGTGCACAGCACAGAATCCCAGGCAGGACCCCGTCCACAATCCGCCTTGCTCTGGGAGCTTGCAGTGTGCACCCTCCTACACTAACGCCATCTTGGTCCCAGTCAAGTTTGTACTTTTTGTTCTGAGTTCTTCTCATTCCTGTGGCCTATTGATGACTAATGAGAAGATTTCCTTTATCAGTCCTGAGTGCTTAGCATAGAAACAGCAAGTTTCACTGAGGGCTATACATAGTCCTCCCTGTTTTAAGAATAACAGATCTAACCCACACCTATTTTGCAGAACCATTTTGGCCAAAGAGTATAAGGAATTTTCGAGATGACTAACTGATTTTTCTTTTTTAAGTCTAAGTCAACTTGAGTGGATAAGGTGTTAAAATTTTCTTTACCAGTGATCATGGCTGCTGTTCCCAAGGCTGTTGCCCCCACATCCCAAGCCCAACCATAATGGGAATGAGAATAGGAATTTGTTTAAATCAACACATAGTTCTAAAATGCTCACAGCTTCCTTCACCTGAATACCAGTATTCATGTGGGATGATATGCACCAGAATGCAAATGACTGGGCCTTTTTCAGTCTTAGATTGTGACAAGTTTTGGGGGGAGAGACAAAGGGTGATTCCTTGGGTACAAGCAAACCAGGTGCCATTGGCGGCTTTCAATAATAGGATTCATCAGTTTCTTCAGAGAAAAAAAGCTGATGAAAAGTGGGGGCCTAGGAAATTTGCAATGATTTTGCTTGAGGAGGGGACAAACCAGGTGCTGTAACCTTCTAAGTCCCCCAGAGATATTATTGGCTCTTGACCCCACTTACAGAACCTTTGGCTCTCAGTTGCTGATATCTTTTTTTTTTTTTTCACTGTACAGGACAGCTTGGACTTGTATTTTTTTTAATTAATTAATTTTTTATTGTGTGTAAAAATCGAAATTTTCACAATACATAACAATATTGATAAAATGATATATAAATATATATGCATATATGTGCATTTGCTTACAAAAATGTTATTTATATATATATATATATTTTTTAAGAGGTGCTTAGAGTACCTAAAATATTACTCAGAACCTAACAGGATTCCCATGTTCCCCATCTCCCACACCTCCCACCAATTCCCACACAAACGTCTCCCACAAGTGTGGCCCATCACCCTCAATGGACTTACACGTTATGGGGCCTTGCCATCAACAATAGACCACAGTTCACATCGTAGACCACACCCTCCCACATACAGTTCCAAATGGTGTGTGCTGATTCAAAATGGCCTACATCTGTTGCGACAACAGCACTCAGGACCTCCTCCAAATCCCAAAAAAGCCCCTGTATTTCAACTGCACATCCCCTCCCTGCCCTGAAAGTGTCCAGTGGCCACTGGTCCACCTCACTGTTATAATTTCTTCCATTGCTAGAATCACCATATATGTACATCAGAAAACCATCAAGTCCACTCTAGTCCATAGTTCTTCCCCCAATCCTGAGGGGACTGGGATGGTAATGTCCACTCCACCTCCAAGTGAGAGAGGGCTTATAGCCCATGGATATGGTGGGTGGGATGATCCTGCCTGCAGATGCAGGCCCTCTCCATTCCCTGGGATGGCTGTTGCCCATCATTGTCTCCTCACCAGATGACTAGGATGAGTCCATTGAGCTGTAGGGTAGGAGTTGCAGCTCCAACGAGATTCCACGCACACCTGGCACATAGGTAGGCCAGAAGCTCCAGTCTCTGGAAGTATACCTAAAAACTCCAGCATCACATATAGGTTTGAATAGAAGGGACTGGTGAGCCATGTGCAGGGAGGAATTATTTGTGTCCAATTCTGTCACTCTCAAGAGCACAGATTCCAAAATAGAGCCCACTGATAAGGCATCAATCTCTGGGACTATCCCCCCTTATATAGGACCTGGGTGTCTCCAGAGCTCTCTGGAGCCCCTCTGTGTGGGGTGATATGCACTTTGATGTTCTATGAGCTCCTACTGAGGTGTGCATAAATGTTAACTTTGGGATGACCTCACAACTCTCTACTGATATCTTTTGAACATACAGTGATGTATTGGGGACAGTTCTTCCATCTGCTCCTATTCCAATGTAATACGGGGGTTAGGGGTTTAGGCAGAGCCAGAAATCATTGGTGGCACTTTGCTGGCTCTCATTTAAGAAAGTGAAGACAGAGGACAACATTAACAACAAGGGGGTTCTGGGGCATTTTTGTTTGAGGGACCGTAAGGGTCCTGGTTTTCTTTTGGGTGGAATTACCACTTATGGGTTAAGAATTTCCCAGTTGGGGCCCACCAGATTGGGTGGAAGGGGTTTTAGAATACCCCATTGGATGGTAAACTCAACTCCGGTGTCTTGACCAACTACATATAGTCTGAGGCCCCATGTTTTGCCTCCTTCCCAGACATTGTTGAAATCATTGTTAATATGGATATGAGTGGGGTTACCAGACCCTATGGTTGGGTTCTGGAGCTGTGCTTCTCCTGAAGAAGCTGATAGTAGTATCTTTGGAACTCCATGGGGCTAAGTTGTACTGCCCTCGAGTATGGCATTCTGGGGGACCATCTGCAGGGCAAGCATAGAGCTTGGCCTGGGTTAGTCCTCTTTCTAAATATTTGTCTCCACATCCATGACCTGCAGGAGGGCCTTCTGGCTCTATGTCTAGGTTGTTCCAATTCTCCCCAAGGAGGGCACACAGGTCAAAAGAGAAGGTGGGATTTTTCCCAGTAGTTTGAGTGACATTTAGAACCTTTCTGTCCCTTGTCCTTTTAATCCTCGAGTTATAGGAGGTTAATCAAAAACTATTAATGCACATGCTAATGGCCAACAGGGGCAGCAAACTCTTTTGCCAGGCTGCTGCCATACCCCTCCCTCTTCCCTACCCTTAGTCTTAACTCGTTCAGGGAATCTTGATATTTATTGGGTCTTCTATTCTGGTGACTGTCCACTTTTCTGCCTCTGAGTCCACCGTATCAGTTCTGACGTCTTTAACTCAGACACATGTATCCATTGTCAATTCCCCACGACTTTTACTACCATGGGCACTGTGAGGATCACCAAATATGGGCCAGTCCACCATGATTTGACTGTTCCAGCTTGGAGCTTTCGTACCCAGACTAGATTTCCAGGCTGCACCTGAAATAAAGGACGGTTGGAACATGGACGAGGGGGATGGGCTTCCTGGACTGTTCAATTGACCATTTTCTTAATCCGGTCCAGTTCCTTTAGAGTAAAGGAAAGATATTGGTTGTCATATTTAGATATTTTTCCCAACCCCAAATTGGGTAACAGGGTTGGGTTCTCCCAAATAATAATTCATAGGGCATAATATCCTGCACATAAGGGTAAATCTGGCCTTAAGTAGGGCAAAATGTAGGAGACTCATACAGTTTTTACCAGACTCCATAGCCAACTTGGTTAGGGTTTCTTTCAAGGTGTGGTTCATCCTTTCAACCTGTCCTGAACTTTGGGGCTGAAATGCACAGTGCAGTTTCCAATTTATACCCAGAGCTTTAGTCAATTGTTGAGTCACCTGTGCTATGAAGGCTGGACCGTTACTGACCCTATAGTAAGAAGAAGCCCAAAACTCAGAACGATTTCTGCTATCAGCTTCTTAACTACTACTGTGGCTGTTTCATTTTTTGTTGGGTAGGCTTCCACCCATCCCGAAAACGTATCTACCAGCACCAGGAGATACCTATACCCATATTTCCCAACTTTATTTCAGTAAAGCCTATCAACCAGTGTTCCCCTGGTTCCATCCCTTGGAACCTAGTTCCCACTGGAGCTTGAGCACCTCTTCTTTGATTTACTCTGGAACAGACTTCATATCTTGATGTGATGCTTTTGCTGATTTTAGACAAACCTTGGAAATAAAAGTCTCTTTTTATTAGTTCTATTAATTTAGTGTTGCCCACATGTGTGGTGTCGTGCAGCATTTTGACTAATTGCCTTTCCACTGCTTTGAGTAGATATGTCATGCCATTGGGCAGGACTAACCCACCTTCTGGGGAAATTTTAGTTCCTAGACCTTCCCCCTGCTTGACGTCTTCTGGGGAGTAGCGTAGAACTGGGGTTTCCTGGCTAGGGTTTGTCGGGTGCATTTGGACAGCGTTGAGCAGTAGGAAGGCGTTGGCCCATGTGACTTCATCTGGTAGTCAGTTGCCTTCTGCCTGCAGGGAGTTTCCCTTCTGGTGTCCGTTGCAGTGAACAATGGCAACTCGGTCAGTGAACCAAATGGCTTTTAATAATGCTAGGACTTCAGCTCCATTTTTAATCTCTTTTCCTCCAGATGTTAGGAATCCTCGATCTTGGTACAGTGCACTGTGTACATGGGCTGTAGCAAAGGCATAGCGACTGTCTGTGTAAATATTGACAGTTTGATCTTTTCCCCATCTTAAGGCCTGAGTATGGGCTATTAGTTCGGCCCATTGGGCGGAGGTGCCATGGCTTAAAATTGAACCCAGATAGTTTTGGGTGGCTCTACTACAGCTTCTCCTGTGTAACAGATTCCATTCTAAACAAAACTGCTTCCATCTATGTAGAGATTATGGGAAGCCTCCTGCAAAGGCACATAGGTGTAGTCTGGGTGTAGCCCCATCAGGATTTCCAGCAAGTGTAAGGAGTCATGGGCCACTGGGGGGAGCACTAGAGTCAGGGAGCAGGTGGACAGTTTTTTTTGTTGTTGTTGTTTTTGTTTTTTTAAAGATTTTATTTATTTATTCATTTATCCCCCCCTTGCTGCTTGTGCTCACTGGGTCAGCTAACCACACCATGCGGGTGGGCTTGCCTTCACCAGGAGGCCCCGGGAACCAAACCCGGGGCCTCCCATATGGTAAACGGGAGCCCTACTGATTGAGTCACAGCTGCTTCCCGGTGGCCAGTTTTAATGCCTCCATTTCTGTGAATAACACACATGGTGGGTTAAACAATAACACTTGATATTGTGTGATTCTGGCATTAGATATCCAGCAGTCTCAGGGACTGTGGAGTAGCGCTTCTACTGAATGTGCGCTGTTACCACCAGATTTTGGCCAAAGGTTAACTTAGAGGCTTCCTTAACTAAAAGAGCAGTGGCCATGATGGCTCATAGGCATTTGGGCCATCTGGCAGCTACATAGTCCAGATTTTCTGAGCGGTACACTACTGGTTGGTGCCAAGGCCCAATGGACAGGATTAAGACTCCTTTGCCAGCCCCATGACTTTCATCAATGAATAGATGAAAGGGTTTCGACATGTCAAGTAACCCGATGGTGGGGCACTCACCAGAGTTGTCTTCAGGCATATAAAAGCTTCCTGCTGCTTGTTGGTCCACAACAAGTCACTTCCCTTGCCTGCCATGGCAGCGTAAGTTTCTTATCAATTTCTGCAAATGTGGGGATCCACAGTTTGCAATATCCCACCATGCCAAGAATTTCCTGTACCTGTTGATTCGAGGTTGGCTCAGGGATGCCCAATACAGCTTGTACCCTGTTGCGTAAAGTTCCTGCTCCCCTTTTTCTAAGATGTATCCAAGATATGTTACAGAGTGGGAGCAGAGCTGAGCCTTTTTGTCAGATACACTATATCCCATTTCTGCTAAGGCTTTGAGTAGGCTGAGAGTTGTCACTTTGCAAGAGTCTGAGTCTGGTGCATCTAGAAGGAGGTCATCTACATACTGAGGTAGGGTAATACCTGGATGTTGCTCTGTGAAGGGGGACAAATCTTGCCCCAGAGCCTCTCCAAACAAGGTGGGGGAGTTTTTTGAATCCTTGGGAAATCCTGGTCTACATCAGCTGCCCAAATCCCCTGGGATGAGGGTCTTCAAAGGTGAAAATGGGCTGGCTAACCAGTGCCAAAGGTATAGAAAAGAATTTGTCTTTTAAACCCAGGAGAGTGTAGGTAGCATGTTCCAGAGGGAGCTGGCTTAGAAGCATGTATGTTTTAGGGATACTAGGGTGTATAGTTTCAACCCTCTTATTTACTTCTCTAAGATCCTACACTGGCTGATAGTCTGCTCCCTGGCTTTTGCACAGGAAGTAAGGGGGTGTTCCATGGGGACTGTCAAAGAACATGAATACCTGCATCGAGTAATGGCTGATGCATTTTTCAATTCCAGTCCTGGCTTTGTGGCTGTTTGAGTTCTTTCACTACCATGGGAGCCTGATGCTGAGCCAGTGCAGGGGGGGGCGGTTTCTCAGCCCAGACTCCCAGAATCAGGTGCTGGAATTCTTGCAGAAACAATTAGCTGTTGGTGGTTTCTTGAGGCCTGTTAGGAGATATTCTTCCAAGATAGGGCAGGTTACTAAGCGGATCTGGGGCTGAGCGCCGAACTTTAGTTTCATCTCACCATCCCTGATGGAGATGGAGGCTTTCAATTTTTGTAGAAAGTCTCATCGCAGCAGGGGGTAGGAACAGTTGGGCATAATGAGGAATGAATGGGTGACGGTCCCAGATCCAAGATTAATAGTCCAGGTGGTGGTCCAGGTATAACAGTGTATCTTCCCAGTGGCCCATTGAACCAGAGTATGTTCAGCTTTAAAGGGACCAGAGTCCTATTTTAGGGCAGAGTATGTAGCCCCCGTATTGACCAGGAAATTAAGAGAGCTGCCCCCAACTGTTAGTTTCACGATGGGCTCCCAGGGGTCTGGTGAACCCTTGCCCCATCAGTCTAGCAACTGCAGGGTTGGGCCTGGGTCTGGCAGCATTGGGGGCATTCATTTTTCCAGTGTCCCTATTATTTGCAGTAATGCACTGGTCCTTTTGCCATCAGGGTCTACCTTGCCTTGGCTTTCTCTGGTTCCCAGAGAATCCATGGGAGGAAGAGGCCCTAGCACACTCTGTCACCATTGTGCTCAGCAGGACCTTTGCCACCTTCTTCATTTTTAGAGTATCATCATCCTCCCTATTATACACTTTCTCTGACACCTCCATCAGTTCAAATAATAGTTTCCCTTCAAACCCCTCTAGGCTTTGCAATTTCTTTCGTATATCAGGAGCTGACTGTGATACAAATGCTATATTTATAGCCCTATGATTTTCAGGTGCCTCAGGGTTTATAGGGGTTTAATTTCTATAGGCCTCCATTAGACACTCAAGAAAGGCAGAGGGTGACTCACTAGGGCATTGGGTAGTTTCACTCACCTTAGAAAGATTCATTGGCTTTCTGGAAGCAGCTTGAAGGCCATGTAGGAGAGTCTGACAAAACCATTTGAGAGCCTCCTTATCTTGATCTTGGTTGTAATTCTAGTCTGGTCTGTTAGAGGGGAACACAGTTTCTATTTGGGTAGGTTCAATAGTGGGTTCGCCAACTCGACCCATGATGTTGTTACAGTCTCCCTCGAATATGATCTCTCTCCGAAGTGAATATGGCCTATATCAGTTGCTGACAGACATCCCAGGTGGGATTATGGGTGAAAAAGTTAGTTTCTCAGAGAGAAATTAAGCCATGGGGGGCGCTGATTACAGAGATATCAGTGGGTGTGGGGAGTGGAGTGAATAGGCTGTCTGTAGATGATTGGTTCAGAGAGGAGGAGGAGTGGATGGGGAGGGAGCAGTTTGAGGGGGGATGAGAAGTAGATTGGGGGGTGGGTATGTAAGGGGCTGGTTCATCAGGAGCATCTTGCAATCCTGAAGGATTGGTGTTCTTATTGGGAGCTTTCAACGGAAGTTGGGGCTTTGGCTGGGCTGGGTGCCTTTGTCCTGCAAGACAAAATTTTAGTTTCTTGGGAGGGTCTGTAAGAAGATCTATCCACCCATCAATGTAAGGAATCTGCTCTGGGTGACCAGGTTTGCCATAGATGACCCGCTGGATGTTGTAGACTCTTGGGATGTCCATCATACTGCCAGATGGCCAGCCTGCAACAAAGGTGGGCCACTCCAATTTGCATAGTGTTCAGAGGGTCCCAGGGTTGAACTTGGCTCCATATCAAGCTGCTGCCTTCTTGAATTCCTGAAGGTTCTTTAGAAAACAGGCAAGGGGTGTGGTAGGACAAGAGGAGGATTGACCCATAGAAACAATCAAAAGGAGCACAGAACAGAAACTGAGCAGAAATGTTATGGACAGACATCCAGCTATACACACAGACACATGAACATTGAGCCTATTCTGAGGCCCCAGGTGACGTCTCACCAGGTGGCCAGGCAGCCCAATGTCCTCCTCTGGATCCAAACTCACCAAAACAGGACAAAACTGGCAGTTCCTTAGATTGAATTAATAATCTCCCATGGAGTTTCTGGCCAGACTGAGGACCTACCGGGGCTGAGGAATATTCCTCAGAGGGCTTACCCTGAAGGCCTCAGTGTGGCCAGCTACAGTCAATCTCACTGGGGCCTCCAGAATGAAGTGGAACACTTCATATAAGTAACAACTCCAAGGAGAAAAATTTAATGGAACCTTTATTAACAGCCAAGGTGTGCTCTTTAGTAAGAGTCACAACTAAATTCTGGAGGCTGCAGACTTTATAGACTTTCTTCCCATGTGCACCAAACATTTCTGCATTTGCCAAGAGACAGGACCAGTAGGTTTAAACATATATGTTTCTATATAGTGTTCTGAGCAAAGCAAGCAAACAGAGATACCGAAGCAGATATTTGCCATTAACATCTCAGCAGGGGGGGAATTGATTGACCTTTTCCCAGCACAAGTGGTGCCATTCCCCCATTAAGCCCACCATTTCCCCATTATGGCCAGATGGGTGTCTGGGTTTTTAATGACAACACATATTTTATAAGCTTGAGAATCCTACTGGGGAGAATTGGTGTGGTCTTGTTTCCTTTCCAACTGCTCCTGAGAATGGTCAAAAGAAGAACTCAATATACCATGCTTTCTCCCCCAAATCTATAACTCCAAAATCAGGTGTGTAACTCAGAGGGCTGTTCCACTATTCCCATCCCCAGAGCCAGAGTGCACAGATATGGCCTGGGGGTGAGGGGGGCAGGAAGCAGGCTGTAAAACTGAAAGCCCCCATTTTCTTCTCCAAAGAATGGATTACATATACAACAGAATGGAGAAATTCAACCCTTAGGGAGCTTTCAAATGCAGTGAAATCATAGAGACCTGAGACTTAATTCATTTCAATCCTTCAGGAAGAATTGAAATAAATAATTTTACAGATGAGTAAAAACTAATAAAGTTTGTTGGCAGCAATTCACTTTAAAAGAAATGTAAAAGAATATTCTTCAGGTAGAAATAAAATAATCTCAGAAGGTTCAAGATTCAGGATGGACTGAAGAACAATATCTGTTAATTAAATTAATATATATGAATGACAATTGAATGGATAAAGGAATAAAGATATCTGTGGCCTAGGGTATCAATAAAGTGTTCAAATGCACCATAAAATAATATACAGAATAAGATGGGGAAATGGATATGTAGCAGTTTGATATCATTATGAATTCCAAAAATAGATATTGGATTATGCTTTTAAACTGGCCTGTTAATCTGGGCATGATTAAGTTATGATAAGGGAGTTGAATGAGCCAGAGACATGAGGTATGTCTGTTGGTAGGTGGGTTCTCAGACATTAAAAGGCCAGGCAAAGGACAAAGTTGGAGTACTTTTTGAGGTTGGATTTCTGATGAGCAACAACAGAAATCCATGGGGTAAAGAGACAATTTCACAGCTGGCCTTGTGGAGAGAGGCAAAGCTTAGATAGCCTCATAGTATACAGCTGACCTTGTGGAGTAAACAGAGGAGATGATCCCAGAGAGAAACTCAGCCATGAGAAGAGAGGAACTGAAGAAGCCTGAACTCTGACAAATGTTGGCAGCTGTCTTCCTCCAAGACGGTGTAAAAGACTTTGGTGAAGGAAGAAATTTATGCTTTCTAGCCTGGTAACTGTAAGCTTCTACCCAAAATAAATACCCTTTATAAAGACCCACAGTTTTATGGTATTTTGCATCAGCACCCCTTAGCATGAATAATACAGGATATAAAATGTTTAAAAATACATAATTTGGCAAGTCAATAACAAATAATATGTGCAGATTTGGCAAGGGAAGCAAAATGTTATAATTTCCTTGGTAAACTTTAAAGAATATTAAATAGTGCATCTCATCCAAATAAATAGAAAAAAATTTTGATCAAATATAGTCAGTCAAAACAAAGTGTTCAGGATTTCCATGTTTGACATTTAGGCATTTTTTTCTGGAGCCACCTTATTCGTGCATATTTGGAAGTTGCACCTTACTTATTCGTCAGAAGAATTAAGGTACCATGGTTGATTTTTGGGGTGTTGTTTTGTACCCATCATAAATCAAGTGCTGTACCACTGCCCCATTTCCAAGTTATGAAGTCACCAAACTGGATGTGATGCTCATTTGAGACAAGAGGAGCCATAATTGATAGAATTTTTAAAAAGTTGATATTGTTGCACTTCAAATACTGCATGCTTAGATGATTGATATTGGATATTTCTTGTTTTCTAATGAATGCATTCAATGATATAAATTTCCCTCTAAGCACTGCTTTTGCTGCACACCACAAACTATGAAGAAGCATAGGACATTAGAGAAGCAGAAAGAACCACATAACAAAAGGCTTGTGAGTGAAGCTATACCCACTTCCACAACAGTACAGTCTTAGAGATGAAGGCAGAGAATGTAAGAAATTGGAAAAATATGTTCTCTGATGGCAAGCATTGTTTCCTCAAAATAACACTTCTATGAATATAACTTCACTTTGAAGGAATTTGCTTCAAACTTACCTAAGCATGAGGGAATCAATGTAAGGAAAAAGAATGAAGACAATGAATTTTGCCTGTTTGCCCCACATTTGCCCCTCCCCTTTAAGTGTAATGAGTGTGAAGTGTTCTTGGAAATTAAACCTCATGAGATACCTGAGAATTAATCTTTCAGAAAAAATATTTGGGTTTTCATGAATTTGGGAAAGTTAGGGACCCATCAAAGAAACATGCAAGAGTAAAACCCTGTGTATGTAAGGAATATTGGAAATCCTTCAGTCAGTCCGTTAATCTCATTGAGCATGAAATATTCATACATTAGTTAGTATTGTAATAAACATGGGAATGCTTCCATCTGAAACAGAATCTCATGGAATATGAGAAAATTCAAACTAGAGAGAAAGCATATGAATTTCCTGATTGCAGTCTGCTCTTTACATTCATTAATTATTCCTCATATTAAAAGCCATACAGGGGAACAATTGTAGAAATGTCATATATGTGGGAAAGTTTTCAGCTTGAGAGAAACCTTATTTATTCATAAGAAAATTCTTACTAAAGAGAAATCATATATATGTGGGAAAGCTTTAATTCAAATATAAAATTTCATATACAATAGATTTCCTACTGCAAAGAAACCCTATGCATGTAAGGCATGTGAAAAAGCCTTTAGGTACAAATCATAACTCACAGAACATGTAAAAACTCATAGTGGACAGAAACAAAATGAATGTAAAGAATGCAGAGAAACCTTCAGCCAAAGGAAATATTTCCTTAAACATCAGAGCATTCATTCTGGAGAAAACCCAATATATGCAATAAATGTGGAAAATCCTTCCACCAGGAGGATAACGTCATTAACCATCTGAGAATACATACTGGAGAGAAAGCCTAAGAATGTGATGGACACGGGAAAGCTTTCATTCAGAAATCAAGCCTCATTACACACCAGAGAAGACAAACTGGAGAGAAACCCTGTATATGTAAGGGATGTAGGAAAGTCTTAAGTAGCAACTCAAATCTCACTGACCATGAGAAAATTAATAGTGGAGGGATGTGGAATAGCCTTCAGCCAGAAGCAGTATCTCATTAAACATTACAACATACATTGGGAGAGAAACCCTGTGAATGTAATGAATATGAATCTCCAAAGAATCTCCACCTCCAGTCTGTGCAACTTGTTGCCAATTTTTCAAGGAAGTTGCTGTGACTGTGCAATTCAGGATGTTTCTCCTCTAGGAAAGTGCACTTGCAGTTTGTTCTGAGATCTACTCCTCCCAGACCTTCTTCCACACCCATGTGTGTTCAATTTGTTAACACTGATTCATTCATCAGAACTCGAAATTTCTCTTAAGACGTGTAAAGATTGGCTTTCCACATATTTTGAATTATCCGGGTTGTTTTCACTGGTTCTTCAATCCATTACATTCTGGGTAGGCATTTAAAATATTACCAATTTACTAATATTGCTGTCCATTATTGTAGCATTTTCTTTCTTTTTTTATTTTAAGTAATAATCAAATATTCACAATACATAATATTTGTAAAATGATATATATATATAAATATATTCACATATGTGCATTTACTTATTTAAATGGTATATATATATATTTAAATTTGCTTAGATTACTTAAATATTAAACAGAAATTACAGGGATTCCCATGTTCCCAACCTTCATCACCTCCTACCTCATCCCACCCAAACATCCTTCATGTGTGTGGGACATCACCCACAATGGATATACACATCCTGGGGCCTTGACACCAAGCATAGATCACAGTTCACATCATAGACCACACTCTCTCCCAAACAGTTTTGCATGGTATATGCTGATGTAAAATGACCTACATTACTCGACAGAACACCACTCAGGACAACCCCCAAGTCCTGAAAAAGACCCTGTATTTCAATTGCCTTTTCCCTCCCTGCCCCAAAAGCATCCAGCAGCCACTGGATCCACCTCACTCTTATAATTTCTTCCATTCCTTGAATCACGATATGTCTACAAAAGAATACCATTAAATCCACTCTAGTCCATAGGTCTTCCCCCAAGCCTTAGGGGCCTGGGATGGTGATTTCCACTCCACCTCCCAGGGAGAGAGAGCTTATATCTCATGGATACAGTCGATGGGATTATCCTGCCTGCAGTTGCAGGCCCTCTCCATTCCCTGGGATGGCCATTGCCCATCGTCGTCTCCTCATCAGATGACTTGGATGTGTCCTTTGAGCTGTAGGGTAGGAGTAGCAGATCCACTGAGATTCCAGGCACAGCTGATCAATAGGTAGGCCAAAGGATCCAGTCTCTGGAAGTACACTTGAAAACTCCATCATCACATATAGGTTTGAATAGAAGGGACTGATGAACCATGTGCAGGGAGGACTTATTTGAGTCCAACTCTATCACTTTCAGGAGCACAGATTCCAAGTAGAGCCCACTAATAAGGCATCAATCTCTGGGGCTATCCACACTTAGGTAGGACCTGGGTGTCTCCTGAGCCCTCAGGAGCCCCTCTGTGTGGGATGATATCCACTTTGGTATTCTATGAGATCCTACTGAGGTGTGCATAAGTGTTACCTCTGGGATGACCTCCTGACACTCCTTGAAGTCTCTTAGCCACATGACCTATTTCTCTTTACCTTTTCCCCGTTTATTCAAGGTCTTTTTCCAATCATGTTGCCAGTTCGCACTTGGTATTTATCCCTTGTTTTCAGGGAGGCTCATCCCCGGGATTCATGTCCCATGTTTGGGGGAAGGTAATGCATTCATATGCTGAGTTTGGCTTAGAGAGAGGCCGTATTTGAGCAACAAAGAACCTCTCAGGTCACAACCCTTAGGCACCCCATAAGAGTAGGCTAAGTTAGAATTACAAGAGCAAAGAATCATGAGGTAAGTCATCACTAACAAGAACTCATCAGTGGGCCATCCTTTTTTGCCAGACACTGCTCCTGCACTCAGGGGTCTGTTGCTGATCGCTTGGAGAATGTGGCAGAGCTCTCCAGGTTGGGAATTCAGATTCCCTCATTTATTGAGTGATTGTGTACACACAGTGAACATGCCCCATCCCTTGATCATTTGAACAATTTTATAAATCTTTCATGTATATTCAGATGAACTTACTCCCATAAATTCCCCATCCCAGAAACCCCCCACCAATGATCCTCTGCAGCTCCCATTGTAACCCTTCTGTGATCTAAACCTTCCTTGGACATGAAGCCCATATAATAACCAAATACAATTAATAGGAAAAAGTAATAACAATTATAAGCTTAAATGCAAGGGATAAATACAAGGAAACTCAGAAGAAAAAAAACACTAAACTTAAAATAAAATATAATTAGCAGATTTGACCATACAAAAAATGGGGAAAAAACAAAAAAACATTCCTTTTTTTAAAAAAAATATCCTTTTTTCCTTTTATCATGGTATTATCAGATGTCTAGTGTAATGTAACACCTTCCCCCTTCCCCCCACCAGTGTCTCCCAAATTTTCATTTAATTTTCAAGAAGTTATAGGTCACAGCAAATTCACACATGGAATACTATTGACTCCCACATACCCAGCCTCCCTCCCACTTCCCCACCCCATATTAAAACCTTTTTTTATGGATGTTAGAATTGTTTTAACTGTTTTATAGATAGTAATATATAGCAACTAAACATTGTCAATGGTTTACAGTATACATTACAATTTAGAGGGTACAGTTAATTATTTTTGATGATATTTACCATGTCCTCTGTCCATTATCGTAAGGTAATGAAAACCCTTTCCCATTACCACTAAATACCCCATTTGATCTTAACTGTTCCTTCCTCCCAATCCCCGTTGAGCATATGACACTCCCCTGTCTTGACTCATGGAATGACAAGATTCATAGTTACATGCCCTGGTTATTCCAACCTGACCTTCCTAATCTACCCACGTGTGAAACCTGCACCACAAAAGCCGGTAATGTCACTACCCATCTGTCCTACCTTCAATATGCAACTATACTCTATCCCTTTACCATAGATTATGTCCCTATGGGTGATGGCTCACAGCCTACTTTTCTCTTTCTCTCCCTTTTTAACCTATCTTTCAGACAATGGTTCTCAGAGACTTCTCACATTTCTCAGTTCAAATCAGTGAAGTCATATAATGTTCATCCTTCAATGCCTGGCTTGCTTCACTCAACACATGGTCTTCAAGATTCATCCATGTTATTCCGTGTGTTAGCATTTTATTCCTTCTTACAGGTGAGTAATATTCCATTGTATGTATGTACCACATTTTGCTTATCCATTCATCTGTTGACAGGCACCGGGGTTGATTCCAACTTTTGGCAATTGTGAACAATGCCGCTATGAACTTTGGTGTGCATATATCTTTTCGTGTCTTTGCTTTCAGGTGTTCTGTGTATATACTCAGCAGTGGATTTGCTGGATCATATGGAAGATCTATTGTTAGTTTTCTGAGGAACCACCAAACTGTCCTCCACATTGGCTGGGTCATTCCACAATCCCACAGGCAGTGGATGAGGGTTCCTATTCTTCCACATCCTCTCTGATACTTAAAGTCTGTCATTTTTTTAATAGCTGCCATTCTGATGGGTGTACGATGCAATCACATGGTAGTTTTGATCTGCATTTCCCTGACAGCAAGCAATATCAAACATTTTTTCATATGCATTTTACCCTTTGTGTTACTCCCTTGGAAGTTGGAAAAGATGCTGAGAGCCAGAGCATAAAGGCTTAAGCATTTAAAAACCATGCTTGCTGGCAGTGAAACATTAGTAAATATCTCCAAGGACACTGCATAATGCAGACATCAGTGGGAGGAGGTAGATTGGAATGAACACACCACTAAAATGTAATTGTGTGAATTCCCAAGAAAGATTGTCTGGAAACACAGAAACAGGCAGTGCTCTCACGTACCAAGCTGAGGAACTAGTGAAAGATGCCCTAATTTTGTTATCACCTTTGTAGTATAAAAAGCAGCTTCAGCCTAAATAAACTTGCCTGTATTCCACATGGAGTGAGGACAACTGATCCCACTCTTTCTTTGGGTCATTCTCAGCACTGTCTACCTCAGATGGCCACTTACATGGTGCCCAACTGGTCTTTTCACTGGATCAGTGCCATGGAAACAAGGACTGCTGGGTCAGACAGTCCTTGCATTCCGTCGGTGAGTCGAATAATCTTGATCAACAGGGTAATTGGTAATCAGTCAACTCGGTTAGAGGAATATTCCCAAGTTTTGAAGACCCTCTTAAAGAATACAGGGGTATCTGTGAGGAACCTAGAGTTACTAAAACTCTTTTCTCTTGTACAGAAATATTGTTATGTATGATCTTTGTATAGTCTTATGTCTCTTGCTCTTGCACCACTAAAGTCAGATGAAAATGAAGATATTAAAATGGATACTGCTATTGTTAACACTGTAGCAGAACAAGCTAATGATGATATTAATGAAAACATATATGAAAAGTTAATGAACAGGCAAAAACAGATTAACTCATGCCTAATAAAAATTAAAAAAAGAAAAAGGGAGTTTATGAAACTTTTCCAGTGCTCATTAAGCTGTCAGCTCCAAAAGATGATTTATTGTCTTTTGAACCAATGTCTGCACCTCCGAAGGTAGCTACTGACCCATTTTTTACAACATTTGATGACCCTCCAACAGTTTCTGCTTTTCTGCCAACACCATCCTCTTCAATTATGATAAGTATAGTACAAGGAAATAGAGAAAGAAATTCAGACTCTATGCATTTTTTTTTACTTTTCCAGTAACAGTTACTCAAATTCCAGTAGATGGTAACAATTCCCAAGAGGGTGTACAATATGAGCATGCTCCTATTCCTTCTAACACTATCAAAGAATTAAAACAAGCATGCATTCAATATGATGTAAATTCTCCTTATACTCAAGAACTGGTGCAAGGAATAGCACAAGCAAACAGATTAATACAATGGGACTGGGATTTGTGAGCTCAAGCTGTTCTTAATTCAGTAGAATTTTTACAATTTAAAGCTTGGTGGGCTGATGAAGCTAATATTGTAGCACAACAAAATCAACAGCAAAACCCACCAGTGCCTATTACTGCTGAGCAAATATTGGGAACAGGTCAATGGGCTGGGATAACTCGCCAAGATCAATATGATGATATAGCCATTGTACAAGAGCAATTGTGCTGCCTAGCTCCCTGGTGATGAATCTCCACCCCTGGACAGGCTGTACAATCATTTTCAAAAATTGTTCAGGGAAATACTGAACCCTATGCTGAATTTGTAGCAAGGCTGGCAGATGCAGTCAACAAGACAGTAACTCAATCTGATCTTAAAGAAATGTTTATTCTAATGTTGGCTTTTGATAATGCTAACTGTGAGTGTAAAAAGGCTTTATGTCAGATAAAGGCAAATGAAAGAACTTTACAGGATTATATAAATATATGCCAAAACAGTGGGCCTAATACATATAAAATGAACCTTCTTGCAGCTGCTCTAAAGGGACATCGTCCTATGATTACTTATTTAAATTGCTTTAAATGTGGTAAACCAGGAGATATGAAAAATGATTGTCAAGCCAAAACTAGTGTAAGTGTTCTATTTAGTGTCAATAATAATTCAATACCAAGTTGTGTGTGTCTGAAATGCCAAAAAGGGTTACACTGTGCCAAGGAATGCCATTCTAAATATCATTAAAATGGTAGTCTCATTAATAAGTCAGGAAACTTCCAAGCGGGCCTTGCTCAAGGCCCTCAGACAAACAATATGCGAACATTTCCCAGCCTTGCTCAAATTTACCTAGTCAGCAACAGAGCAGTTCACTCAGCCTGTAACTTAAGGCAGTTACCAAAATCAGTACAGCATTTGATCCTTCCTCACCTGAAAATAAGTTTATTAGTCATTAACTGAGTGTACCCAAAATTAAGAACAGGAATTAAAAGACTTATAACAGTAATCTGAACTTTTAGCATAAGTGTACTCCTAAAGAGTAGTAATCCAAAATATACATATTAAATATCGGTATAAAATGCTAAATTAGAGCTTAACTGTATTAAGGCTAAGTTGTCCTGGCTTATTGCTGATTATGAACAAAAGTGGTTCAAAGAACAAACTTATATATTACAGGTAACACAGATTCCAGAAAAAAATCTTGAAAACAGTAAAATCAAAGATGTTAAATGATGGAGGGCTTGAAGACAACCTTACCAAAGGATTGAAAAGTATGGGTTAAATTAGTAAGGTTTATGTTTCTGTTAGTGTGTCATAATTCTTTTTTATTTGTCTTCAGTGTCCGTGTATATTTTGATACCTCTGGATGGTAATATTAAATTGTTAAATTAAGTTTATTATGAGAGCTATACTCAAATGACCATAAATTAAATAAGCACTTACATTAATAAATAAATATGGAAATTAGTTAAAATAATAAAAAAAATTATATTCAAATTAAATCATTATTCTAACAAGTTTGTTTAATGTTGATGGTAATTATATGTTGTCAGAAGTTTGCTTGGAAGTCGTTTCCAAAATCATTGTGGTAACTTAAATATGAAAGGTATATAGAATGTGATTTTGTTATTAAAGAAAAGAAAGTCATTTTATCCTAAGATAAAACAACTAGTTATTAAAGGAAAGTAAAATGTGGGACAAAACATGTATAAATATAAAAGTGCAAAAGACTTGTGCAAAAGGAAATTTTATGGTCAAAGCTAATTAAAATATTAGCAGTCTATCTATAAATATTTAAAAGCTTTAATGTCAAACAACGTAATAATATAAAGTTAAAGAGTTATTCTTTCTCAAAGTTTATCAAGTCAGTAGTCTGTTTTAGTAAAAGTTTATAAAGTTTTTCTCCTCAAAATTCAGTATGCAATAAAGGAAGTCTGTTTTATCAAAATGACTTCTTATACTTTAAATTTATCCTTTCCATGAAGAAACAGGTCTTATCACTTTTAAAAAGAACACAATGTTTGAACTTGCTTTCTCAAAGTCAAATCCTAAAAGATAGCTTTTATTTCAAAGTGTCACAAATAACTTGGCCTTTTACCTAAAAAAAAATGTAAAATGGTTAAGTTCATGTGATGTCAGTTGAATGAGGTATTTAAAAATGTTGTATAATTAAAATAAATTTTCTAATTTTATAAAAAATTTATATGAACAAAAAGTTCATATGAATACTTTAAAAGTGTATAAAATTCCTGAAAATACAATAATGTTTCAATATAACAGTAAATAAAATATAATGTTATTAATCATAATTTTAGTTATAAGTACAAGAAGAAAGCAGCCATTAAAGACTGCCAGGGTAGTGCTTAACAGTAAATTAGAATAAAATAAAATAACATCACTGCAGCATGCAATGGTCCCAAATATTGCTAGTTGGTTGCAAAAAATTAATATCCATTTTTGTCACTATCGCTTTGTTTTAAAACTTGCTTAAGCTTTCTTTAATATTTTCTTAAACAAGTCAAGCCAGGCCACATTCCCCTTCCTGTAAAATAGCCAACAATAAATCAAGTTTCTATTCAATACTGTAAGCGACAGCCCCAATTCTAATGATAATGGTAACAACAAAACCAGTGCAAGTATTAAAATTACAAGTTAATGTATTACCCCACAGCCCAAAAAGAAAATACCAATTTGTTTTTACCTATGCCTCAACCTATACAAAATAAAAAAAATTAGGTCATTCTAATCATGCTACCAAGAATCTTAAATGATTAAGAAGCAAAAGTTTATTCATTGGATGTCAGTTGTTGTATTATCTACTGTAGTTATGAATAATGTATAATATACTGAAATACTAATCAAAACTTCAGTACAATACATTGCATATATAAATAATTTAATCACTTGTTTGATACACATAAAAGTATTTTATTAAGTATATATATAAATCATTTGTTTTAAATTTGAACAGTTTAGAAACTAAATATCTTAAAAAAAAAAGAAGTTTAGTAAGTATTGTTCAAGCCTAAAAGTAAAGCGTCATGCAGAAATCTTTGTTAATCAACAAACCAACACCTTGCCATTTAACACTTTTCACATTTCAGGAAAAATATTGGAAATTAAAATAGTAAGCACATCAAGGACGTTTTGTAACAAAATAAAAAAAAATAAAGTGCATTTCTACAGGTGATGTATTCCTCTCTCAGGGAGCTGGCCACTCTCCCAGGGATTGATGCATAAACCTTAAAATGTACTGCCTAGGGAGTGTTGTGTTCCTTCCTGAGGAGGGTGGCCTCTTCCTCGGGAATTAGGAAAATACTCACAAGCTGACCTCTATAGTATCAATTTCATTAATACTAAACAGTCGACCAAAACTTTAGTATCAGACGCTACTTCAACACTTCCCAGCTAAAAGCTAAATATTGGTAATTATATGTATAAAACTGCTCTATTTATCTGTCATTCTGTAACTTTGTTCAATATTGACTTAATCTTTAATTAGTTATGTTATTTGTTTCTCACCCTAATTGTCAATATAATCTTAATAAATTAAATTTGTATTAACATTTATCTTGTATCAATCCAGGACTCTAGGCAAAAGTGGGCCAAGTATGTCAGTGTATCCCCTGATTTAGTAAGCCTGTGAATGTATGTATAATTATCACAAAAAATTAACAGTTAAATCTCTATAAATGCTGCAAAAACAAAAAAAGTGGAAATGGTGAGGTGTGAGAACAATTTTATCAAGCATTATTTACAGTAAATATTTTAAGCCAAAGGTCAGAATCATATATATCAGCAAAAGAGAATTTCTGGCAAAAATTAGGCAATAATACAGAAACAAATATTGTACAACTAGTTCACTGAAAGCATAAAAATAATAATCAATGGGATAAGGACAAGGTCAAGTTAGGATATATGCACGAGGTTTTGCTCTTATGATTACAGATAAAGGAGACCAGATTTGGGCCCTGTCCAGACATCTGAAACCTAGTCATAAACAAGCCAAAGAAGCTGACATAAAAAGCAGAAAAGAAGTTAACTTCTAAAAGGCAGAATCTCACACTAACACAGTTATTCCTTGCTATGCTTACCTCGAGAACTACAGCAGTAAGAAGTGCATTTTCACATACTTATACATATTGGGCTTATTCACCACTCTTAGAATTGTTGACTTGGGGGGACAAATCCTACCCTGTTTATATTAATCAGTCTTTTCATTTTCCTTGGCCTGTTGACTCTTGTTTCACCTAAAACCTGATGAGGATGGGAAATATTTTGAAAATATCCTTTCCTTGAATGATCTAACTGCATAGGATCCATTGATCCATGTATACAGCCCCAAAATCATAGTACAAAATGATAAATGGCATACATGCCATGTTTCATCTGAGGTTGTGCTCTTTAAGAATTCCTAGAGTTGTAAAGAATCAGGCCCTTATAGGGATACTGAAACCTAATGTAAACACAACCATAAGTTGAAAAATTAGTAATTCAACAAAAACCACATAAGAATGCTATCATTATTTTTAAAATTTTGGGGATGTCTTAAGTATAAATACGTCACTAAATTGGACTCGTTGGGGAAGATTTATCCCATAACTATGGGATGCTAAACAAAACTAAAAATTATTTCTGGAAATTATTTTTGAGAACTAGCTTAATTTTTGAATGGCAAGGCAATAAAATTAATATTACCAGTTTAAAAACAAATCCACTTAATTTCTTAAAATATGTGTACAGGATCCAATTGTTTTTATAGTAGGAACAGCGAGCATTAAACAAACATGATTTTTCTGCATTAATTACTCCCTTTACACTTGTGTATCAAAGTCTGTTTTACAGGAAAATTCTACTGCAGTTCAAATAGGATGTTAGTGTCATGGAATATGGGTTTGGATTCGCTTGAATCACTGCTGGCAGTCTTCCCCTGAGAACCTTTTCCTTTGGCACTTTTTAAATCATTACTTGAAAAAAAACAAATATTTAATTGGATTAATTTTATCCGCTGTATTTGGGCTTATAGGTATTATTACAGCTGCTGCTGTGGCAGGAACCCCCCCCCACATGAAAATATCCAAACATGACAATATGTTAGAAATTGGCATCAAAATGCTAGTGACTTATGGCATAGTCAGGCATATATTCAGAGCAGATTAACAATAGGCTTAATGACTTAGAGATGGCTGTTACACAATTAGGAGATCAGGTAAGTAATCTAAATTTAAAACAAGGTTCAAAGTGTGATTGGAATGAAAGTCCTTTTGGTATCACTCCTCTCCCAAGCAATGATTCCCATTATCAAGGAGAAAAAATTAAAAATCGTTTAATAGGTCATCACACAAAATTATCTATAGAAATTACAGATTTGCAAAAGAGGTTTTGAGCATGTCTGAGAATGAACTTACTACACTTCCAGGTAGCAAATTTTGGCAATTATTGACAGATCAATTAAATAAAATAAACCCCCTACATTGGTGGAAATCAACCTCTGTATTTGCTAATGTTATTGTGGTCATCATTGGTGCTTGGCTACTCTTAACTGTATTAGGAGGCATTCACAAAACGCTGCTGTCCAGCATTAATAGGGCTGAAAAGGCGAGCCACACCAATAACTTGATTCTGCTTAAAACACTTAACTCTCAAACCCTGGTGCATGGAGCTTGGCTGATGGCCAGTGATGAGTAAGGCCTTCAGAGGAGGGCAACCTAACACAGGCACAGTCACCCTGGACCCAAAACAAAAAAGGGGGAATTGTTGGAAAATATTCTGAGGGCCAGAGCATAAAGGGATAAGAATTTTAAAGGCACACTTGTTGGAAGAGAAACATTAGTAAATGTCTCCCAGGACACTATATACTGCAAACATCAGTAGGAGGAGGCAGAGCACATTGAACACACCAGAAAGATGTTATTGCCTGAATTTCCAAGAAAGATTGGGAACACAAAAAGAGGCAGTGCTCTCATGTACCAAGCAGAGGAACTATTGAAGAACGCCCTATTTTATTATCACCTTTGTAGTATAAAAAGGAGCTTCAGCCTAAATAAACATGCCTGCATTCCACATGGAGTGAAGTTCCCCTGGTACCTAACTTTCTTTGTATCATTCCAGGCACCGTCTACCTCCACGTGAAATTACAAGAGCCTGCTTTCTAATTCACTCCAAATTTTCCTAGTATTTTAAATCAGAAATGATCCTTTCATAATTAGATGATATACTTCTAATCTCAAGTATTTTAAGAAGGTAGAACATTTATTCATATTCTTAAGTTGTACTCCAAAAATTTTCTCAAACATGATAGGGTGTGCGATGGATGAAACTAGAGAATGCATGTATTTACAAACAGAAATGTGTTTGTAACAAAAGGCTTGTGAGAGAAGCTACATCCACTTCCACAACAGTACAGACTTAAGATGAAGGCAGAGAATGTAAGAAGTTGGGAAAATATGTTCTCTGACGGCAAACATTGTTTCCTCAAAATCAAGCTTATTTGAATGTAAGTTAACTTTGAAGGAATTTTCATCATGCTTACCTAAACATGAGGGAATCTATGTAAGGTAAAAGAATGAAGACAATGTATTTTACCAGTTTGACCCATATGGTTGTCCTGCCCTTTAAATGTAATGAGTGTGAGGTTATCTTGAAAATTCAACCTCATGAGATACCAAAGAATGAATCCTTCAGAGAAACAATTCAGAATTTCATTAACTTGGGAAAGCTAGAGTCACATGAAAGAAACATGCAGGAGTAAAACCTTGTGTATGTAAGAAATATTAGAAATCCTTCTTCCAGGCATTAAATCTCACTGAGCATGAAATATGCATACATTAGTTAGCATTGTAATGAACAAGGAAATGATTCCATCTGAAAGAAAGCTTCATGGAATATGAGAAAATTCAAACTAGAGAGAAAGCATATGTGTCCTGAATGTAGTCTACACTTTACCATAGTTTTTACTCCTCATTTTAAAAGCCATACAGGGGAACAAGCATAGAAATATTATGCAAGTGGAAAATTTTTCAACCTAACAGAAAATCTCTTTATTCATCAGAAAATTCTTACTGAAGAGAAATGACATATATATGGGAAAGCTTTAATTCAAATGTTAAATCTCAGGTCTGAGAGGTTTCCTAGTGCAAAGAAACCCCATGCATGTAAGGCCTGTGAAAAAGCCATTAGGTACAAATCATATCTCAGAGAACATGAAAAAACTCACAGTGGACAGAAACAAAATGAATGTAAAGAATGCAGAAAAGCCTTCAGCCAAAAGCAATTGTTCATGAAACATCAGAGTATTCATTCTGGAGAAAAACCCTATATATGCAAAGAATGTGGAAAAGCCTTCAACCAGAAGGAAAACCTCACTAACCATCCGAGAATACATACTGGAGAGAAAAACTCTCAATATGATGGATGTGGGAAAGCTTTCATTCAGAAATCTATCTTCATTACACACCAGAGAAGACAAACTGTAAAGAAACTCTATATATGTAAGGAATGTAGGAAAGCCTTCAGTAGCAAATCTTATCTCACTGACTATGAGAAAATTCATAGTGGAGGGAAACCCTATATATGTAAGGAATGTAGAATAGCCTTAAGCCAGAGGCAGTATCTTATTAAACACTACAACATTCATACTGGAGAGAAACCGTTTGAATGTAATAAAGGTGGATGTCCAAAAAATCACCACCAGTCTGTGCAACTTGTTGCCAATCTTTTAAAGAAGTGGCTGTGACTGTGCAATTCAGGATGTCTTTCTCCTCTTGGAAAAGTGCACTTGCAGTTTGTTCTGAGATCTGCTACTCCCACATCTTCTTCCACACTCATCTGTGTCCAATTTGTTACCAATAACTTATGCATCAGAAATTGATGTTTCTCTTAGTTTATGTAAAAAGGGGCTTTCCATTTAATCCAAAATATCCTGGTTGTTTGCATGGGTTCTTCAATCCATTACATTCTTGGTAACTATTTAAGAAATTACCATTTTAAAAATAATGCTTCCCATTATTTTAGCATTTTCTTATAAAGCACCCCAACCATTGATATGTTTCCAGTTTCTTCACCTCATTCTGATGAGGATTCAAGTTTAACAGCCACTGAACTACAGTGGCCTGTTTTACTTAACTCCAATTTTCTTTGTTATTTTAAATCAGAAATGATCCTTTCATAATTAGTTGATATACTCCTAATCTCAAGTATTTTAAGAAGTTGGAAAACTTATTTATACTACTAAGTTGTACTCCAGAATTTTTCTCAAATGAGATAGGGTGTGGGATAGATGAAACTAGAGAATGCATGTATTTTCAAACAGAAATGTGTGTGCAAAAGAATCTGCCAATGCAGAAAATTCTGAGGAAGGAAGAATGGGGATTGAGCCTAGAGAAGGAATTTGACTGTTTGTCCTGACAGATATCAATTATTGTTTTACTGTTTGCACGGATAATTTGGTTATAATTTAAATGAAATTATGAAAATAGTACACAATGAAATCATACATATACATTCATTTGAAGATATTGACTTGTATCTGCAACATTACTGGGGGGGACTTCCCCTCATCCTTTCCAAATGAAGTCACGCATAAAGGAAAAGTGCTCACTTCCCTCGGCATGCTCCCCAGCTGCCTAGATGAGGGAGACCTCCCACAGCAAGATGGAGCACGCAGCATGAGGAGCATGGACGTGACCATATTATGGCCACACTGCTCTCAACAAATGTCCTGTTAGAAGGCTGTTAACACCAAAGTAAAAGACTACTTCCTGCTGCTTCCTCCCCAGTGAAGACCTGCTAGAGTGACTCACATCACTAACTGAGACTGTGAGTGTTGAACAGGACTTTCTCCCTGTTCCTCTTTGAGGATTGAAAACCTATGATGATGGAGTTCATTGGGGCTCTTAGAGTTTGGTTCCCAAACAGGACACTAGATCTCTGGCTTGGGGTAGCTGCAGTGAACACGTGTTACACTCCAGCTTCTTCAGGTATTCATCAGCTTCTTCACATGCAATGCCTCCATTCTCTTCTGGGATTGAAGAGGTCTGCATCATTTTCAACTATTCAGTATGTGTTGAAAATTTTATATTTAATCAGTCTGAGAAATATCTGGCATCTGCACACTCTGAGGTTTTCTGAAAACATGGCACTATCTCACTACCTAACTTCTATTCTTGTCAGCCCTATGCCCAAGGACTTTCTGAGATTCCCATACTATTCAGTAGGGTCACTGGCCTAATCTTGCTCATTATGGTGATGTTATTGCTGTAGCCAATGCTGTAATGTGAATTTGGACATTTCTTTCCTGACACCAACAGGTTTCATCTTGGCATTGCACTTTCTTTAGCTGCCTCAAGAGTGGAGAAGATGAATGTAGAACTGGAAGCAGGAGAACTGAGTCTGTGCCTGAGACCCAGGAGGGGCTGAGTAAGAGCAGCCTCCCCAGAAGGTCAATGCTGGAGGTCAAGGGAAGGAGGGAAGGTCAAAAGGAGCAGGAGCAGGGAGACTCCTCTCTGTGCCCTACTTCATTGCTGCCCCCGACCCCAGGACCCTTTCTTTTATCTGCCCCTGCCCAACTGTCCAACCACTGCCTGAGGCAGGAACATCATATTGGGGCATCTGTTACTTAAGACTACTCCCCAAACCGTGTGACGCCCCTGCCTGACTCCCTGTGTTTCAGGCCTTGCTTGCCAAGGCACTTCCCCCTCCATCTTTCCAGTACTCATTCCCACCTAGTCTGGAGATACCCACAGTTTACAGGCAAATTCACTGAGCAGCAGCATTATACTGCCATTTGTGAAGAGGGCACCTCTCCAACACTGTGTCCCCAGATGTTTGAGTTTGCCAAGCATTGCCATAGCAATATACCAGAAATAGGTTGGCTCTTATTGGAATTTATTAGGGTTTAAGCTTACAGTTCTGAGGCTGTGAAAATGTCCAAATCAAGGCATCATCACAAATGCTGTCTTAACATAGGTCTGCTGCTCCTGGACTAAAGCCAAGACAAATATTGGGTCTGCCTGTCTCTCTCTGCCTTCTCCTCCAAACTCATTTTCTCCCTGATCTCAGCAGTGGGCCATCAGCACAATTGCTCACACAGCCCCCTTCTCCTCTTGCCTGGATATCTTCAGCTTCAAGGTACTCCATGCACCATCCTCTGGCATCTCCCTCAGCCTCTCAGGGTTTCTGTGTCTCTCCACAGCTCTAGGAGATCCTGTAACCCTCTCCCATATGCCAGGGTAAACATGGCAGCACTCTTTCAATGTGTGTTCCATGTATGTAGGACTTCAGCAAAATTATTGTGGTCCATCCTGGTGCCTGAAATCTAATAAGGGACCTTATCTAAACTAAAGCAATCTAACAAAAGGTGACCTAATCAAAATGTCCCTTATCTGAATATCAAAATGTCCTACATACAACAGGCTTACACACAGCAATGGGTTAGTAAGAATACACATTACAGGGTCCACAGAAGATACAAATGAGGGTATTAACTCAGGGAGCAGGGATCAGGATGGGTCTCTTAAGTCTGGGAGAAATGGGAACTTATGATGCAGTGGCTGTATTTTGGGTGTGGCCATCATTGAGCAAAATGGGGTGCTGACCACCATTGCACTGGCTCCTAGAATGGGCCCAAGAAGAATTCAGTATACTGTGCTTTCTCCACCAAATCTTAGCTTGAAAATCAGGTGTGTAACTCAGAGAGGTGTGCTTTTATTTCCATCCCCAGAGCCAGAGCACACAGATTTTGCCTGAGGTGGGGTGTGGAGTGGCAGGAAGTATGCTGTAAATCTGAAAGTCCCTAATTTCTTTTCCAAAGAACTGATTACATTTACAACAGAATAAAGAAATTAAAACCTAAGTGTGCTCTGAAAAGCAGTGGAAATCATAGAGGGCCTGAGATATAATTAATCTCAATCCTTCAGAAAGATGTGAAATAAATACTTTTACAGTTGAGTAAACACGATTAAAGTTTGCTAGAAGAAATTCACCTTAAAAAATGTAAAAGAATATTCTTCAGGCAAAAGAAAATAATCTCAGAAGTTTCAAGTTTCAGGATGAATGGAACAACAATATCTGTTATTTAAATACATATATCTAAATGACTTTTGAATTAATAAAGTAATAATGATATTTGTGGCCTAGGAAACCAATAAAGTGTTAAAATATACCATAAAATAATATATAGCATAAGATGTGTAAATGGATATGTAGCAGGTGGTTATTGTTATGAATTCCAAAAATAAATATTGGATTATGCTTGTAAACTCGTCTGTTATTCTGGGTATGATTTTGTTATGATAAGGGCATTGACTGGGCCACAGTCAGTAGGGCATTGTGTCCCACCCCTTCGTGGCTGGTGTATCAAACATAAAAGCCATGGCAAAGGACAGAGCTAGATTCGTTTTTCATGTTGGACTTCTGATGAGCAAGGAGAGAAGGCCCTAGGGAAAAGAGACAAGCCATTCACCTGACAGTTCACAGCTGGAATTGTGGTGAGAGGCAAAAATTAGAGAGACTCATAGTCTACACCTGACCTTCTGGAGGAAACAGAAGAACTGATATCAGAGAGAAATGCAGCCCTGCAAAGAGAGGAACACAAGAAGCTGAATACTGGCAAATGTCAGCAGCTGTCTTGCTCCAAGATGGGGTAATAGACTTTGGGAAAGCAGAAACTTATGCTTTATTGCCTGCTAGTGTAAGCTTCTACCCCAAATAAAGACCCTTATAAAGACCCACAGTTTTCTGGCATTTTGCATCAGCACCCCTTTGGCTGACTAATACAGGATGTAAAATATTTTAAAATACATTATTTGGCGAGTCAATTACAAATAATATGTGCAGATTTGGAAAGGCTAGTAAAAGTGTTATAATTTCCCTGGGAAACTTTAAAGAATATTAAATAGTGCATCTCATTCAAATAAATGAAAGAAAAAAGAATTGAACAAAAATAGTCAGTTCAAAATAAAGAATTCAGGATTTTGATGTTTGCCATTTAGGCATTTGTTTTGGGGCCACCTTACTTATGCATTTTTGGAATCTGCACCTTTCTTATCCTTCAGAAGTCTGAAGGTACTAGGGTTGATTTATGGGGTGCTATTTGTTCCCATCATGAATCAAGTGCTATATCACTTCCCCATTTCCTAGTTATGAAGTCACCAAGCTGGATGTGATACTCATTTGAAGCAAGAAGAGACATTAATGATAGAACTAATAAAAATGAGATATTTTTGCACCTCCCAAATTGGATGCTTAGATGACTGATATTGGATCTTTCCTCTTTTCTAATGAGTGCATTCAATGTTATAAATTTCCCTCAAAGCACTGCGTTTTCTGCACTCCACAAACTATGAAGAAGCTTTGAATATTAAAAAGCAGAAAGAACCACATGACAAAAGTCTTGTGAATTAAGCTATATCCATTTCCACAAGAGTACAGACATAAGATGAAGTCAGAGAATGTAAGAAAGTTGGGAAAATATGTTCTCTGATGGCAAGCATTGTTTCCTCAAAATAACATTTCTATGAATGTAACTTCACTTTGAAGGAATTTTCGTCATACTTACCTAAGCATGAGGAAATCTATGTAAAGAAAAAAGAATGAAGACAATGAGTTTTGCCAGTTTGCCCTACACCATAGTCCTCCCCTTAAAGTGTAATTAGTGTGAAGTTTTCTTGGAAATTCAACCTCAAGAGATACCAGAGATCCCTTGAGAGAAAACAATTGGGATTTCATGAATTTGGGAAAGCTGAAGTCTCATCAAAGAACCATGCAAGAATAAAACCCTGTGTATGTAAGGAATATTGGAAATACTTCAGCCAGGTATTAATTCTCATAGAGCATGAAATATTCATACAAAAATTAATATTGTCATGAACATGGAAGTGCTTCCATCTGAAATAATACCTCATGGAATATGATAAAATTCATACTAGAGAGGAACCATAAGACTGTCCTGAATGTAGACTGCTCTATACAGTCATTTTTTTACTCCTCATTTTAAAAGCCATACAGGGGAACAAGCATAGAAATGTAATATGTGTGGGAATTTTTTCATCCTAACAGAAAACCTCTTTATTTATCAGAAAATTCTTACTGAAGATAAATCATATATATATGGGAAAGCTTTAATTCAAATATTAAATCTCAGATACAAGATATTTCCTACTGCGAAGAAACCACATACATATAAGGCATGTGAAAAAGATTTTAGGTACAAATCATATCTCAGAGAACATGAAAACACACAAAGTAGACAGAAAAAAAAATGAATGTAAAGAATGCAGAAAATCCTTCAGCCAAAAGAAATAGTTCATTAAACATTAGAGCATTCATTCTGGAGAAAAACCCTATATATGCAATGAATGTGAAAAAACATTCAACCAGAAGTAAAAGCTCATTAACAATCTGAGAATACATACTGGAGGAAAACCCTATGAATGTGATGGATGTGAGAAAGCTTTCATTCAGAAATCAAGCCAAATTACACACCAGATGTAACCACTGGGGAATTTGATGTAATTATGAATTCCATAAATATAATTGAATCATCCTTGTAAATTGATCTGTTAATCTGAGCATGATTGGGGCATTTTCTGGGCCATGTCAGAAGGGCATTGAGCCCCACCCCATAGTGGGTGGGGGATTCAAATATAAAAGGCATGGCAAAGGACCGTTGAAGCAGTTTTTTTTTGAGAAGCAGTTTTGGTGTTGGAGAAAAGGCCCCAGAAGAAGAGAAATGAGCCATTTGCCTGATAGTCTACAGCTGACCTTGTGGAGGATACAGAAGAGCTAAGCCCAGAGAGAAATGCAGCCCTGGGATGAGAGGAACAGAAGAAGCTTGAACCCTGGCAAACGCCTGCAGCTCTCTTCCTCCAACATGTGGCAATTAACTTTGGTGAGAAGAATCTTATGCTTTATGGCCTGGACTTCTCTGGACTTCTACCCCAAATAAATACCCTTTATAAACACTAACCCATTTTTGGTATTTGATATTAGCACCCCTTAGGCTGACTAATACACCAGAGAAGACAAACTGGAGAGAAACCCTATATCTGTAAGGACTGTTGGAAAGCCTTCAGTAGCAAATCAAATCTCACTGACTATGAGAAAATTCATAGTGGAGGGAAACCCTATACATGTAAGGAATGTGGAATAGCCTACAGCCAGAGGCAGTATCTCATTAAACATTACAAAATTCATACTGGAGTGAAACCCTGTGAATGTAATGAATGTGAATCTTCAAAGAATGTCCACATCCATTCTGTGCAACTTGTTGCCAAACTTTTAAGGAAGCGGCTGTGACTGTGCAAATCATGAGGTCTCTCTCCTCAGGAAAAGTGCACTTGCAGTCTGTTCTGAGATCTGCTCCTCCCACATCTTCTTCCACACTCATCTGTGCTCAAATTGTTACCACTAATTTATGCCTCAGAACTCGAGATTTCTCTTAGTTTAGGTAAAGATAGGATTTCCACTTATTTCAAATTTTCCTGGTTGTTTTCACTGGTTCTTCAGTCCATTACAATCTGCGTAAGCATTTTAAAAATTATCATTTAAATAATAACGCTGCCCATTATTGTGGCATTTTCTTCTAAGGCACCCCAACCAATTATAGTTTCTCAGTTTCTTCAGCTGATTCTGATGTGGATTCAAGTTTAACAGCCACAGGACTAAAGTGGCCTGCTTTATACTTAACTCCAATTTTCCTTTTGATTTTAAATCAGAAATGATCCTCTCATAACTGGATGGTATACTTCTAATCTCAAGTATTTTAAGAAGTTAGAAAATTTATTTATATTCTAAGTTGTACTCCAATATTTTTCTCATATGTGATAAAATGTGGGATGGATGAATCTAGAGAATGCATGTATTTACAAATAGAAATGTGTACCCAAATAATCTGTCAATGCAGATAAATCTGAAGAAGGAGGAATGGGTGTTGAGTCTATAGAAGGAAGTTTACTGTTTGCCATAAAAGACATAAATTATTTTTATAAACTTTGCATGGATAATTTAATTATAATTTAAAAGAAATAATGAAAATAGTAAACACTGAAATAATACATAGCGTTTAATTTGAAGATATTGATTTTTATCTGCAACAGTACTGTTGGGGAACTTTCCCTCACCCTTTGGAAATACAGTCATCCATAAAGGAAAAGTGCGCAATCACCTTGGCAGCTACCCCAGCTGCCTGGATAGGTGGAGGCCTCCCTCAGCAGGAGTGAGCACGGACCAAAAGGAGCATGTGCGTGACCATGTGAAGGCGACACTGCTCTCTACACGTGTCCAGTTATAGGGCTGTTAGCACCACAGGAGAAGACGGACTTCCTATGGCTTACTCCACAGTGAAGACCTGCTAGAGTGACTCACATCACTAACTGAGGCTGTGAGTTCTGAGCAGGGCTTTCCCCTGTAACTCCTTTGTGCATTCACAACCTATGATGATGGTTTTTATTGGGGCTCTAAATGTTTGGTTCCCAAACAGAGCAGTCCTTCTCTGGCTTGGGGAAATGCAGTGAACACTTCTTATATTCTTACTTCTTCAGGTGTTCATCAGCTTCTTCTTATCCAAAGCCTCCGTTCTCTTCTGGGATTGAAGAGATCTGCATCATTTTCAACTCTGTTCAAAATGTGTTGAAAATTTTATATTTAAACAGTCTGAGAAATATCTAGCATCTACACCGTCTGAGGTTTTCTACAAACATGTACTATCTCACAACCTTACTTCTATTCTTGTCTGCCCTAGGTACCAGGGCTTTCTGGGATTATGTTACCAATTATTAGGGTCACTGACCTAATCTTGCTCATTCTGGTGATATTATTGCTATACCCAATGCTGTAATGTGAATTTTGACATTTCCTTCCTGACACCAACAGTTTTCATATTGTTATTATTGCTCTTTCTTTAGCTGCTCCAAGATTGGAGAAGGTGAATGTAGAAATGCAAGCAGGAGACCTGAGTCTGTGCCTGAGACCCAGGAGGGGTACAGTAAAAGCAGCATCCTAAGGAGGTCAACGCTGGAGGCCAAGGGAAGGAGGGAAGAGCAAAAGGAGAAGGAGCAGGAAGTATCCTCTCTGTACCCTGATTCCTCTGCTGCACCATATCCCAGGACCCATGCTTTTATCTGAACCTTCCCACCTAGCCAACCACTATCTGAGGCAGTTGCATCATAATGAGGCATCTGTGACTTTAGATTACTCCTCAAACCATGTGACTCCCCTGCCTGTCTCCAAGTCTTGCAGGGCTTGCTGGCCAAGACCACTTCCTCCACCATCTTACCAGTACTCATTCCAGCCTAGTCTGGAGACACCCACAGTTTACAGGTGAATTCACGGGGCAGGAACATCACACTGCTATTTGGGAACAGGGCATTTCTCCAACACTGTGTCCCTAACTGTTTGAGTTTGCCAAGTGCTGCCAATGCAAAATACCAGAAATAGGTTGGCTTTTATTGGAATTTACTGGGGTTAAAGCTTACAGTTCTGAGGCTGTCAAAATATCCAAATCAGGGAATCATCAAAAATGCTGTCTTAGCAAGGGTCAGCTGCTACTGGACTCTTGCCAAGACAAAATGTTGGCCTGCCCGTCTCCCTCTGCCTTCTCTTCTGAACTCACTTTCTCTCTGAGCTCAGCAGTGGGCAATCAGACACAATTGCTCACACCTCTCCCTTCTCTTCTGACCTGGATGTCTTCAGGTTCAGGCTGCTCCATGACTTTAGCCTTTGGCCTATCCCTAAGCCACTCAGGGATTCTATGTTTCTCCACAGCTGTAGGAGATCATGGAGCACTCTCCCACTTGGCAGGGTAAACATGGCAGAAATCTTTCTCTTTCTGTTCCTGTATATAAGACTTCAACACATTGATTGGGGTCCTTCCTGGTGCCTGAAATCTAATCAGAGGCCTTTAACTAAACTAAAGCAATCTATCAAAAAATGACATTATCAAAATGTCCCTTATCTGAATCTAACCAATATGTGCTACATACAAAGCCTTACACACATCAATGGTTCAGTAAGAACATACATTTCTGGGGTCCACACAAGTCACAAATGAGGGCATAAACCCAGGGCACAGGGATTAGGAGGGGTCTCCTAAATCTGGGAGAAATGGGAACTCATGAAACAGTGGCTGTATTTTGGGTGTAGCCACCATTGATCAAAATGGGGTGCTGACCACCATTACACTGGACCCTAGGAAGGTCCCAAGAAGAACTCAATATACTGTGCTTTCTCCACCAAATCTTAGGTCCAAAATCAGGTGTGTAACTTAAGAAGTGTGCCATTAATCCCATCCCCAGTGCCAGAGTGAACAGATTTTGACTGTGTGGTGTTGGGGAAGATAGCAGGCTGTAAAACAGAAAGACCCTAATTTCTTCTCTAAAGAACTGATTATATTTACAACAGAATGGAGAAATTGAACCCTAAGCATGCTCTCAAAAGCAGTGGAGATCATCGAGGGCCTGAGATTTAATTCATCTCAATCCTTCAGGAAGAAGTGAAATACATACTTTTACAGATTAGTAAAATCTAATAAAGTCGCAACTCCCAGGAATATGGCAGACTAGTAAGACACAGGAATCCCTTCTCCAGAAAAACAGCTAGAGAACAGGGTGACACCACACTGAAATACATGTTCTAGGATTTATGACAGCAGGTGACGTCTGCACACCACCCAGAATATAGTGGGACAATTCAGGGAAATCATAAGGACAGAACAAGAACTGTGTTTTGGAACCAGCAGTGGCTTCTGCTGCCGGCACCTTCCCCCACACTCTTCAGAATTCTCCGGCCTCTGAGCCTGTGACTTCACAGAAATGGGGCTCCAGGTATCTATCCCTCCCAGAAAGGGGAGAGAGAAGGACACAGACTTAGGCTGAATAAATTTCTAACCCAAAAATTTGGGCTATGGAGCCCCATGGAACCTTCCTAACAGTGGTTTGACCTGGGAGCCTAGGAAGGACTGGAGAAATCTGACCCTCGCAAACTCCCTCTCTTCTAGACTGGATGAATTATTGAGGATTCCATAGGAGAGGGGAGAGAGAGCCTGGGGCTTACCCTGCTTTTGACTTGCATGTTTGGTCTGCCCTGTCCTGAGAGCCCTTCCAGACTGGGTGGAGTTGCACCATTATTTTCCTTGGAGCCTGCAAGGGGCTAAAGATATACAAACCTCCGAATCTCCTCTGCTACTAACAGGTAATGATTGTTGAGGATTCAGAGGGGATGGTAAGTATTTCCTAGCTGGGAAAATGGAGGTGGCTACCACAGAAGACTGGAGAACTGTCTCATAAAGTTTGAATTGCAAGGAACTTAGACCCCAGACAGGAGGCGCTACCACATTGATCTAGTCTGTGTCAAAACATATACACTCCGACCAGGCATTGAATTGATAGCTGCCAAAGAGCGCCATCTCCTGGCAGACCAGTGAAGTGCACATAAGAAAATTAATAAGTAGGAGAGGATTTTCCTGTCCTCTATAGCCCCTCTGGCCAAGGCCCTAGAAAAGGAACTGACAGCCAATTACTGGGTCCAGTGTCCAGTTTTGAGCAACCAGCAGGACAATTCTAACAATCAAGTTTAAGCCAAAAATCAAAGTGATGTGGTAACTCACAGCTTCCTGCCACTGAATCCCTATTAAACAGAAAGAGATAAAATACAACCTAACCAGATGCCTAAACCCCAGCAAGAAATTAATAGTCATACTAAGAAAATAGAAGACATGGATCAAGAAAAGTAATACATCAAAGTCCCAGAACAGCTGCAGGATTTGGGAGAACAAATTTGTGAGATGAGCACAAATTTCCAAAATCAAATTAATGAGATGAAAGACAATATAGTTAGAGATAAATGACATCAAGAAGACATTGAGTGAATGCAAAGAATTTGAAATCCTGAACAGAAAAGTAACGGAGTTCATGGGAATGAAAGACACAATAGGTGGAGTCAAATACACATTAGAGGCATACAACAGCAGACTAAAAATTATAGAAGAAAGAATAAGTGATAATGAAGACAGATCAGCTAAAATTGAAGAGAGAAAAGTACAGAGAGAGAAAAGAATGAAGAAATTCAGCAAGGGATCAGAGAGTTGAATGACAACACAAAACACAATAACATATGAGTCATGGGAGTTCCAGAAGGAGAAGAGAAAGGAAAAGGGGCAGAAAGAGTATTAGAGGAAATAATAGCTGAAAATTTCCCAACTCTTACAAAAGGAATTAACTTACATGTCCAAGAAGCACACCGTACACCAATGAGAATAAATCGAAATAAACCTATGCCAAGACACATACTATTCAGATGGTCAAATGTAAAAGATAAAGAGAAAATTCTCAGAGGAGCAAGATGGAAGAAAACAATCACGTACAAAGGATGTCCAGGAATACTTAGTGCAGATTTCTCTTTAGAAACCATGGAGGCGAAAAGACAGTGGTATGATACAATTAAGAAATTGAAAGAGAAAAACGGCCAGCCAAGAATTCTTTATTCATCAAAACTGTCCTTCAAATATGAAGGTGAGTATAAAATATTCACAAAGAAACAGAAACTAAGAGAGTTTGCAAAAAAGAATCCACTTTTTCAGGAAATATTACAGGAAGCATTAGAACATGAAAGAAAAAGACAGGAGAGGGAGACTTGGAGGAGAGTACAGAAGAAAGAAAAGCAGAAAGGCTAACAAAAGAGTAAAAAGAGAGACAAAAACAAGATGGCATATGAAAACCAAACAATACAATGGAGGAAATAAGTAGTGCATTTTCAGTAATATCATTAAATGGGAATTGATTAAATTCCCCAATAAAAAGATACAGGCTGACAGAATGAATTGAAAAACACGAGCCATCCATACGCTGCTTACAAGAAACTCACCTCAGACCCAGGGATACAAACGTGCTGAAAGTACAAGGTTGGAAAAAGATACTCCTTGCTAATAGTAAACAGAAAAGAACAGGGGTAGCTATACTAATATCAAACAAAACAGACTTTAAATGCAAAAATATGATGAGATATGGAAGGCCATTATATATGAATAAAGGGGATGATCTTCCATTACGATATAACAGTCATAAATATCTACACACCTAACTAGGGTGCCCCAAAATATATTCGGCAAACTGACAAAACTGAAGGGAGAAATAGACATTTCTATAATAATTATAGGAGACATCAACACCCCTCTCACATCATTAGATAGAACAACTAGATAGAAGATCAACAAGGAAACAGAGAACTTGAACAATATGATAAACAAGTTAGACCTAACAGACATATACAGAACACTGCATCCAAATTCAGAGGGTGATACATTTTTCTCAAGTGCCCATGGATCTTTCTCCAAGAAGATCACATGTGAGGTCACAATTCATCTCTCAAATAAATATAAAAACATGGAAATTATACAAAGCAACTTCTCAGATCATAATGGAATGAAACTAGAAATCAATAAGAGACAGGAAAAAAGTAAATTTGCAAATGTGTGGAGATGAAACAACAGACTACTACATATTCGGGGGGTCAAACAAGAAATTGAAAGTGAAATCAATAAATATATTGAAACAAATGAAAATGAGAATAAAATGTATGGAGGACACAGCGAAAGCAGTCTTGAGAGGGAAATTTATAGCCCTAAATGCCTATATTAAAAAACAAGAAAGAGCTAAACTCAAAGATTTAACTTAACAACTAGAGAAACTAGAAAAAGAACAGCAGACCAATGCCAAAGCAAAGAGAAGGAAAGAAATAATAAAGATTAGACCAAAATAAATGAAATTGAGAACAGAATAACAATGGAGAAAATGAACAAAACCAAAAGCTCACTCTTTGGGTAGATCAATAAAATTTACAAACCCCTTGATAGACTAACAAAGAAAAAAAGAGAGAAGATGCAAATAAACACAATAAGAAATGAAAGGGGGGAAATTACAAATGACCTCACAGAAATAAAAAGAATCAGAAGAGGATATTTTGAGAAACTATGTGCCAACAAACTAGACAACCTAGATGAAATGGACAAATTTCTAGAAACACATAACCAACCTGCACTGAAGCTACAAGAAATACATGAACTTAACAACCAATTACAATTAAGGAGATTGAATCCGTCTTCAAAAATCTCCCAGCAAAGAAAAATCCAGGACACAAGTGAATTCTACCAAGCATTTCAAAAAGAATTAACATCAATCTTGTTTATACTCTTCCAAAAAATTGAAGAGGAGGGAAAATTACCCAAAATATTTTATGAAGCCAACATCGACGTAATACCAAAGCCAGATAAAGATTCCACAAGAAAAGAACATTACAGACCAATCTCTCTAATAAACACAGATGCAAAAAATTCTCAACAAAATACTTGCAAATCGAATGCAACAATATCATAAGACTTATATATCACGACCAAGTGGGATTTATTCCTCCTATGCAAGGCTGTTTACACATAAGAAAATCAATCAATGTAATACACCACATTAACAAATCAAAGGAATAAAACCACATGATCATCGAAATAGATGTAGAAAAGTCATTTGACAAAATCCAACATCCTTTTTGCATAAAAATAATTCAAAGATGGGAATAAAAGGAAAATTCCTCAATATGATAAAAGGCATATATGAAAAATCCACAGCCAACATCATACTCAATGGGGAAAGGTTGAAAGCATTCCCTCTAAGATCAGGAACAAGACAAGGATGCCCACTGTCACCATTGTTATTCAACATTGTACTAGAAGTTCTAGCTAGGGCAATTAGACAAGACAAAAAAATTAAAGGCATCCAAATAAGAAAGGAGGAAGTAAAACACTCACTGTTTGCAGTTGACATGATCCTGTACTTAGAAAATCCTGAAGTATCCATGATAAAGCTACTTGAACTAATAAATGAGTTCAGCAAAGTGGCAGGATATAAGATCAACACGCAAAAATCAGTAATGTTTCTGTACACTAGTACTGAACAACCTGACAAGGAAATCAGGAGGAAAATTCCATTTTCAATAGCAACAAAAAGACTCAAATACCTAGGAGTTAATTTAACCAAAGAAGTACAGGACCTATATGCAGAAAACTATAAAGCAATGCTGAAAGAAATGATAAAAGACCTAAATAAATGGAAAAACATTCCGTGTTCATGGATTGGAAGAATAAATATCGTGAAGATGTCAGTCTTGCCCAAACTGATTTACAGATTAGATGAAATACCAATCAAATTCTCAACAGCTTACTTTACAGAATTAGAGAAGGCAATTACTAAATTCATCTGGAAGGGTAAGTGCATCTGAATTCCCAAAAGCATTCTAAAAAAGAAGAGCAATGTGGGAGGAGTTTCACTGCCTGACCTTGAAACATATTACAAAGCGACAGTGGTCAAAACAGCATGGTACTGGCATAAAGATAGATATTTCGATCAGTTGAATAGAATTGAGAACCCAGAAATATACTCTGATCTATATAGTCAACTGGATTTTCACAAACCTACCAAGCCCACATTAATGGGAAAAAACAGTCGCTTCAAAAAATGGTGTTGGGAGAACTGGATATCTATAACCAAAAGAATGAAAGAGCACCCCTATCTCACCCCCTATACAAGAATCAACTCAAAATGGATCAAAGATCTAAATATAAAAGCCAGGACCATAAAACGACTAGGAGAAAATGTAAGGAATCATCTTCAAGACCTTGTAGTAGGTGGTGGTTCCTTGGAAATTACACCCAAAGCATGAGCAATGAAAGAAAAAGTAGATAAAGGGGACCTCCTCAAAATTAAACACTTTTGCACCTCATGGGACTTTTTCAGAAAGGTGAAAAGCAGCCAACTCAATGGGAAGTAATATTTGGAAATCACATATCTGATAAGCATTTAATATCCAGGATATATGAAGGGATGTTACAACTCAACAATAAAAAGACAAATGCCCCATTTAAAAAAGGGGCAAAAGACTTGAATAGACATTTCTCCAAAGAAGAAATACAAATGGCAAAAAAACACATGAGGAAATGCTCAACATCACTCATGATTAGGGAAATGCACATCAAAATTACAATTAGATATCATTTTACATCCATCAGAATGGCCACTGTTTGCAAGTTCCCAAAGAAGTTGAATATAGACTTGCCATGTGACCCTGCCATACCACTACTGGGTATATACCCAGAAGAACTGAGAGCAGTGACACGAACAGACATCTGCACACTGATATTCATAGCAAAATTATTCACGATTTCCAAAATTTGGAAACAACCCAGGTGTCCATCAACAGATGTGTGGTTTATTCACACGATGGAATATTATGCAGCTGTAAGAAGAAATGAAGGTGTAAAGCATATGGCAACATGGAAAAACCTGGAGGACATAATGTTGGATGAAGCAAGCCAGACCCAAAAGGAGAAATACCATATGAATACATTACTATGAACCAAATATATTGTGTAATGTCTTGTTTGATCCAATATATATATATATGTATCCATTACATTTACATGAGAAATGTATATATTTATTCATCTGTGTTTACATTTTAGATTTTAATGGTTTATATTTTCAATTATTAAATGTACTAATAAAGTTTCAAAAAAATAAATAAACACATCAACAACAAAAAACTAATAAGTTTGCTAGCAGCATCTCACTTTAAAAGAAAAGTAAAGGAATATTCTTCAGGCAGAAAGAAAATAATCTCAAGTTTCAAGTTTCAGGATGGATTGAAGAACAATATCTG